>OY720460.1:28588518-28998518 GCA_963082715.1 Harpalus rubripes | reverse complement strand
GTGTGTGTGTGTGTGTATGTGTGACAAAAATTTCGTCTGCGATAACTCTAATACTACAACTTCAAAAATTATAATTTTTTCGTATTCTTCTTCGTTACATCCATATGAAGAGCTGATTAGATTTTGGTTACAATTGGACAACCGGAAGTACCCTCATTTGAAGATTTTAACAGTTTTCCTTGAAAAAACTATGTTAAATACCTTTTTTTCACATTTAATGTTATTATAAATATTAAAGAATATTTTATTCTCAATACCATTTTACTGCATTTTATACTTAATATTAAATGGATATAGAGTTAAAAAATTATAAAGAAATTAAATTTCATAAAGTAGCCATAGCTATGAAAACAGTTACTATATTAAGAAATTTCTGATTGAAAGATGTCAGTGTCAAGTGAAATTGACATAGTGTTTATCTTATAATTTTACTGGAAATATAGGATCTTTTGCTTTCTGTATGGAATTTCTATAAAATACATACAACTGCTTAAAGTAATGTACAAGAAATAATAATAATAATAAATCTTTTATTTCTGCAGATACATTACACTGTATATAGAAAACGTCACAAAATAATAATTTTCTGTATGAAATTTGCATAAAATACATGCAACTGCCGGAAGGTAATGTACAAGAAATAGAATATGTATTTTAGCAAGGAACTTTCCGTATGAAATTTGTACAAAATACATAGAACTGACGGAAGGTAATGTGCTGGCCACATCAGATTTTTTTTTGTTTTTTGATGAGATTAAAAAACCAATGATATTAAAAATAGATAATTCACTAAGTACATAGTTACCTACATTTATCATGAATCGTTAACTGTTAACAGGATAAAATTTGATATCACAAAGATATTTTCAATAAATACGTTCTGATAGTTGAGGCGTTAATACTGCTAAAGTGAATTATTACATTAAAATAGTAGAAAAGTGAATTTTTTTTTACATATTTTAGTATTAGTTAAAGTTACTGTGTTATAGCAATATATTTTGTGTGAAATAAGTTATGTAATAGTGAAATAGTGTTTAGAATTTGTGAACCATAAAGTGATGACGTGTCATATTGGTTTTGATCGATTATATAGAGCAGCCATATTTGATTGACATGGGTGCGGTCAAAATTTAACAAAATTTCACACATTCCATAATTCGTGTTATAAATTTTGTTGTTATAATTATTATTGAATATCTACATGAATCGTTTTTATGGTACCTGTTACAGATTGATAAAAATTAAAATATTATCTCAGAACCGATATGACATAAACCGATAAGCTGGAAAAACACAAACAGAAGAGTAAAATTTTCAAAATTCATAACATTGAAGCAAGAAAAAAAAGTGGTCCTACCTTTAAAATGTTAACTTGTGAACTAACAGACTTAAGACGACAACATACACTACTAGTGATGGGAAAATTTAGAGTAAGCTTAAAAGCTAAAATACGAATGAGACGCGGGATGCCAAGCCGGTTACCATTTGTACGCATGTGTGAGCCTTATCTTGTGCAAATATTCAACAGACGGGCTTACCTATACCTACGGTTCTATTCGTTCTATGGATGAAAAAATATTTTTTATATTTTATTCAAAACATGACTCCTACCTATATTTGGCCAAAAGGTGAGATTATTTTTATAAGACTCATATGTTGTATTAAAATCATTGAAATTTGTACTCCAAATACAGGCTGTGACTATTCTGAGATCATTTTCGTTTTTGGTTACGGAATTCCAAGGAATCAAAGTTTTATAAAGACCAACAATTTTTAAAATAAATTAATCAAGATACCTATTTTTAAAACAAAACAATTTGGTGTGGCCAACATAATACCCCCCGCCGTTTACAGCCTGAGTCACAAAAAAATATTAAGCTAATCCTTATTTTTGGATTAGCGAATTTTACTCTAATTTTAGCAGTTTATTTCGTAAAATATAGTCTAATCTAATCCAAGTAACTACCTTTTTTGATAATAAAATGAAGATTAAATTTTAAATACCGGGATAGAATTAAATTCACTAATCCAAAAATGAGGATTAGCATAACCTTTTTTCTGAATCGTTAATTTTTAATAATCTATATACATACCTACATATTATTTATGCTGGAAACTATTAATTTCCTTTTATATTGTTCTATTTACTTTTTTCTTTTAAAAACGTTACTATTATTAATTTGAAATGATTAGTTCTTTGACAGTGACATTTATCTGTCAGTTACATACATTTGAATAAATGCGTAACCATGTAGTTTTGTTTGTTTAAAGAGTAGGCTTCGGGATTCAAATTATAGATAATTTTATAAATTTATCCATAAAATATGTAGAAAAAATATTAATAGAAATCTGTAGAAATTTTAATAATCTTTAATTTTTATAATAACACTAATCTTGAAAAAATAACGTGTAAAGGTATTTTCGAAGAAAAACTATTTTGAGCTTCAAGTAAAGTGCCATTTCCGGCTATCCGATTTACACCAAAATCTAGTGGGCTTTTTGCGTATTAGAAAAAGGTCAAAATACAAGGTTTCAAAATTTTCTGAATGATAGTATTTTTTCGCAGTCCTAGTTTTATCTTTGGTTTTAAGAACCCACAAAGCCTGTGTTACACCGATATGAAGGAAGAAGAAGAAGAAACATTTTGTCATACGTTATTCTCTCAATTCTCAATAGGAAATGAAAGAAATTATCGTTTAAGCTTTGTTGTGAAATGAGCAACATATTTTCATATAAAAAATGCTCAATGGATTAGCAGCACAACTATTTTCGTATGACAAAATGTTACTTTGTCTTTTCCAGGGACACCATGCTGTACGTCATATCGGTGTGATATATAGGCTTAAAGTACCTAATGCTTAGTAAGCGCCTTCAAGGATGCAGATATGTATATCGTAATATCGTCATTACTGAAATATACATTTCTCTTTTTTACCTCTCGCTAAGAGAGGTATTATATTCATGCTAAAAATCGCATATCCAGATTTTAGTGAATAAGCACGTTTTAAGGTCCCTAGAATCCGATTGTAACATTTTTATGATGATGTCCGTATGTGTGTGTGTGTGTGTGTGTGTGTGTGTGTGTGTGTGTGTGTGTGTGTGTGTGTGTGTGTGTGTGTGTGTGTGTATGTGTGTGTGTGTGTGTGTGTGTGTGTGTGTGTGTGTGTGTGTGTGTGTGTGTGTGTGTGTGTGGATGTGTGGATGTGTGGATGTGTGGATGTGTGGATATATGTGTGTGTGTGTGTGTGTGTGTGGATGTGTGTGGATGTGTGTGTGTGTGTGTGTGTGTATGTGTGTGTGGGGGTGCATGTGTGTGTGGATGTTGGATTCACGATAACTCAAATACTATAAGACTTAAGACATTTTTAACTACGGATTCCTCCATCTAACAATAATGGGAAGAGTTGATTAAGTTTTGGCAACAGTTGGACAACCGGAAGTAGTAGTTACAAGAATAAAATCATCTAAATATTATTTATCGAAAATTTATGTAAATACTTATATTAAAGAACGTTAAATTTTTTATTCGATAAATATAAATTCATTATTATATCTTCTATAGATTTAGAGATAAAGAAAGGCATATGAAATAATTTGATGTAAAAAATCTCAAATCAAACTACTTCAATGTTTGTAATTGACACATAAATGTCACTGTCAAAAATATTTGTACATTATTATGAAGATTATGAAAATAAAAAAAGTCAACAACGTAAAAGAATATACGTAAAAAAGAATATAAAAGGAATTTGCGAAAAAATTACGAATATAAAGAAAAAGAAAAGGAAAGTAGAAAAAGAAAATTACAGGATATTGAATACTTATAAAGAAAATGTATGTATTGTACAAAATTTGTATTAAAATATCCCATAGATTTTGCAAATATATGTGAGAATTATTTTGTAGTGAGACATGAACATATGTATTTGTATTTAAAAATATTTTTCGTTTTATGCGTACAACCAGGTAAAATATCTGGCGAGAGGTTATGTGCTGGCCACATCAGATTTTTTACTATGCCAAACCAAATGTTTTAGAAATGGTATGTCACAAAATATTAGACTTGGTTGAAATGAAAGGCCAAAAATGTGACTAGATTTATATACAAATTTAAATATATTTCGATTCGTACATTATCATGGTACTTTTTTTAAAAAATATAGCAACCATAAAACACACTTGTGATGTCCAAAATAAAATTAATAACAATAAAGTATTTACAAATCAGAAAACACGAAAGATGTTCTAGTTCATTTTGTCTCTCAAGAGAATCACGTGTGTAAAACAACATGTACGCCATATTCTGTGTACATGTAATTGCAAATAGAGAAAATAAAAATCTGTACATTAGTTTTGCTTTTAAACTTGAACATGTTTATATTATTGTTGCTTTGCTTGACACAAAATAATACAACATACATGAAACAAAATTAATCTCAATATTTTTTAGTTGATTACAAATGTAATTTGTGCGCAGATTTCCCTTCTCTATTTGCGCAAGCTCTAACATGAAATGTCTTCCTGAATAAAATGGCCGCCATTCTAATTAAGTAGTTCATATAATTTTATCAATAAATGACGTACATTTCATTGAAGAAATATTTTGTATTATGATTAAATATTAATTTTCTCATATAGGAATATCACAATAATTACAATTTAATATTGATGTTTTGGTTCTCTAGCTAGCTGTAAATCAATTTTTGTTTGCAGGAAATTTTCATATTTTGGAAATATCATGTACGATAATAAATTAATTTTCTATTTAATGTTGAATTTAAAGTAAAAAGTTACATCGTATATGTATGAATTTGTGCATAATTGCAACTCTAGATTATTTATTTTCTTTAGTAACTCAAAAATGCAGTTACAATTGGGGATTCCTTAACAAATATTTAGTAATCTTTATAACTAAGACCAACCTTAACCTCAGATAGCAATGTTTAATAATCTAACATTATTATCTTAAAGATTTATACGTTTCTTAAAATATAGGGATGATAAACAATACAATGGCCTCTTTTATTTATAAACAAATTTTAAATCCGATTAATTTATTTGATTTTAAAATAAATTATTTTCCGTATTGGTCGAAATTTCATTGAGAAACTTGCGTACGTGACGTGTTCTTGTAATGATAATTTTTTAGTGAATAATTCAAATTTATTTTTTACATCATTTTTATTAATTTGCTTGATTTATACTTATTTACAGTGTAATACACATATAAATTATATACGTGTGTAATACAACTTTTTATCCAACACTTTTTTAAAATTGACATGTCAATTGGTGTAGTATTTTAAATTACAAAGTAGCGATTGAATGCTTTTGTTATACCTATTGTTATTCAAAAATATTTGCTGTAATAATTATTGTCTGTCATTGGGAATTATTTGAAAAAAAAATACATTAAAATGGGTGAAAATGAGGACCTTCCTTTAAAGCGTATTCACTAAGAAGCAAAGCAGCATCTTTGAAATTAATTCCGAAGCAAGTAACCACTAACTCGTGTCTCGTTTTTGTTTCATCAGCCGTACATGACAGCTGTCATTATGTAAAGATAAGTAACCTATTTTAGCATAAATGTTAATATTAATTTAAATAAATAAGTTTCATAATGTTAAATTATTTCAAAAATTAAATAATTTTGTAAAATTGCTTTTTATTTATATTAAAAAAAAAAAATTAATAATTTCTCCGTGACTTCTAAAATATTCTCTCACGGAGTGACTAATGTTGTACAATAGTTATTTCAAATAACCATAGCAATAAATATATTAATAGTCGGTGTTGGATAAAATAAATTAATTTACGGAAACTGTTGCGTCCGTGACGTTCTTGTAGTGATACGGTTAGTATCAAATGAATTAAATTTTTCAATAAAAATTTGTAGCGAATAATTCAATTTTTCTACATCATTATTATTAATATGGTTGATCTATACTATTTTACAGTGCACTATACATGTAAATTATATTTGAAACTCTGTATTAAAGGTAAACTATTAAAGTTCTGAATGTAAGAATTTGAATTTAATTATTTTTTTGATGAAATTTAAAAACCAGTGATAGTAAAAATAGATAATTCACCAAGTACATAGTTACCGACATTTATCATGAATCGTTAACTGTTAACAGGATAAAATTTGATAGCACAAAAATATTTTCAATAAATAGGTACTGATAGTTGAGGCGTTAATACTGCTAATGTGAATTATTACCTTAAAATAGTACAAAAGTACAATATTTTTAAATATTTTAGTGTTAGTTAAAGTTACTGTGTTCACGTGAAAAATGTATTAAATATTCAAAATAATATCAATATATTTTGTGTAAAATAAAA
This sequence comes from Harpalus rubripes, assembly GCA_963082715.1. NCBI lineage: Eukaryota > Metazoa > Arthropoda > Insecta > Coleoptera > Carabidae > Harpalus > Harpalus rubripes. Next base: position 28,992,173 of record OY720460.1, on the reverse strand, counting down.
CGAATAGTGGAATAGTGTTTAGAATTTATGAACTATAAATCGATGATGATGTGTCATATAAAATTTTGATTGATTATATAGGACGGCCATATTGATGGACATGGGTGCGGTCAAAATTAGCAAAATTTCCTAAATTAAACATTTTGGGTAATACATTTTATTATTTTTATATTCTCCACGCCAGCAATGAGTGCCCGTGAGGTGACGCATGATAATCGCCTGCACAGTACAAATATGTCATCATCATTACCGATATCTGCATACAAAGCGGATTGGCAGACCCAACAATGGGTAATATGCCGTGATGATATATTTATTTATTTATTTATTTTTATAGGCGTAATTTATAATCTACATGAATAACTTTTATGGTACACCTGTTACAGATTAATAGTAAAAATTAAATTATTATCTCAACCGATATGACAGAGCCGTTGATAAGCCATAAAAACACAAACATTGTAGTAACATTTTCAAAATTTGAAACTGTGAATCAAGCATGAGAAAAAATAATCGTACCTTCAAGATGATAACTTGCGATTTAGTTGATTTAAGATGACGGACACATGCACTATAGGTAAAGGGAAAATTAGCGTATGCTTAAGAGCTGAAGTACGAATGAATGCGAGAAGATTCAGCCGCTAAGCATAGGTGAGAATTAATGCGCATGTATGGTCTTATCTTATCACAATTACTGGGGCCGCCAAATTTTAAATTTTGTATTTTATCTTCTAGAAATTTAAAAGCTTGGCAGTAATTAATTACTTTGAAAAAAGTAATTGTACTCAAATACTTTTTAAAATGTGAAAAAGAATTGAAAAAGTAATTGATTTTCAAATACTAATTACTTAATTTAGAACCAAAAAGTCAGGGAATACTTAGCAGACGCGTCCAGGGTAAATTTGATGTGTAACGACAGATTACAGATAATAAACCGGCACAGCGGTGTTCCTATAATAACTTCTACTCGTATGTAGAAAATTTTTACTTTAGTTATAATATAGACATTTTTGGGGCACTGGTTCCAAAAGTTACAGGCAGTTAAAAAAAGTCCACATATTTTTGAATACTTCTTATTATTATGAATGAATTTTAGTCTAGCTCATTTTCTCTATTTTTGCCTGTAGCTTTTAAACCATTAAAGCTAGCAACTTGTACGTTGAAAATTTGGAATCTACATGAAATTCTCTATAATATACATTAGCGCTGATGTTTTTGTATAGGCTGTTCCAAAAGTTACAGGCAGTTAAATGTACACATATTTTTGAGTAATTTTTATTCTGAACAATTAATTTTCATCTAGCTCATTTTCTCTATTTTTGCCTGTAGCTTTTAAACCATTAAAGCTAGCAACTTGTACGTTGAAAATTTGGAATCTATATGAAATTCTCTATAATATACATCAGCACTGATGTTTTTGTATAGGCTGTTCCAAAAGTTACAGGCAGTTAAAAGTACACATATTTTTGAGTAATTTTTATTCTGAACAATGAATTTTCGTCTAGCTCATTTTCTCTATTTTTGCCTGTAGCTTTTAAACCATTAAAGCTAGAAACTTGTACGTTGAAAATTTGGAATCTACATGAAATACAAGTTGAAAATTTTAGATTTGTTTATCTCTTTCAAAATATCTACCGCCCCAATACCTTTCAAGTATAAGTGTAATTGTATAAAAATTCAATTGTAATTTTAGTATGACTAGCGAATGAAAATTGACGTTTAGAATATTTAATAGATGTAGTTTCTTTTGAAAACATTTCCCTATATTTGATTTGAAAGGAGACTGACCCTTATATATCCCGTTACAGAAGATTAGAATTGTACCCAATACCAGGAGGCATTTAAAATGACCTTAGCCACAGGATTCAGGGATGTATTTCAATAATTTAATGCCGAAAATTTTAGTTCGTTCGTTTTAGGTGTAAGCAACCCTCAAGTTGGAATTACTGTTAGAGGAAATTAAAAATTGCATAGAATTGCCAAAATAAATTGTATAAAGATTAAAATATTTTGTTATAATCAACATAAACGAAAAATGTTTAAAATATTTTAAACGCACCCCTGTTTTGATTTTCAGTTACCCTAGTCGGCCATCTATTTTCAGCCAGACAAAGTAATGTATTTCTGTTCTTTCCTAGTCCGGTATTTAAATGGGTTCATGCAAAAATTTCATGCCTGAATATTTCGTACGATTCTATACTTCTCTAGGGTTTCAAAAGAAACTACATTCAAAAAAAATAATTTAAACGGCAACTTTCATACGCTAGTCATACCATACATCTTTATGCTTTCTCTATCCACACAGCAAATGGTGATGAATTTACAAATTAACTTTTAATATTTATAATTTCAAACATTTTACATACTTTGCTGGTTTAAAATTGAGAGAAAAAGAGAAAATATAATATTTAACATTTAAAATATTCCGTACAACAATTCTAAATCTGAATCAACCAATCACAAGCTTCGTTATTTTTGCCAATCACTCGCTTAGATTATAGCCAATCACGTGCGAACATGAGGCAGCAGACGCGTAGAAAGCAGGACTGCAGGTTTGAGAAAACACGTGTTTGTTTGAACATTTTCTTGTGATATATTTTTTGATTAAAATGGTGTATTTATTTGATATATTTGTGAAATGGTATTAATGCAGTTGAAATATAATGCCTAGCTGTAATTTAAGGTAAATTATATTACTTTATAATGAAATTAAGGACATAAATAATATTGAAATATCTGATGACGTAACCTACATCTACTAGTTTTCGAGGTATTCTTGTATATCAAAATCTCTTTAAAAATGAACTTTAGCAACCCCCTACAACAACCCCAGTATATTTCTGTTTTTGGAATATTATGTAGGATTCTTCTAAATGAACCCCTAATTTGAGTGATTTCTTTTGAAAAATAAATAATTGATAATCAGTATATTCTATATTGTTTTATAAATATATCTTTGAAAATAAATTTAAATAACTCCCTAGAACACCCCTAGTACGTTACCGCTTTCCAATATCTAGTACGACACTTACAAATCAACTCCCAAATATAACTATTTCTACCAGAAAAATTTGATGTAAAATTACCATTTTTATACTTTTATAACTTAATTATTGTTTTCGTAATACTAATTTTATATAAATTGGTGCATATATAAAAGAATGTCTGGGGATTTCAAATTTTCAAACCGTAACTTGATATTTTAAATCAGTTTTCGAGATATGTTACCCAAAAATCATATTTTGTATGGGCGAATTGATGATAATATCAATTGAAGAAACAAATGCGGTAAAGTTTATGTTTTACGGATATATTAAATATATATTATTGATTTGTTGGCCTAAAAAAATGTTTATTGTTGTCCTTGAAATGTTAATTGTTGCAATTAAAATATAATATTTATGAACCATATCGATATAAATAAACGTTTATATAATACATAGTTTTAAAAGATTGTGGAATATTTTCTACAATTTCTAGGGTATAGGAACCTAAAGGTGTATTGACTTTATTTCTTTTATTTTACAAATTTATTTTTAACAACTCGTCGCCGCATATAAATATTTTTAAATTATATTTTTTATTGTTTCAGATAAATGTTATGAAATTATATTAAATTAAGAAGCGAGGTAACGTAACAGCTCACTCACTCATTTATTACCGATTCAACGCGCATACCTCTACTCGTTCCCGGCATTTGAGAGTAGCAGAAATCTATATTGTATAGCAGTATATAGTATACAAGAAATAAAATTGAAAGTGGTGCATTTCCCAAGTACGAAGAAGTCTAACGGAAACAACAAAGGTAGGTGATCTATATTTTAATAAATAAAATACAGTAGTGATATAATTTTAAATTAAATAGATTTGAGTTAGTACCTTTCAAAACAATTTAGTATTTGAACTCGTATATATTGCATTATTACTATGGGTAATTTTCTGCAAGCTACTTTATTATGTAAAATATAGTTCGTAGATAAAAAGAATACAATTGTTGCATATTATGTTCAATATATAAATCGACATCGTATACATATTTTAAATATAATAAGTATTTGGATTTATTTTTGTTCGTTCAATTATCATAAGCAAAAGAATTTTCTTATAAAAATTCCAATGTATTTAAAATTGGCAGCACATGAAGACATTTATTTAAATTAGATTGATTGTAATATATTATTTTAGGTAGATTTGAGGTCGTAGGTACTTTTCAAAAATAATAACTATTTCAAGTTTAATTTTCTTTTGTTTAATAACATCCAGTAACTTAGAATTTTAACTATTTTATATGGATTAATTTTGATTCGTTCAATTTTTTTAAGTAAAATAACATAACTATGTTTTGCCACTCCCGGTATCGTAAGTGGGCTATTAGGACATTATTTGTAGGGATGTATGTTTATTTTACTATCAAGGAATCAGTTTCTATTAGCGACTATAAACAATGAATTTTCGTGTAGCTCGCTTTCTCTATTTTTGTCGGTAGCTCTTAAACCATTAAAGGTAGCAACTTGTTGAAAATTTGGAATTTACATAAAATTCTCTATAATATACATCAGCACTGATGTTTTTGTATAGGCTGTTTCAAAAGTTACAGGCAGTTAAAAGTACACATATTTTTGCTTTCATTTTATTATGAACAATGAATTTTCGTCTAGCTCATTTTCCATATTTTTGCCTGTAGCTTTTAAACTATTAAAGCTAGCAACTTGTACGTTGAAAATTTGGAATTTACATGATATTCTCTCTAAAATACATCAGCGCTGATGTTTTTGTATAGGCTGCTCCAAAAGTTACAGGCAGTTACATGTACACATATTTTTGAATAATTTTTATTATGAACAATGAATTTAGTTCATTTTCCATATTTTTGCCTGTAGCTTTTAAACTATTAAAGCTAGCAACTTGCACGTTGAAAATTTGGAATCTACATGAAATTCTCTATTATATACATCAGCGCTGATGTTTTTGAATAGGCTGTTCCATAAGTTACGGGCAGTTAAATGTACACATATTTTTGAATAATTTTTATTATGAACAATAAATTTTCGTCTAGCTCATTTTCTCTATTTTTTCCTGTAGCTTTTAAATCATTAAAGCTAGCAACTTGTACGTTGAAAATTTGGAATCTACGTGAAATAAAAGTTGAAAATTTTAGATTTATGAAATTCTCTATAATATACATCAGCGCTAATGTTTTTGAATAAGCTGTTCCAAAATTTACAGGCAGTTAAATGTACATATATTTTTGAAAACTTTTTATTATGAACAATGAATTTTCGTTTAGCTCAGTTTCTCTATTTTTGCCTGTAGCTTTTAAACTATTAAAGCTAGCAACTTGTTCTTGAAAATTTGGAGTCTACATGAAATTCTCTATAATATACATCAGCGCTGATGTTTTTGAATAGGCTGTTCTAAAAGTTACAGGCAGTTAAATGTACACATATTTTTGAATAATTTTTATTATGAACAATAAATTTTCGTCTAGCTCATTTTCTCTATTTTTTCCTGTAGCTTTTAAACCATTAAAGCTAGCAACTTGTATGTTGAAAATTTGGAATTTACATGAAATTCTCTATAATATACATCGGCGCTGATGTTTTTGAATAGGCTGTTCCAAAATTTACAGGCAGTTAAATATACATATATTTTTGTATAATTTTTATTATGAACATTGAATTTTCGTCTACCTCATTTTCTCTATTTTTTCCTGTAGCTTTTAAACCATTAAAGCTAGCAACTTGTACATTAAAAATTTGGAATCTACATGAAATTCTCTATAATTTACATCAGCATTGATGTTTTTGTATAGGCTGTTCCAAAAGTTACAGGCAGTTAAATGTACGCATATTTTTAAGTAATTTATATTCTGAACAATGAATTTTCGTCTAGCTCATTTTCTCTATTTTTCCCTGTAGCTTTTAAACCATTAAAGCTAGCAACGTGTACGTTGAAAATTTGGAATCTACATGAAATACAAGTTGAAAATTTTAGATTTGTTTATTATCTCTTTCAAAATATCTACCGCCCCAATACCTTTCAAGTATAAGTGTAATTGTATAAAAAATAAATTGTAATTTTAGTATGACTAGCGAATGAAAATTGACGTTTATTATTTAATAGATGTGGTTTCTTTTGAAAACATCTCCCTATATTTGATTTGAAAGGAGATTGACCCTTATGTATTCCGTTACAGAAGATTAGACTTGTACCCAATACTAGGAGGCATTTAAAATGACCTTTGCCACAGGATTCAGGGAGGTATTTAAATAATTTAATGCCGAAAATTCTAGTTCGTTCGTTTTAGGTGTAAGCAACCCTCAAGTTGGAATTACTGTTAGAGGAAATTAAAAATAATCCTATTGCATAGAATTGCCAAAATAAATTGTTTAAAGATTAAAATATTTTGTTATAATCAACATAAACGAAAAATGTTTAAAATATTTTAAACGCACCCCTGTTTTGATTTTCAGTTACCCTAGTCGGCCATCTATTTTCAGCCAGACAAAGTAATGTATTTCTGTTCTTTCCTAGTCCGGTATTTAAATGGGTTCATGCAAAAATTTCATGCCTGAATATTTCGTACGATTCTATACTTCTCTAGGGTTTCAAAAGAAACTACATTCAAAAAAAATAATTTAAACGGCAACTTTCATACGCTAGTCATACCATACATCTTTATGCTTTCTCTATCCACACAGCAAATGGTGATGAATTTACAAATTAACTTTTAATATTTATAATTTCAAACATTTTACATACTTTGCTGGTTTAAAATTGAGAGAAAAAGAGAAAATATAATATTTAACATTTAAAATATTCCGTACAACAATTCTAAATCTGAATCAACCAATCACAAGCTTCGTTATTTTTGCCAATCACTCGCTTAGATTATAGCCAATCACGTGCGAACATGAGGCAGCAGACGCGTAGAAAGCAGGACTGCAGGTTTGAGAAAACACGTGTTTGTTTGAACATTTTCTTGTGATATATTTTTTTATTAAAATGGTGTATCTATTTGATATATTTGTGAAATGGTATTAATGCAGTTGAAATATAATGCCTAGCTGTAATTTAAGGTAAATTATATTACTTTATAATGAAATTAAGGATATAAATAATATTGATATATCTGATGACGTAACCTACATCTACTAGTTTTCGAGGTATTCTTGTACATCTAAATCTCTTTAAAAATGAACTTTATCAACCCCCTATAACAACCCCAGTATATTCTTGTTTTGGACTATTATGTAGGACTCTTTTAAATGAATCCCTAATTTGAGTGATTTCTTTTGAAAAATAAATAATTGATAATCAATATATTCAATATTGTCTACTACAAATATCTTTGGAAATAAATTTAAATAACTCCCTAGAACACCCCTAGTACGTTACCGCTTTCCAATATCTAGTACGACACTTAAAAAACAACTCCCAAATATAACTATTTCTACCCGAAAAAATGGAGGTATAATTACCATTTTTTTACTATTATAACTTAATTATTGTTTTCGTATTACTAATTTTATATAAATTGGTGCATATACGAGTATAAAAAAATGTCTGGGGATTTCAAATTTTCAAACCGTAATTTGATATTTAAATCAGTTTTCGAGATATGTGACCCAAAATCCGTATTTTGTATGGGCGAATTGATGATAATATCAATTGAAGAAACAAATACGGTAAAGTTTATGTTTTACGGATATATTAAACTATTGATTTGTTGGCCTAAAAAATTGTTTATTGTTGTCCTTGAAATGTTAATTGTTGCAATTAAAATATAATATTTATGAACCATATCGATATAAATAAATATTTATATAATACATAGTTTTAAAAGACTGTGAAATATTTTCTACAATTTCTAGGGTATAGGAACCTAAAGGTTGTATTGACTTTATTTCTTTTTTTTTTTACAAATATATTTTTAACAATTCGTCGAAGCATAAAAATATTTTTAAATTATATTTTTTATTGTTTCAGATAAATGTTATGAAATTATATTAAATTAAGAAGCGAGGTAACGTAACAGCTCACTCACTCATTTATTACCGATTCAAAGCGCATACCTCTACTCGTTCCCGGCATTTGAGAGTAGCAGAAACCTATATTGTATAGCAGTATATAGTATACAAGAAATAAAATTGAAAGTGGTGCATTTCCCAAGTATGAAGACCACCAAGGCGAAGATGTCTAACGGAAACAACAAAGGTAGGTGATCTATATTTTAATAAGTAAAATACAGTAGTGATATAATTTTAAATTAAATAGATTTGAGATAGTACCTTTCAAAACAATTTAGTATTTGAACTCGTATATATTGCATTATTACTATGGGTAATTTTCTGCAAGCTACTTTATTATGTAAAATATAGATCGTAGATAAAAAGAATACAATTGTTGCATATTATGTTCAATATATAAATCGACATTGTATACATATTTTAAATATAATAAGTATTTGGATTTATTTTTGTTCGTTCAATTATCATAAGCAAAAGAATTTTCTTATAAAAATTCCAATGTATTTAAAATTGGCAGCACATGAAGGACATTTATTTAAATTAGACTGATTGTAATATATTATTTTAGGTAGATTTGAGGTCGTAGGTACTTTTCAAAAATAATAACTATTTCAAGTTTAATTTTCTTTTGTTTAATAACAACCAGTAACTTAGAATTTTAACTATTTTATATGGATTAATTTTGATTCGTTAAATTTTTTTAAGTAAAATAACATAACTATGTTTTGCCACTCCCGGTATCGTAAGTGGGCTATTAGGACACTATTTGTAGGGATGTATGTTTATTTTACTATCAAGGAATCAGTTTCTATTAGCGACTATAAACAATGAATTTTCATGTAGCTCGCTTTCTCTATTTTTGTCGGTAGCTCTTAAACCATTAAAGGTAGCAACTTGTTGAAAATTTGGAATTTACATAAAATTCTCTATAATATACATCAGCACTGATGTTTTTGTATAGGCTGTTTCAAAAGTTACAGGCAGTTAAAAGTACACATATTTTTGCTTTCATTTTATTATGAACAATGAATTTTCGTCTAGCTCATTTTCCATATTTTTGCCTGTAGCTTTTAAACTATTAAAGCTAGCAACTTGTACGTTGAAAATTTGGAATTTACATGATATTCTCTCTAAAATACATCAGCGCTGATGTTTTTGAATAGGCTGTTCCATAAGTTACGGGCAGTTAAATGTACACATATTTTTGAATAATTTTTATTATGAACAATAAATTTTCGTCTAGCTCATTTTCTCTATTTTTTTCCTGTAGCTTTTAAACCATTAAAGCTAGCAACTTGTATGTTGAAAATTTGGAATTTACATGAAATTCTCTATAATATACATCAGCGCTGATATTTTTGAATAGGCCGTTCCAAAATTTACAGGCAGTTAAATATACATATATTTTTGTATAATTTTTATTATGAACATTGAATTTTCGTCTACCTCATTTTCTCTATTTTTTCCTGTAGCTTTTAAACCATTAAAGCTAGCAACTTGTACATTAAAAATTTGGAATCTACATGAAATTCTCTATAATTTACATTAGCATTGATGTTTTTGTATAGGCTGTTCCAAAAGTTACAGGCAGTTAAATGTACGCATATTTTTAAGTAATTTTTATTCTGAACAATGAATTTTCGTCTAGCTCATTTTCTCTATTTTTCCCTGTAGCTTTTAAACCATTAAAGCTAGCAACGTGTACGTTGAAAATTTGGAATCTACATGAAATACAAGTTGAAAATTTTAGATTTGTTTATTATCTCTTTCAAAATATCTACCGCCCCAATACCTTTCAAGTATAAGTGTAATTGTATAAAAAATAAATTGTAATTTTAGTATGACTAGCGAATGAAAATTGACGTTTATTATTTAATAGATGTGGTTTCTTTTGAAAACATCTCCCTATATTTGATTTGAAAGGAGATTGACCCTTATGTATTCCGTTACAGAAGATTAGACTTGTACCCAATACTAGGAGGCATTTAAAATGACCTTTGCCACAGGATTCAGGGAGGTATTTAAATAATTTAATGCCGAAAATTCTAGTTCGTTCGTTTTAGGTGTAAGCAACCCTCAAGTTGGAATTACTGTTAGAGGAAATTAAAAATAATCCTATTGCATAGAATTGCCAAAATAAATTGTTTAAAGATTAAAATATTTTGTTATAATCAACATAAACGAAAAATGTTTAAAATATTTTAAACGCACCCCTGTTTTGATTTTCAGTTACCCTAGTCGGCCATCTATTTTCAGCCAGACAAAGTAATGTATTTCTGTTCTTTCCTAGTCCGGTATTTAAATGGGTTCATGCAAAAATTTCATGCCTGAATATTTCGTACGATTCTATACTTCTCTAGGGTTTCAAAAGAAACTACATTCAAAAAAAATAATTTAAACGGCAACTTTCATACGCTAGTCATACCATACATCTTTATGCTTTCTCTATCCACACAGCAAATGGTGATGAATTTACAAATTAACTTTTAATATTTATAATTTCAAACATTTTACATACTTTGCTGGTTTAAAATTGAGAGAAAAAGAGAAAATATAATATTTAACATTTAAAATATTCCGTACAACAATTCTAAATCTGAATCAACCAATCACAAGCTTCGTTATTTTTGCCAATCACTCGCTTAGATTATAGCCAATCACGTACGAACATGAGGCAGCAGACGCGTAGAAAGCAGGACTGCAGGTTTGAGAAAACACGTGTTTGAACATTTTCTTGTGATATATTTTTTGATTAAAATGGTGTATTTATTTGATATATTTGTGAAATGGTATTAATGCTGTTGAAATAATGTCTAGCTGTAGTTTAAGGTAAATTATATTACTTTATAATGAAATTAAGGACATAAATAATATTGAAATATCTGATGACGTAATATACATCTACTAGTTTTCGAGGTATTCTTGTATATCAAAATCTCTTTAAAAATGAACTTTAGCAACCCCCTACAACAACCCCAGTATATTTCTGTTTTGGACTATTATGTAGGACTCTTCTAAATGAACCCCTAATTTGAGTGATTTCTTTTGAAAAATAAATAATTGATAATCAATATATTCAATATTGTGTAATAAAAATATCTTTGAAAATAAATTTAAATAACTCCCTAGAACACCCCTAGTACGTTACCGCTTTCCAATATCTAGTACGACACTTACAAATCAACTCCCAATTATAACTATATTTACCCGAAAAATTTGATGTAAAATTACCATTTTTATACTTTTATAACTTAATTTTTGTTTTCGTAATACTAATTTTATATAAATTGGTGCATATATAAAAAATGTCTGGGGATTTCAAATTTTGAAACCGTAATTTGATATTTAAATCAGTTTTCGAGATATGTGTCCCAAAAATCTTATTTTGTATGGGCGAATTGATGATAATATCAATTGAAGAAACAAATACGGTAAAGTTTATGTTTTACGGATGTATTATATATATATATATATATATATATATATATATATATATATATATATATATATATATATATATATATATATATATATATATATATATATATATATATTATTGATTTGTTGGCCCAAAAAAATGTTTATTGTTGTCCTTGAAATGTTAATTGTTGCAATTAAAATATAATATTTGTGAACCATATCGATATAAATAAATATTTACATAATACATAGTTTTAAAATATTGTGGAATATTTTGTACAATTTCTAGGGTATAAGTACCTAAAGGTGTATTGACTATTTCTTTCTTTATACAAATATATTTTTAACAATTCGTCGAAGCATAAAAATATTTTTAAATTATATTTTTTATTGTTTCAGATAAATGTTATGAAATTATATTAAATTAAGAAGCGAGTTAACGTAACAGATCACTCACTCATTTATTACCGATACAACGCGCATACCTCTACTCGTTCCCGGCATTTGAGAGTAGCAGAAATCTATATTGTATAGCAGTATATAGTATACAAGAAATAAAATTGAAAGTGGTGCATTTCCCAAGTACGAAGAAGTCTAACGGAAACAACAAAGGTAGGTGATCTATATTTTAATAAATAAAATACAGTAGTGATATAATTTTAAATTAAATAGATTTGAGTTAGTACTTCTCAAAACAATTAAGTATTTGAATTCGTATATGTTGCATTATTACTATGGGTAATTATTCTGCAAGCTACTTTATTATATAAAATATAGACCGTAGATAAAAAGAATACAATTGTTGCATATTATGTTCAATATATAAATCGACATTGTATACATATTTTAAATATAATAAGTATTTGGATTTATTTTTGTTCGTTCAATTATCATAAGCAAAAGAATTTTCTTATAAAAATTCCAATGTATTTAAAATTGGCAGCACATGAAGACATTTATTTAAATTAGATTGATTGTAATATATTATTTTAGGTAGATTTGAGGTCGTAGGTACTTTTCAAAAATAATAACTATTTCAAGTTTAATTTTCTTTTGTTTAATAACAACCAGTAACTTAGAATTTTAACTATTTTAATTATATGTATTAATTTTGTTTCGTTCAATTGTTTTAAGTAAAAGAACATTATAACTATGTTTTGCCACTCCCGGTATCGTAAGGAGGCTATTAGGACATTGTTTGTAGGGATGTATGTTTATTTTACTATCAGGGAATCAGTTTCTACTCGTATTAGCGACTATGAACAATTAATTTTCGGGTAGCTCGTTTTCTCTATTTTTGTCTGTAGCTCTTAAACAATTAAAGCTAGCAAATTGTTCGTTGAATTTTTGTCTAGCTCTCTCTATAATATACATCAGCACTGATATTTATATACAGGCTGTTCCAAAACTTACAGGCAGTTAACAGTACACATATCTTTGAATAATTTTTATTACGAACAATGAATTTTGGTCTAGCTCGTTTTCTTTATTTTTGCCTGTAGCCTTTAAACCATTAAAGCTAGCAACTTGTACGTTGAATATTTAGAATCTACATGAAATTCTCTCTAAAATACATCAGCGCTGATTTTTTTTTATAGGCTGCTCCAAAAGTTACATGTACACATATTTTTGAACAATTTTTATTATGAACAATGAACTTAGCTCATTTTCTCTATTTTTGCTTGTAGCTTTTAAACCATTAAAGCTAACAACTTGCACTTTGAAAATTTGGAATCTACATGAAATTCTCTATTATATACATTAGCACTGATGTTTTTGTATAGGCTGTTCCGAAAATTACAGGCAGTTAAAAGTACACATATTTTTGAATAATTTTTATTATGAACAATGAATTTTCGTGTAGCTCATTTTCTCTATTTTTGCCTGTAGCTTTTAAACCATTAAAGCTAGCAACATATACGTTGAAAATTTGTAATTTACATTAAATTCTCCATAATTTACATCAGCCATAATGTTTTTGTATAGGTTGTTCCAAAAGTTACAGGCAGTTAAATGTACACATATTTTTGAATAATTTTTATTATGAACAATGAATTTTCGTGTAGCTCATTTTCTATATTTTTGCCTGTAGCTTTTAAACCATTAAAGCTAGCAACATGTACGTTGAAAATTTGGAATTTACATTAAATTCTCCATAATATACATCAGAAATAATGTTTTTGTATAGGCTGTTCCAAAAGTTACAGGCAGTTAACGTAAACATATTTTTGAATCATTTTTATTATGTACATTGAATTTTCGTCTAGCTCATTTTCTCTATTTTTGCCTGTAGCTTCTAAACGGTTAAAGCTAGCAACTTGTACGTTGAAAATTTGGAATCTACATGAAATTCTCTATAATGTACATCAGCAGTGATATTTATATACAGGCTGTTCCAAAAGTGCAAGGCAGTTAAAAGTACACTTAATTTTGAATAAGTTTTATTATAAACGATGAATTTTTGTCTAGCTCATTTTCTTTATTTTTGCCTGTAGCTTTTAAACAGTTAAAGTTAGCAACTTGTACGTTGAAAATTTGGAATCTACATGAAATTCTCTATAATATACATCAGCACAGATATTTATATACAAGCTATTCCAAAAGTTACAGGCAGTTAAATGTACACTTAATTTTGAATAAATTTTATTATAAACTATTAATTTTTGTCTAGCTCATTTTCTCTATTTTTGCCTGTAGCTACTAAACGGTTAAAGTTAGCAATTTGTACTTTGAAAATTTGGAATCTACATGAAATTCTCTACAATATACATCTGCATTGATATTTATATACAGGCTGTTCCAAAAGTTACAGGCAGTTAAAAGTACACTTGATTTTGAATAAATTTTATTATAAACTATGAATTTTTGTCTAGCTCATTTTCTCTATTTTTGCCTGTAGCTTCTAAACGGTTAAAGTTAGCAACTTGTACGTTGAAAATTTGGAATCTACATGAAATTCTCTACAATATACATCTGCACTGATATTTATATACAGGCTGTTCCAAAAGTTACAGGCAGTTAAAAGTACACTTAATTTTGAATAAATTTTATTACAAACTATGAATTTTTGTCTAGCTCATTTTCTCTATTTTTGCCTGTAGCTTCTAAACGGTTAAAGTTAGCAACTTGTACGTTGAAAATTTGGAATCTACATGAAATTCTCTATGGTGTACATCAGCAGTGATATTTATATACAGGCTGTTCCAAAAGTGCAAGGCAGTTAAAAGTACACTTAATTTTGAATAAGTTTTATTATAAACGATGAATTTTTGTCTAGCTCATTTTCTCTATTTTTGCCTGTAGCTTTTAAACAGTTAAAGTTAGCAACTTGTACGTTGAAAATTTGGAATCTACATGAAATTCTCTATAATATACATCAGCACCGATATTTATATACAGGCTATTCCAAAAGTTACAGGCAGTTAAATGTACACTTAATTTTGAATAAATTTTATTATAAACGATGAATTTTTGTCTAGCTCATTTTCTCTATTTTTGCCTGTAGCTTCTAAACGGTTAAAGTTAGCAACTTGTGCGTTCAAAACTTGGAATCTACATAAAAGTCTCTATAATATACATCTGCACTGATATTTATATACAGGATATTCCAAAAGTTACAGGGAGTTAAAAGTATTCTTAATTTTGAATAAATTTTATTATAAACTATGAATTTTTGTCTTGCTCCTTTTCTCTATTTTTGCCTGTAGCTTCTAAACGATTAAAGCTAGCTACTTGTACGTTGAAAATTTGGAATGTACATGAAATTCTCTATAATATAAAACAGCGCAGATTAATTTGAAATTAGTTTTTAGACAGTGACATTTATCTGTTAGTTACATACATTTGAGATATGAACTGGATAATCAAGAATTTGTGTTTGTTTTAAGCATAAATTCCGTGATTTAAATTATAGGTAATTTTATAATCCATAAAATATATAGAAAAAGTAGTAATGCAAGCCTGTATAAAATTTAATAATCTTTAATTTTTATAATAACATAAATATCGAAAAAATAACATTTAAAGGCATTTTTCGAAGAAAAACTATTTTGAGCTTCAAGTAAATTACCATTTGCGATTATCCGATTTACACCAAAATCTAATGAGTTGTTTCCATATTAGAACAAAATCGAAATACAAGGTTTCAAAATTTTCCTTACTAAGGGTAGCAGGAGGTAAAAAATTTGTAGTTTTTTGATAATCTGGCGGTTAGATAATTAATCAATTAATAACCCCCCCCCCAAACAGTACTTGTATTAGTCCAGGGCTCCCAAATAGTATTCGCCCAGGGCCCCCAAAGTTCACGGTCCGCCCTGCTAACAATCAAAACCCGGGACAGATCGCAAAAAATTCCAACAGGTTGTTCATTCTTATTCAAGCATTTAGAGATATTTTGAATAGATGGGTGAATAGCATCTAAGGTTGATTTGTTGAGCCTGAAACCAAATTGTGCCTTATTTATAATATTATTTTTAGTTAAGTAAGAATCTAGCCTGTTTAAAAAAAGCGTATTCAAATATTTTAGCGAAGAGTGAAGTTAAATATATTGGCCTATAATTATTTATATTACTTTGTAATTTTTCTTGTAAATTGGGATTATTTTACTAATTTTTAATTTTCTGGAAATGTGCCTGATTCGAAAGAAACCCTGAGAACTTATAGTCAAAGGAATATGACTACAATATTGTACTTAAATTCGATTTTGAGTACTACATTAAAAGAAATATAACTTTCATGAATGTTTGTACAATATTCAAATAATTTAAAATTGCAATTTCGTCGAACAATAAAATCAATATATGGGAATTATGGGAATATATGATTAGCATATATCTTGAGGGCAAAACATTTTTAGTTGCAGTTTTTATTTTCTTGTTATTGTCGAATCTGGGAATAAAAATTAACTGGTTCAAATCTACTTACTAGCCAATAAGTTTAGAAATATCGAATTAAAATTTCCAAATACCTACATTTAAAACCATATAAAAACTGTTGGCTAAAATATCGCATAGTACACGTGTATGATGACACATTTGCCATTCAAAATTTTATTTAAAAGTTTTTGAAATGGTTTAAAGAATACTATAAACTAATAATTATTATTTAATAGGCGGACATTTGGTTGGTCTGAGACGTCAAAAAACTTGGAGAATTTGGATGCAACTTCCAAGCTTTGGATTTCAACACTGCAGATCTCCTAAGGCAGCTTTTCTAAAGGATTACTGAGCTCCAGATAAATCTTCTACGGCGTAGACGACCACTGATGGATGAACTGGTAAGAAACTTAAATTTTTTTATAAAATATTTGATCTCATGTTCAATTATGAGAATTTATAGTCAAAGGAATATGACTATAATATATGTCTAAATATTATCTTGTATTCAAATTCGATTTTGAGTACTACATTGAAAGTAGTATAACTTTCACGGATGTCTGTATAAGATTAAAACAATTTAAAATTGAAATATCGACTGTTTATCAATAAAATTAATATCTGCGAACATATACTAATGTATATATCTTTCAGGAATCGGACATCAAGAAGACTAGATTAATATAGTAGATTTTAAGTTAGTTTTAAGTTCTTTTAAATGTATTTTCAGGTGTTAATTAAACTTTGGCTCATCGCGCCGTTGAGCAAACACGCGTTTTCTTTAAAAATGAAAATAAATTGATTAATTTGAAGTGCATTCCTTGGCGATTCATCATAAAATCGTGCGTCTACGTTTGCCACCGTGGTATGCGTACTGCGCGGGTTGCCCAGACGGCCCCTAGGGAGAGTGTATGTGAAAAGAAAAATATATGTATCGGGGCATGAATGATGCGAATGGGTGAGAGAATCAGTGAGAGGGTCAGGAAGGTGGGAGAGATTCGAAACTTGATGTGGGTTCGGGTTTCCTTATATAACATCACGGTTAGTGGGATGGGTAGGCAGGGTTCGTGCGCGATTTTCCATAATTGAGTGGACTGATATGGTTAGCCATGCTATGTGAAACCAGTTGTTTATTCTGGGGGATCGCTTCGCACTTGTGCGAATGTTTCTAGGGACAGTTTAATTCTTTTGTAAAATTGCTTGCTGACCATCGTATTGGTCTACGCTCTAGATTGCTAGACTCGAATGAGAAAAGATTAAACAAACCTGAATGCTATCACAGGAAACTCTCTTATGGCGTCTATGTGCTCTCCTCATCCGGAGGCAACGTATGTAATCATCATTTAATGTTAAAGGCAACGAATAATAATTAGAAACAATAAAGTTTTTGTTTGATTTAACTTTGTTTGAGCACACGGGTTGACCGCGTTCGGGGTAGGTATCGCGTATGAGATCGGGCGATGTCTCCGGGAGTAACTCGCTCAGGCATCCAAGCCGAGTAGATTACATGTAACTGTCTATCTTGTCCTTAGGGAGTTCGCGTTGGCAGGCCGTACATGCAGTGCATCGTGTGGGGTCGGCTAAACCCCCTCGTAAACTATATGTGAGAACCACTCCGGTGTTCTCACTTTTTGTCTTAGCTCGTAAATCTCTCTCTCATACGTCGCCTTTAGCTTAACATAGTCTAGATATAAGATAGCTTGCGTAGACTTAAGATAGCTTAGATATAAGATAGGCAAGGGTTGTTTTTGCTTTTTGAGAGAGAGAGAGGAAAATTAACGTAACTTCAAACTTTTAGATTTGCTATTCTTTGAACGAGATATTAACGTAAGATAGGCTTAGATTTGCTATTCTTTGAACGAGATATTAACGTAAGATAGGCTATTTTGCGCACTTCACCAACTTAATTTGGGGGGGTTCTACAATAGTTTAAGTTAGATTATATAATAATATTGTACACGAAATTTATTAAATGGTATATATGGGGAGCGTGGGTTTGGCATTTGAGGGCGGTTGCTCCCTATATATACAATTTATTAAATAAATAGTTTAGTTAAGTTGGAAGAAATCCCTACTGCCCTGTCACTGTCGTCGAGATTGCAGTGCCGATTGGTGACGCAGACCATGGCTGCCTCTTCATAAAAACCTGTTTAAAATGAATGTACACAATAAAACAATCTTTTATGTTCTGTTTATTTTAATTTAAACCTATCACATTAGTTGTACAGTAGGTAGTTTTAGTAAAAATTGTAATTATCATTAAGTATTTAGACGCGGTCAGGGTAAAGTTAGATTTTAAGTATTTATTGTAAACGAAGCTATGTATTAATCAATATTATATATTTTGGTAAGTGGGCGGTTGGGTGGTAACACCAAAAAAATATATAATGTTCGCAAACGGTCTTAAACTGAATAAGAAATTTTGTACCTTTAACAATGGGAACAGGAAATCTTATTTAGGGACTCCAAGATTTAATTTGTTAATAGTCTGTAAGTATTGTAAACGGAACTCTATTTAATACATTATATATCTGGTAGTAAAATATATAAGTAGAGCTTCGGATTGGTTATAAAACTAAAATGTTTGTTACCAAATGAAATTATTATGGTTGTATTATTTGTTATTAATTAAAACCACAGTAATGGTAATTTTGTATGGTAACAAACGTTTTAGTTTTATAACTACACCATGTTTGACACTGTTATAAATTGTTATTAGATTTGTTTACAAATTTAGTAACAATTTTTAACGTGCCAAACAGGATTTAGTTGTAAAATGTTAGTTAACAAATAAAATTATCATTATTGTAGTTGTATTTTTCTATTAGTCATTTTGCATCCTTATTTTGTAATAAAATAATGATACTTTTATTTGGTAACAAACAGTATGAAATAATTTAAACATAAATGTACGTTTCATTTGTGTTGTGTTATATTTCTGTTTATAATTGTCACTATATAAATAAAACAAAAAAGTTTATTTAAATATTGTAATAAAATGTTAATGTATATTTTAAATATATTTGTAATTATATATTGCTAATAAACTGTAAAATTGATTTAAAAATGACTTATTTTCTAATCTTTAGTTTTAATTTTTATAATACATCCCTCAAACACACGTAAGTATATAGTTTCTAAGAGTCGTGATCGTATTACGTATATAGTTCTTAAAACAGCCGCCAGGGGGCAGCACCTGTCGGAAGCAGCGTATACCTACTGGGAATTTAAACTCAGTAAATCGTGCATGGATGCTTCTTTATATACCTATTGGGAATTTTAATCCATTAAAAAAGAAGCATCAATACACCAAATTTTTGAAAAAATGGTGCATGACTACTTCTTTTTTCTGCGTTTAAAAAAGAATGCTACCTCGAAGTATAATCTATGCACCAAATTTTCTACAAAATCGTGTATAGATGCTACTTCTAGGTAGCATCTATGCACCAAATTTTGTAAAAAATCGGGTATAGATGCTACCAAATGAAATTATGGTTGCCTATATTTTAGGCGCAAAGATATATGATGGGCACAGTTTTACTTGAATTGCAACGTTTATCGACAACTGCTGCACCCTTGCGGCCGTTTTAAAAACTACATACGTGTAAGGAGTAAGGAATAGACAAATTATATTTTAATTTATATTTTATTCTATAAAATATTGTACATTAAGGGTAATTGCATGAAATACAACAATGTAAAATACAAATAAACAATTAATACAATCGTGCTTGGACGCCTTTTTAAATTTGTGGTTGCCTATATTTTGAAAAAAGGGTACCCATCATTTTTTAGATTGACAGGTGCTGCACCCTTGTAGCCGTTTTAGACACTACTTACGTGGAAAAACTAAGAAATAGGACAGGTAAAAAAATTATTTGATATAAAGCAAAAATAAAATGTTTAGACAATTTTTAATAAGTAACTTTAAATACAATGCTAAAATAAATTTTTGTATCATACATTTTACTTTACTAATACATAATTTAAATGTTTAACAAAACGTATTTCTTATATGTATAGAAAAATCATTGTTTTATATAGTAATCTACTTATTTACTAGGTATATTTATATTTATTTAACATTTTCATCTGTACACAAATATACTCTTAAACTACAAAATAAAAATAGTGCAACATAAAAATGCAAGATGCAAACGAATCTCATAAAAGAAATCAATGTGATTTAAGTCATTGAAGTGAAATGATTAGACAAGCACTCGCTTTGGAACTCAAGTTCCATCTCTTAATAATAGTAAAAACGAATATATTAAAAACAACAATAAAGTTTCATTTAAATAATACCTTGAAATAAAAAAATAGAAAATAGAGATTCATAATATTTAAAATTATTTAGGCGTAAGATATGAATTTATATTGCAAATTTATTTACACAAATTTAAAACGATTCAAAATTTTTTTTATTATTGATGTCAGTCTTCAACAAACCTATTAAAAACTGTCAATTGATCATGAATTATTCATAAATATTTTGAATCGATTAAAACGACATCAAGTAAAATATACATAAATATAAATCTTACTAATACAACCACTATTTACGTTTTACTTCATGTAAAACATATAATCTCATATACAATCCTTACTTGAAACTTAATCAACTTCTGACATCTTTACAATCAATTTTGAATCATTTTACGACGACATAGATACAACAGAAGGCCTATCCATATTACTATGTTGTACAGAATCTCCGTTTCCCATAACAATTTTGTTATTGTTGTTATTATTATTCCCCAGATTGACAATATGTGGGGACCCCATGTCGAAGGTAGGAGAAGAGCCCCCCATTACAGCGGGCGACCGCGCAGTGGGGGACAGCCCCTCAACTTTGGGGCTGAGGGGAGCTGAATGCAGGATCTCCTGGTAGGACAAAGAAGGAGAGTGGTGTTCCTGATATGGAGAAGACATCCTCTGGTGCTGTGATTGGCTGCTAGAGGCCACAGTAGACACGGATGGGGTATAGATGTAACCAGCGCTGCTCACGGTGGTGTGGTGGAGACCGGAGAGGGACGTTACTGCGCGAAGCTCGTTGTAACTTTCTAAAAAAAAATGTTTATTAGTATTGTTATTTATCCATTACTATACTTATTTATTTATATAGTAATGATTCGAAAATCACGAAATTCAATTGATACAAAACAATAATTTAAATATTCTAGCAATATTTAACACGTATTTATAAGTTATATAAAAACAACTTATTTTTATCTAGTAAACAATACGTTTAATGTTACAAAATAATGTATTTAGTAGATTTGAGGTCATGGATTAAAAATATGTAACTCATTTTAAATAGGGTATTCTCTCACATTTTTTTTATTTATTTTTCTTAAAGAACAGTTATATCTAAGAGTATCTGTGAAAACCCGAGTAAAAAATTCCTTGTAATAAGCGAGATATTAATTTTTAAAATTTGATTTTCTTGTGTCACGTGATAGTGACGTACTAGTTGTACAGTACCAGCGGTGTGCTCTCAGTGGTTCATGCGGCGTCTTATCACATTCGAACATGGAGTAGGGATTTCAACTGGTCTCCCATTGGAAGGTCATCTAGTACATCAGCAAAATTTAAATGCTTTATATCTTTTGTAACAATCAATTTATATTATGATTTTTTGTTTTTTCCCTGTTGTTTACCTATCAACACTAATATTTTTAATAAATTTTTAATATTAGTAATCCTCAGAGAATACCCTATTGTATAAACTACAGTAAAAGATCTATTAGCAGAAATCTCTTTTGGGCGGAGCAGTTTGTGAGGACCAACGTACTTTTGGGCGGATTTTCTTTTGAAAGATCGCTGACAAAATATTTTTGCTAATTTTTATCTGAACAAAGACTTCTTATACAAAATTCGGAACTATAAAACCCGATGAATTGTTTTCATTGTTGTTAGTGCTCGGTACATATATCAAAACAGATGTTCACAATGAGTGGTAAAAGAAGAATTTGTTAACATTGAAGGAAAAGATAAATATCAATTTGATGAAAGAGAGAGAAATTCGTCGGAACGCAGTCTTTAGGTGTTTATTTTTTTTTTACCATGTAACGCCTGGTAAGCGCCCGCACGGTGCAAATATTTCATCATTATTGATATCTGTGTACAAAGCAGATTGGCACTCCCAGCAATGGGTAATAAGTCGTGACGATATATTTATTTATTTATTTCTATTTTGCGTTTGTAACAAAACTATTACAGCACCCAAAAGAGTTCGTTAATAGTTCATTCGAGTTTTGTAACAGATTAGTACTATTACTTATTCTAATACGGAAAGAAACCATTGGATTTTGGTGTAAATCAGATAACCGGAACTGCCACTTTACTTCATAATTTTTCTTCGAAAAATACCTTTAAATCTTTTATTAATTTACACCTATTTCTTATAATGAAGGGCTCAGAGCATAAGTATACCAAGTCCACTTTTTGGTAATTTAATTTTTCTACATAGGTACCACACAGAGGTAATCGTCAGTATTTTTTATAAGACCAAGTCCACAGTTCGTAAATTTAGAAAGTAGGGACAACCGTGTTTCAAAACGGCACATAGAAATGATTAAAAACTCAATTAATTTTTTACATCCCGCTACCCTTGGTAAGGAAGGTATCGCATATCGAGATTTTGGTAAATGACCACGTTTTAAGGTCTCTAGAATCCAATTTTAACATTTTCACGATGATGTCTGTGTGTATGTATGTGTGTGTGTGGATCCTTTACTCTAACTGAAATACTATCATTTAGAAAATTTTGAAATTGTGTCTGAAAATTTTCTGTAATGGCAAGAGCCCATTAGATTTTGGTGAAAATCGGATAACCGGAAATGACACTTTACTAGAAGCTCAAAATACTTTTTCTATATATTTTATGGATAAATTTATAAAATTATCTATAATTTAAATCCCAGAGACTACGCTTTAAACAAACAAAACGCAGTTATTCAAATGTATGTAACAGACAGATAAATGTCACTATCAAAGAACTAATCATTTCAAAATAATATTAGTAACGTTTTAAAAAGAAAAAAGTAAATAGAACAATAGAAAAGGAATTCAATACAGTTTCCAGCATAAGTAAATATGTAGGTTTGTATTTAGATAAATAAAAAATAAAGATTCACAAAAAATGGTTAAGCTAATCCTCATTTTTGGATTAGAGAATTCTATTCCCGGTATTTAAAATTTAATCTTCATTTTATTATAGCTCCGGTGGCTCAATGGTTAGAGCAACGCCTCATGTCATGAGTGCCCTTGGGGCTCTGGGTTCGAATCCCACTAAGGCATGGATATGTGTGAATGTGAACCCACTCTGTAATTCGGATTTAAACCTGTTGAAGGGTTTAAAAAAGGTAGTTTCTTGGATTAGATTAGACTATATTTTAAGAAATAAACTGTCAAAATTAGATTAAACTTCGCTAATCCAAAAATAAGGATTAGCTTAAACCTTATAAACTTTTTTGTGACTCGGCCTGTAAATGGCGGGAGGTATTGTGTTGGCCACACCAGATTTTTTAAATAACATATGTGGACTTTGTCTACTCGTGCTCTAAACATTCTCTATAAAGAACCTCCTACGAACCTAGAGGAGCAGGATGCTCGAGTTTAATCCTTTTAGCTTCATTCCAGGTGGTGGAATCCACATTTGAGTTATTGGAATTAGTGTTTTCACTCTTGCTGCCCTTTGGCTTGCGTTTCCTGGTTTGGATGCTGTCTTTCTTCATGGCTTGTGGTCGGTTGACTCCATGCAGTTTATAGTACAAACCACAGGCGTTGCAGACTGGCTCTCCACAGGAGTTACGTCGCCATAACGATGTTGTGGTGGTCCGGCAGTTTGTGCACATCAATCCCAAACGACGAGATGCAGACTACAAGAAGATAATAATGTAGACATGAATTTTTTGGGGTGAAAGAATGGTCTGTAACTTTGCGGATAATTTCTAAAGAGTTCTGTAGTCAAAAATATAATTTTTGCACGATCGGTTTTTTAAGGCAGTAAGCTTTATTTACAGATTACTGATCGGAGGCGGTATGTAAATAAAAACAACGATCAAAGCTTACTTTAAAAATGACAACCAAAAATAATTCTTAAATCTTATTCTTTTTAATTTTGTGCGTCGATTGTGCAAAAAACGTAGTAAGCATTTGGGGTCAATAAGTGCTCTTCTGCCTGTCTCGGATGTATTGGCGATCTCGACTTCGTCTCGGTCTCCAAAGTCATCCTCTACCGATAGGAAGCACTTACTAACATTAATAATTAAATAACTATTTTTTTGTTAAATTTAGTAAAAAGCCCATTTAACACGGTCATAATTTTGGTAATAAATTGTTTAATTAGAAACGAATTATTTAGAGAAATGTGATGTTCAATTCCATTACAAATTGTGATCGTGTCAAACGGAATTAAAAAAGTAACTCTTTAAAATTTAAGAACAAAGTTACAGATATAATTGATAGACGATAAACTAAAAGTTAATATACAACATAGTTTACATTTCAATAATAGACTGAATAAAATTATTAATACGTTAGATCTAAATTTTGTACTGAACACAAAAATTAATACTTTTAGGTCCGGTATTTTTATCTCTGATTAAACTGTTTGTTAACTGTCAGTTAAAATAAAAAAAATTGCATCGAAAAATTGAAACATATGTCAGTTAACAAAGAGTTTAACAACAAACTTGGCTTAAAATAACAATATTGCGTCGAATTGAATTATCAAATAAATTTAAAAATATTACTGTCAAAATTTCGATTTACTTTTTTTTGTTCGAGCCTTAAAATTTAATCTTTGTTGGTGCAACTGGACAGAAATGATTTATTATAGTCCGTCATATAGTCATTTTTATTGGTCGATGATGACAAATTTAAAGATTCAACTTCAAATTTGTCATCATCGACCAATAAGAATGACTTGGTTCGGATTAGTCCCAATTTCTCTCGTTTCGACGAACGGACTATAACATTTAAATTTTACGGCTGGTTACACCAATGAAACTTAAATTTTATACTTTCTTTAAATTGACAATATCGCATCAAAATGAAATGTCAAATGAATTAGTATGTATTGCTGTCAAAATTTAGAGGTGCATTTATTTTTGTTTAAACCAAGCTTAAAATTTAATAAATAAATAATATCTAATAAATAAATATTATTTTATAAGTAGTAATACGAATCCAACGGTAAAAAGTTCATAGTTATTTATTTAGACCATAAATCAATCATTAAAAGATTTCAGTAAAAAGTAAATTTTGCAAAATCTATATCAATTTAAGCACATACTATAGAAACAATATAATTCAGTTGAAAAATGGCTCGTATAATATATGATTTTTATTTATAATTTATGTAATTATATATTTCTTGTTTATTGTCTATTATCGAAATGTAATCTACCAAGTGAGGAATGAAATGAAAGCTTAGTTAGAAGTAGGTTATGACTTATGAAGCATGCAGGTTGTGCAGGAGCTTTGGGCTCCACCCGGTCGCAGGGGTGCCACCCGCACGCACACACACAAACAGTGCAGCCAACGTTACACTCACCCCCAGCGACACAGGGTATAGTGGAGCCGTCGCGCCTCCTTACACTACTTCAGCTGATTTTACATCATAAATGTCATGCTACTGTCAAGCCTTTACAGCAAAGAGTCAAACTACAAGAGCATAGTGCGAACAAGATTTACAGTGGATATGTAATAAGGCTATGAAACTTTAGGTTTAGGAAAGAGTGAGTGAAATTTTGGGAATACTTACCACAATGATACAGAACTAACAGAACCAGTCTTACCAAATCATAAAATCAAAATCGTTTTCTACTACTGTTATTGTTAAAGATTGTACAGAGTGTCTCATTTTCGATGTTTTTTTACGTTATCTCGGGTAATATTAATGATAGAACGGAACCGTTTGTACATTGAAGGGTCAATTTTTCGAGGAAAGTTTAATAGTCACCACAGGAATTTTCGATCTTCTTTTGTTTCTGAGCTACAGGCAAAAACCCGTTTTTCGCTCATTTTGAAAATATATCATATCTTATTTATTACGATAGTTAGAGAAAAAATGTTTTCACAAAAATTTTACTGTTTTTTAAATAGAGTAAAATGACGTAATTAGATTTTTTGAAAACTTAATTCTCGAGATATAACACAAACTTATGATTTTTTAAATGGGAACCTATACAGGGCCGGATTATCCATAAGGCAATATAGGCAGTTGCCTAGGGGCGCCGACGGCTTGCCTGTAGCTCAGAAACAAAAGAAGATCGAAAATTCCTGTGGTGACTATTAAACATTTCTGGAAAAGTTGACCGTGGAATGTGCAAATGGTTTTGCTCTATCATTAGCATTACCCGAGATACCTTAAAAAAACATCGAAATTGAGACACCCTGTACTCAACTATTAAACCACGTAATTTTCTTTTTAATTTTGAGTAATATTATAGAATAGATATAGTTATTTACCAAATATTTTTGTTAAAAATTGCAACAACTTCTGCGAATAATATGCATATAACAAAAAAAGTAAAATTGTGTAAAGAAAAAATAAATCAAAATAACAATTAATACAGAAATATCTGTATTGAATGATGCACAATTTTATTAAGAAAATGTAAATTGAAATGCAATTTTTAATTGTAATGATTGTTAAAAACTAAAATTGCCCCTTAACCTAAGTTTAATTAAAGTAATTTCTAAATATATATTTTAAAAACAATGTTGTCATTATCATTGAGTAATTTTTAAAAAATTTCGATGTCTAAATCGACTTATTTAGTAGAACAAGAAATCGGTTTTAAAAATCTGTTTAGTATTTTAAGTTACGAGTTTTTTTAACCGAACTGATATTTTTATTTATTAAAAAACCGATAAGTATTAACCGAACTAAATTAGAACCGGTTTTTTAAACTGTTTCTGTTTAACTGGTTAATATAATCAAAATAAAAATTGCTTTACTAAGGAGTAAACCGGTTTTTTAACAAAAACCATTTAAAAAAATAAGTGCTCTTTTTCGGGTAACCATTAACCCTTATTTTATCGATTTCTTGTCCTACTGTTGAGAACTTCGTTCTTGAAATACATTTTGTTTTAATAAAGGTTAAAGGGTATTTTTAGATAGCAAATAATTTGGTATTTTTACGAAATGGTAAGAAGGTATGTGGTAAATTAATGAAATGTTTACAGAGAATTATATCTCGTTCATAGCCTTTTACATGGGGTGGTGCGTGGCAAAATCGATACAGAAACTAATTGGTGTTGGAACCTACCAAACGGCGGCTGGGCTTATCCTCAGTGACTTGTAAGGGGGCGCGATTGACCCCATTATACCCATAGTAGGATTTGTAGTAATCCCCGGCACCCCCGTGCCCCGGCTCCGCCGCCACTGGAACACGGCAAACAACAACGGCTTACACACTTGTCTCACACGACACATTCAATACATCGGGTAACGGGTATGGGATGGTAACTGCAGCAGCGTCGCCTCGTCACTGGGGGTGCTAGTGACTCAAGGAAACTTTTCAGCGGATGGGGAGGTTTGAATTTCAAACAATCAAAATACGTTTGTCAATTTTTTTACCGCAGTTTAAAACGAGTAGTGTTTCTAATGAAGCATGTTTTACACAACACAATACGTTGACCAAGAATTTAATACGAATATTATGCAATATCATCACAATATAATAAGATTACAATCTACTGGATTTAATAATGAAAAAATTATTGAAATAAATTTATATACGTAGATACAAATGGGCGCATTCAGAAGCCAATTTGGTCAGTGAACAAAGTCATTGACCGTTAGTATGAACAACTGATTAAGGGTGATTATCGAGCATTTGACTAGCATTGTTTTATCTCTGTCATTCGTTTATGGATCCTTTTAGAGGAAAACACTTCAAATAATAGTTATAGAAAAATGAATTGCCCGCATTTTTTATTTGAAGAATTTTTCTCTAAAATAATCTCTGAACGATTGACAGAGATAAAACAATGCTAGTCAAATGCTCGCTAATCACCCTTAATCACCGTTCATACTAGTGGCCATTAGGTTTTAATGTATGCATTTAGTATCTGAAAACTGTTCTGTGAACAGTCGTGGAACAAATAAACATGGAAATTTTTCATTTGATCTTAATTTTGGAGTATGTTCCACCAAAACTTTACACTTTTCATTTGCAAATTTGGATAGTCACATTAAAATTTGTTACGTTAAAATATTTTTTAAACAAAATCAAAAATGGTTACAACAAAGTTTACAATTATGATGATAAACAAAAAACAAATTTGTAACGATGGCGGATTAAAATTTTAATCATTAAATGAACAATTTTTATTTTGTATAGATATATACAAAGAATTTATTTTAAAATGCAACATAGAGTTCATCACTTCCATGGTTACTCACTAGTGTCAAAAAATGACAGCAATGTAATATTTGTCCATTTTAAAATGCAACATTATAAATAGTATTGCAGCACAGAAGATACCTGCAGAACACATCACAAATGATGTCAATTCTTTCTACGACCGACTAGGATATTGTCTCATTGTGAACGAGGGTATTTTTGAACATTTATTAAACTAAAATTATGAATTTTTGTAAGCCAAAGTTTGGTAAGATGTTCTACATTAAAGTTTTGATATTTTGTTAATCGTATATAGGCTAATTTATTGAAAATTAGTATTGATCATACAAAACTAGAAATTTTGTATGTTGCATTTTAAAATGGACAAATATTACATTGCTGTCATTTTTTGACAGTAGTGTGTAACCATGGAAGTGTTTGACCATACGTTGCATGTTAAAATAAATTCCCTGTATATTGTATACAGAGAATTTATTTTAAAATGCAACATATGGTTTATCACTTCCATGGTTACACACTTACTGTCAAAAAATGACAGCAATGTAATATTTGTCCATTTTAAAATGCAACATTATAAATTAGTATTGCAGCACAGAAGATACCTCCAGAACACATAACAAATGGTGTCAATTCTTTTGACGAGCGACTAGGATATTGCCTCAGTGTGAATGGAGGTATTTTTGAATATTTATTACATTAAAATTAAGAATTTTATAAGCAAAAGTTTGTTAAGATGTGCTACATTAAAGTTTTGATATTTTGTTAATCGTATATAGGCTAATTTATTGAAAATTAGTATTGATCATACAAAACTAGAAATTTTGTATGTTGCATTTTAAAATGGACAAATATTACATTGCTGTCATTTTTTGACAGTAGTGTGTAACCATGGAAGTGATTGAGCATACGTTGCATGTTAAAATAAATTCCCTGTATATTGTATATATAACATATTGGTTGAACACGTCCCGATATTACACCTGTTAAATGAAGACAAAAAATTAATGTTTTTTAGAAATTTAAAGTTATCGTTAAATTAACGATGAGTTAGAAAATAGATAAATGTAGATTTTATCGTCAATATTATTTGCAATACTTTAAAAATAATTCTGTTCTGTGGCTCTGGAGAGAAAGCAGATGTTAGTTTTTCAAATATTTAAGTAAAATTAAATTTCAAAACTGTCAGTGTACACTTTTAGCAAGTTAATAAAAGCGGAAATTGATCTTATTAAAAAGTGATAAATATTTGTATTATTCAACGGAAATATTCTATTGAAAGTGACATATCTGCTTTTGCCAAAGGAATACAGAGTTATTTAATCCTTTAGATTTAAGTTAATGTACTGTTAAACTTTAAATTAAAATTTATTTACTAATTATAAAATTGTAAAATAATCACTGATAATTAAAGCAATGCATTCATCAAGAATCATATTGTTCAGTGACCAGTAGGTACATATCTTAGTTTTTAACTGAGTTCACTTACCAAGATTTTGTTGAATCTATCATCCAAAGTAATTTATAAAGAGAATGCCCTTCATACTAGACATTTTAAATCGTTATATACGATATCTTGTACTCTTATCCAATATATTATGCAGTGTAAAACTTTGCTATGAGCTAAAATGATTGTTTTCCCCATTGGCTGAAAAATTTCATTGTGGAGCAGGTAACCATGTAAGTGACATGCGACATACAACACCAGTACAACACAACAACAAGATGAAGTAAGTACCAATCTACGAGGCTGCTTGACCAACGGACGGTTCATTCCGTTCATCTTGTGGTAGAGGCCGCACGCGTTGCAGAGGTAGTGACCTGTGCCATCTCGGCGCCATAACGGGGTCGAAATTGCCCCGCAATTCACACACTCCCGACCCTCGCTGAAGTATTCTGCTGCGTCGACTAATGAGATCATTGCTTAGTTTATAAGTTTTTTTAATGTGAAGAAAATTGCAAAATAATCAATAGAAAAATGGCATCAATAACAAAAGTTTATTTTTTCAGAATACATATACAGAGTGTTAATTAAAAAGCTGACCATATGCATTTAACATGGGAAATCAGTTTTTCCTTGCGCAAAACTTCCCATTTAATTTTAAACAAAAATGTTTCAAATAAATGTTATAGAGGATTAAATTATACACCTAAATCACTAATCTAATTTTATTTTACATATTTAATAAGCGGTAAAATCCAATTTGAAATTTTATAAATATTGTTCATCTGTAGTGATAGCCATGGAATTTAATCATAATTACAAAGAAATGCATATTGTTTGAATTGTCAGAATTTCGATTTTGCAGGTTACAAAATAAAAATAAATAAAAACTATGAAGTAATTAGATGTAGACTATAAAAGTAATATATTTTTAGGGACTTAGGATAGAAATGGTAGAATATAATTATCTGTAATATTTATTTGATAATCGAATTTCTGACAGTTCAAACGATATGCATTTCTTTGTAATTTTGTTTAAATTTCATGGCTACCACTACAAATGAGCAATATTTATAGAATTTCAAATTGGATTTTACCAAGGATGTTCTAATAAAACACTGGATAGCTGACATACGTTTAACAAGTGAGGCAAGTGGTGGGGGTACGTCGCCATTTGCAAAAAAGGCAAAACGACAAACGTTCGTTGGTCTATTATTGCATTATATGGTAGTTTTCTTGAATAAAGTGGTATTTGTGTTGTGTTCTTAGTGAATAAATACTTTAAATGAGATATATAATAAAAGGCAATATGCCGTCTTCTTGTACTGCTTTTGGGTGCACAAATAGACATAGCAAGGATAACAACCCTCGACAATTTGTCAAAAGTATTATTGTTTATATATATATATATATATATATATATATATATATATATATATATATATATATATATATATATATATATACATATTTATTCATACTATTGTTTTAAATATTTTACAGATTTCCTTTAAATAATAGTGGTATATTACGATTGTGGATAGATGCCATAAAAAGAAAAGATTTCACACATACAAAAGCATCAAAAATTTGCAGTGATCATTTTTTTGAAACTGATTATTTGAAAAGGCCTGGGACATAATATATAAGAAGATTAAAACCATACTCAGTATCTTCTGTATTTCCAAATTTTCCACCACATATGCAAAAGGCATCTATTTAATAAGCAGATATTATTTTTAAATTCATAGTCCTATTTTATTGTGAATTTGCTATATATGTAATAAGTGTATATAATATTATTAAAATAATAACTATAATTTTTAAAATATACGCAATAAATATAAAAAATCTGTTAATGGATCTTTTCAATTTAAAGAGATAGAAGATATGCACAATGGGGATCTGCGCTTAGTAAGAACAATTGAGATCTATGGCGTTTGTTTCTAGAAAATTTAGACGTAAAATGTGAGAATATCTCAGATAACTTTAAAATATCTTATCGAATTAAGTTACAAAAGCGTTTATTGAAAGTAAAATGTCCAACGATGCAAATTTGCACTGAGAATACAGGTATTTTAGTAACTGCAATATTTTTGACGTTTCATTTGACAGCCCAACTGGCAGTTGTTCGCGCCATTTTCTTACTATTTGCAGCAATAGAAAGAGATAGCCGTTAAATTGAAAAGGTCCATTCATCCCATCTATAATTTATTTCTATATGTAATTTTAAATTTGGCGCGTATTTTGCCTTTTGTGCAAATGGCTACCTTCCAGTTGCTTGCCTCACAGGTGACTACGTACACAACATACAAGTTAGCAATCCAGTGTATATATTAATATCCTTAGATTTTACAGGTTACTAAACATGCAAAATATAATCTCCCATGTTAAACGCCTATGGCCCGCTTCTTAATTAACACCCTGTATATATAAACAAATATAATTTCTCCTTTGTTTTGCAAATAACAAAACGGAACCACATACATTAAAAAATATACTAGGTGAATACGAAAATCCGTGGCATATAACGATGTCCAATATAGAAGACTGTCAAATCAATAGTTCGACAATTGACATGTTAGTTTTGTGGTTTATATATTTTAAAATAAATAAATTTGACATCTTATGGTTTTTTTTATCATTATAAACGGGCCGCCGATTGCATTCTTAAGGTGGAACAAGAGACAGAGAAAAAAATTCAGAATTTTCGGGGTGAATTTTTTTTATTTTACACCTTTGGACACAAAATAATCTGAATTTAATGACATGGTAAAAAATAAGAATAGATCTAGAAAGTTTGCTATTATTTCAAAAATGGACGACGGATTATGTGTTAATCCAGTTAACAAAACACAAAACGGTATTTGACAGTAATTTTTTTGAAGAACACACAATAGTATGCTCTCTTTTAATTCATTTTTAAATTAAATTTAGTCAGTTATCAAAGGAGTAAATTTTAAAAAAATTGCACCAAAAATTCAGAATTCTATTCTGTAAAATTCAATTTAAAATGCATTTTAAAATAATATTAAAAAAAATTCCCATGTTATAAGCCTATGCCACGGATTTTTGTATTGGCAATTCCTATATCTATATTATGCAGGATTGAATTTATTAAAATGTGGTACAAGAAACAAACATTCTAATTTTTTAGTTTGAATAAAATGTTGACGATACACGAAAAGAAATCTGTCAACTAATATAATATAAAGGTATGTTTTTCTCTCTTTATTGTCTGATGGAAAAATGATTTATAATAAACAAATTTTGTTGTCGCCTCCATCGATATTCTGCTGATACAGTTTAGCTAGGTAATCTATTGCGATTAAATTTATTTTTAACTCAAGGTTCGTAAAACGTTTTAAAGAACAAATTCAAATTCCCAGAAAATCATAATTATTACTAAAGGATGAGTCACTGTTTACAATACTTTATTTTCTGAAATGTTATTAATTCCAAATTGAGTAAAATACTGCTGTGTTTGTACGCATAATATCTAGTTCAGACATTCAAATTACGTCAGAACCAGAAATGTGTCGATATTTGAGATTGGATAGACCTGGTAGATAAATCATAAGTCATCTGACAGACCGATAACGGATGCAAATGTTTAAACAGGAGCAATATGTTTACTAATATGTACAGACAAATCAAAAACTTTTATATTTTATCAGTGTTAGTTCAAATACAATTTATATGAATCTTTCTATTTGGGCACGAGAAGATAAAACTAGCTGAATCAATTAAGAGATAATACAATTTCTTTTAAAATAAATTAACTTTTAAATCTATATACGTTTTAGACACAAATTAGATCATAAGTTCTTTATTAAGGGATTCTTTTAACTTCATTACGTTGGTAAAATCAGAATATTTGTATATTGATTTATAAACATAACCTTAAAAAACAACGAATATTTGTTAATCGGTTTTGCTTTGCCATTCCAAATGTAATTACTTATATGTATCGAGAGCTGGGTAGTAGCTAGCTACACAATTTACAGCATAAGTAAATATGTAGGTATGAATTTAGATTAATAAAAAAATTAACGATACACAAGAAAGTTTAAGCTAATCCTCATTTTTGGATTAATGAATTATATTCTATCCCGGTATTTAAAATTTAATCTTCATTTTATTATCAAAAATGGTAGTTACTTGGATTAGATTATATTTAAGAAATAAACTTCCAAAATTAGAGTAAAATTCCCTAATCCAAAAATATGGATTAGCTTAATATTTTTTGTGACTCGGTCTGTATATGGCGGGAGGTATTGTGTTGGCCACACCAGATTTTTTATTTATAGTATGTCCTAATTTTATTTAATAATATAGATACGTAAGCAGTCCATATTTCTCTTTAGTTGTCCCTAAATTTGCTGAAATCAAATAATAGCTTTAAAAATCTGATGTGGCCAACACATAACCTCTCGCCAGATATTTTACCTGGTTGTACGCATAAAACGAAAAATATTTTTAAATACAAATACATATATTCATGTCTCACTACAAAATAATTCTCACATATATTTGCAAAATCTATGGGATATTTTAAAATAAATTATGTACAATACATACATTTTCTTTATATTCAATATCCTGAAATTTTCTTTTTCTGCTTTCCTTTTCTTTTTCTTTATATTCGTCATTTTTTCGCAAATTCTTTTTATATTCTTTTTTACATATATTCTTTTGCGTTGTTGACTTTTTTTTTTATTTTCATAATCTTCATAATAATGTACAAATATTTTTGACAAAGGCATACAAATATTTTTGACAGTGACATTTATGTGACAATTACAAACATTTGAATTTCTTGCCTTGTAGTAGTTTGATCTGAGATTTTTTACATCAAACTATTTTATATGCCTTTCTTTATCTCTAAATCTATAAAAGATATAATAATGAATTTATATTTATCGAATAAAGAATTTAACGTTCTTTAATATAAGTATTTACATAAATTTTCGATAAATAATATTTAGATGATTTTTTTCTTGTAACTACTACTTCCGGTTGTCCAATTGTTACCAAAATTGACTGGACTCTTCCATTATTGCTAGATTGAGGAATCCGTAGTTAAAAATGTCTTAAGTCTTATAGTATTTGAGATATAGTGAATCCAACATCCACACATACGGACATCATCGTAAAAATGTTATAATCGGATTCTAGGGACCTTAAAACGTGCTTATTCATTAACATCTGGATATGCGATTTTTAGCATGAATACAATACCTCTCTTAGCGAGAGTTAAAAAGTAGCTGTAAATCATAGCTACAGCTAGTAGCTATAGCTCAGCTACTTTCATTTTAAAATAACTTTAGCTGCAGCTAAGCTACTTTTTATTAAAATAGCTGTAGCTGTAGCTCAGCTATATTTTATGAGTAGCTTGCCAAGCTCTGTATGTATGTATTACTGAAATCTGTGCACACCCAATAATGGATCGTAAGGATATATTTATCATGTAGCTTTAAAATGTCTTCAACTAACGATTTAGTCCTAAAATTTGTAAGTATTTTGCTAAATTTTTATGTTGGAAGTACTCAAAAATTGGCACTTCACTCGAACAGTGATGCCAAGTTATAACTTTAAAGGTTCCTACTTTTTACTGACAGATTGGTAACAAAGGGATTCTGCGAACTAAGATGGGAACATGTACGAGAAAACAAATTAGAAAACCTACGCAAATGGTGAGAAATTTCTACAAATTTCTTTAGACTAGTTTAAAATATAGATTTTAAACTTACAAAAAATATTCCGCCATTTAATATTGGGCTACACCGCCTTTATTAGTAATACCAGCTTTAATTCTATTGTCTATATTCTTGCAAGGTAGATTTTACTGTACGCACTGAATTTTTACGAAGTTGCTTTTCATTGTGCCAAAAGTACAGGCTTTCAGTAGAAGCTAAATCTGGACTAGAAGATGACCCTTAAAATACCAGTCGAACTATTAACACCAGTCATTCAACCCATAGTTTTTTAAAAGTTTTAAGTTTTTATATAAGCAGTCGAAATAATTTTGTAGAATTTTCTAACCATTTGTGTAAATTTTATAATTTGTTGATAATGTAAACCGGCCCAACTAATATGAGTTTGGGCTCGTTTACACCGTTCGCTGAAACGAGCGAATGTGTAACTTATTCTTGAACAGCAACAAGTCATTCTATTGGTTCAGAATGACTTGTCTCTGTTCAAGAATTAGTTTCACATTCTCTCGTTTCAGCGAACAGTGTATAGAAGTAATTATACCGAACGGAGGTATAAAAAAGTAATGCCCTGTTCCAAATATTTAAAAAGATGAAAATAAAAAATTTGTCGCTTTATGTCAACGTCACTACCGAAATCTGTGTACAAAGCAGATTGGCACACCCAGCGACGGGTAATATGCCGTGATGATATATTTGTTTTTATTTATTTATTATATTTAGAAATTTCTTTCGGCAAATTTTGGGAATTGGTAAGCAGAAAGTGATATACTTGTAAAAATGATACATCTCTACCCAGAAATGGGTAAAAAGCCGTCGTGATTAGGGATTCACCAAGCCAAGCTACTTGGCTTGAAATAAAAAAGCTTGGTTTGGCTTGAAACTTCAAGCTTTTTTTAATGTTAGGCTTGGCTTGGCTTGGGTTTGATGGAAACAGAGCTTGGCTTGGCTTGAAAACTTCAAGCTTTAATCATTTTAGGCTTGGCTTGATTTTCAAGCTTTATCAAGCTTTTTCAAGCCTTTTCAAGCTATTTCAAGCTTTTTCAAGCTTTCAAGCTTTATAAATGCTCATGCGCACAGTAGATATATAGGTCTTGAAAACCAGTAGTAGTTGTTCGGTATCAAGATCTTAATATAAATATTTGATGTGAATTTAATTAAATATATCGATATACCGATATATCGATGTATTGGAATATTGATGTATCAATATATCGATGTTATGTCGATGTTTCATTGTATCGTAATAATGTACAAATCACGTTTTGTTTTACATAAATTTATTGTGGTACAATTGAAAAATTTCTTCTTATGCGTAAAGATAAACAAAACGATAAAATAAAATTTATGAAACTTACACCAAGTGTTTTTTCTTTGTAATTATTAAAATATAAAAATATTGAAATGTATATTTTATTCATTTATTTTATTTTTAAGAATAAGCAATCAGCATAAATTTTTTATCTTTTATTTAATATTTACCCTTCAATTTTCATGTTTCTTTTATTATTTTCGTTGACTGCATTTATACAAGTAGGCATATGCATTAGTTGGACTTTATTGTATTGTATTTTAACTAAAAACTCGAAATGTCCTCCCAACTGTTAAAGTTTGTCATATATACTATTTAGTTCATATGCACCCTATATACCTACTTGAAATACATCTGGAAATCATAAAACCCTACAGACTGAAATTTCCCCGAAATTTTGATTGTTCATGACAAATACTTACTCGCCTCTTCTTATGAAATTTCTACTGATTTTTGAGTACAGAATCATGTAAGTTAAATACATAAATATAATTAAAGTAATCATGTGCAAATTCAAATAATACAAAAGTTAATATGCTTAACGATACGAATATGTCGTTATTACTGAAATTTGAGAATAAAAGCAAATTAAAAACCTCCAGGACTTTGTAATAAGCCGAGATTATATATTTATTTGCTTATTTATTTACATATATTTTTGGATCAATGAAAACTTGTATCAAGGTAATATTTAAAAGAGAATGTTCTCTTTGTCGGTACATTGTTATTGTCTATTATACCTGTCACGGTTTATTAGGGGTTGAGCTAAAAATAGCATTGAAAATCTTTGAATATAAATATATACATATATACAAACAGAAATTGTCTCGTCTCTATGATTCGGAAATACCAGAATAACAAAACATTGTACAAAATGAAACTTTAAAATGCAATAATTATCATGATTTATGTAGTCTGTCACTCAATTTACCTTACGGTGTAGAGTATATTATTATTTCTTATAATTTTTATTCTGCAGCAAAATTATCTATTTGTAGCATTGCAATAAATACGAGTAATAAATATTATGTGTTGAAGCTAGATGCTTGGTATTTAAAATCAAGTTAGTTAAAATTTAAATGAATATTGATTATATTCTATCTATATCTATTTTGATTGGATAATATTCCGATATTATCCAATCAAACAAAAAGATCAAACTGCACCTATCTTCCCTTCACTCTATAGTTAAAACAGATAGTTGGTTCAGATTGAGAAAATAAGTGGTCTTTGCATAATAAGAATGATGAAGATAGTGTCCTATTTACAAAGTTTTGAAGCATACTGGACTAGCAGGTAATGAAGGCTGGTCCTTTTGGAAATTCCAATTCTTAGAAGTTCGCAAAAATGTGCCGAAGCAGTGAGAAAGTACGTTATCACCATAAAATTACGGTTTTGTCGGCCTCGACAACATTTCTTAAGAAAAGCTTGAAAAAGCTTGTTTTCAACCAAGCTACTTGACAGACAAAGGCTTGGCTTGGCTTGAAAATTCAAGCTTTTTTAAATGTTAGGCTTGGTTTGACTTGGGCTTGGTGGAACAGAAGCTTGGCTTGGCTTGAAAAGTCAAGCTTTTTTGAACGGCAGGCTTGGCTTGATTTTTCAAGCTTTTTCAAGCCAAGCCAAGCCAAGCTTTCAAGCTTCAAGCCAAGCCCGTGAAACCCTAGTCGTGATACATATATTTTGATTCTATATTTCCAATTTCGTAATAACAATTAAGTCCTGTGTCTTGTTGTAATTGTACTGTAAGAAATTGCATTTGAAGCAATATTCGAATCGTGCCCATATGGTAGCTCGTGTAATGGCATTATCAGTAACCACACACGGCATACTTCCGGTGGTAGGTACACCCCCTGCCCCGCACGGGACGCCCATGTTCAGGGACATTGTTCTCCCGCCCTCCGCAGGAACTTAGTTTCCTGCCTCTCAGGAAACATTTCGCATATTTGTTTTAACGAGGCCTTATCACTAAACTGAAGGCACTGATAAAGAGAACAAGAACGAAAAAAATGGGTGTGATACACTTTAAATAGGTATCCATAAACAAAATATTATTCATAAAACAAATGAATAATTCTCAATGCTGATATATAGAGAGCATACAGGAGTCAACTTATCGCAAATTGTTATGCCACATATGCCAGATTGTAAAATGTGACCAGCTTGTCAAACCATTGTTGATTAAGGTCCGGTTTTTTTCATCTTTGGATAAAGTGTCAGATTATTTACCTGCCAGAAATGAAAATATTGCTCCAAGCGCAAATTGACAATATTATACATATTATGTCATTTATATGATGCGATATTTTTCCTTTATCTGGCAGTTAAGTTAAGTGATACTTTATCCACAGATGGAAAAACCGGGCCTTACAATCGTTTAGCTTACGGTCATATTATCAAATTTATTAAGTTACTGCCTGTTTTGCATTCTGATTTAAGTTTTTCAGTTATTTTTTAATTTTTAAAACGTCTAACTTTTGTTTCGTTAAATTCAGTAGTCATTTTATAAAAGACCTAGCCATTTTCGAAATGATTGGATAAATTGTAAAATGATGAATTTTGGACTTAACTAGCTTGGATATTTTTTTTAATATCCCTTAAAATAGCGTAATCTAACCAACGCACAGTTTTGTGCATTAGGTTATATTATGTTATAGTTATTTAAGTATTACGGGCGGTAAGTGCAGTTTACAGCTAAACTAGGATCAGAGGATAATATTTGGATACCGAGACAATCGAAAGCGGTATAAATGCACTTAACGTCCGTGTTGCTTGTTATATTTTTTTAGATGTTCGGACATTTTGTATCATTTTTATAAAATTGGTTGAATACAATTATAAAGCCAGTATTACACTTCACAATAAATCGTACAATTTATCGTGCAATAAATTGCATAATTTATTTTGAAAATGTAAGCATTTTACACTTCACGATATTCTAACAATTTATTGTTGCCGGGAGAAGGGCTACCAACCGCATATGATGATCAGATATATTTTAAAGTTAACTGTTTGTTTCGTATTTTTGTGTTTATGTTTCGAAATCGTGACATTTCACAAAAATAAAAAACTTCCGTGATACACACAAAGCACACAAACGTCAAATAGAAATAGTTCAATGTGTCATATATTATACAGTTGGCATTGGAAAAGTAACCAAAATTTTTTAAGAAAATCGGAGAAAACAGAACTCGGTCTAATTTTCACAATTTATTCTGCAATTTATTTTCAAAATAAATTGTACAATTTTGCTGTATTACACTTGCCGATAATTCGCCAATAAATTGAAGGTCACAAAATTGTACAATTTATTGTGAAGTGTAAAACAGCTATAAAATATTGCCAAAATTGACAGTATAATTAATTGTTTTATTAAAGGCAACTATATGATTTGTATCTATTCTAATGCTGTTGCTAAGGTACAAATTATTTATTCCCTTAACGCCCGTGGGCTTTTTAAACGATTTACTGTCTTTGTTATCTTAACAACCAAATCTTGATCACTAGTAAAACCTACTGCCTTGAAAACCCTATCGGTAAACAGGTATGTTTAGAAAAATTGCAACCGAAAATATCCAAATCTTCATTTCACTATGTGGCCGTCAATAAGGGATTCCACCATTTTTTTATAATTTCATCAGAAAGTATAAGTAAAACTAAGACTATTGGTGAAAATCCGGTGAAAAATTCCTATTAAGAAGCGAGTTATGGTCCCCCGAAGTTTGAAAATATAGATATGACGTCACGAATATAAGTTTTTATACAAAACTGTTTTCTTCGTGGATCTAAAATGTTCTTGAAATGTATGCTGATTTCAAATTATATTTATAAAAAATAAATTAATATTGTAACATTGTACAAGTCTGCATGCTTTATAATTGCAAGTGTATCAAAATTATTAAGTTTAATGCAAGAAATTTATATTCAAATAAAACTGTTTGAGAATTGCAGTACTGGACTGGTAGCCACGTGTCCGCTATTTGAATTTGTCTATTTCCATTGGTAGTAGACTCCACCCCTATAACTTGGTATTCATTATACATTTATAGGTGGTCTTTGAGTCGCCAATCAAAATAATATAAATATGGATTTCATATGAGTGACTAGCTGCTAAAACAAAAACCCCCTTATTTTCGAAGTATTTCAATTATATCATTTTCTTTCTTTATTAATATTCATTATTAAGCATCTACTTTCATTATTTTGTAATCCCCTATTATACATATTATGACATTTATATGATGCGATATTTTTCCTTTATCTGGCAGTTAAGTTAACTGATACTTTATCCACAGATGCAAAACCGGGCCTTACAAGCTTACGGTCATATTGTCAAATTTATTAAGTTACTGCCTGTTTTGCATTCTGATTAAAAATTTTCAGTTATTTTTTAATTTATAAAACGTCTAACTTCTGTTTCGTTAAATTCAGCAGTCATTTTTTAAACACCTAGCCATTTTCGAAATGATTGCATAAATTGTAAAATGATGAATT
This sequence comes from Harpalus rubripes, assembly GCA_963082715.1. NCBI lineage: Eukaryota > Metazoa > Arthropoda > Insecta > Coleoptera > Carabidae > Harpalus > Harpalus rubripes. Next base: position 28,950,508 of record OY720460.1, on the reverse strand, counting down.
TTGGACTTAACTAGCTTAGATATTTTTTTAAATATACCTTAACATAGCGTAATATAACCAACGCATAGTTTTGTGCGTTAGGTTAGGTTATGTTATAGCTATTTAAGTATTACGGGCGGTAAGTGCAGTTTACAGCTATATTAGGACTAGGGGATAATATTTGAATATTGAGACATAGTCGAAAATGATATAAATGCACCTAAGGTCCGTGATGCTTGATATATTCTTTTGGATGATCGGACATTTTGTATCATTTATATAAAATTAGTCGAATACAATTATAAAATATAGCTAATATTGGCAGTATAATTAATTATTTTATTAAAGGCAACTATATGATTTGTATTTATTCTAATGTTGTTGCTAAGGTACAAGTTATTTATTCCCTTAACGCCCGTGGGCTTTTTATACGATTTACTTTCTTTTTTATCTTAGCAACCAAATCTTGATCACTAAATAGTAAAACCTACTGCCTTGAAAACCCTATTGGTAAACAGGTATGTTTAGAAACATTGCAATCGAAAATATCCAAATCTTCATTCCATAATGTGACCGTCAGCTGTTCGGCGTTAAATAAAACGCCCAGTAGTTTTATAAAACGTCCAGCTAGATGCTAGATTGTACAAAAATGGTAAGTGAACGAAGATTTAACAAAATATATAAAAGAAGGATTGTACAATCTTATTATTTTAAATCCGTATTTATAGGCTATTTATATTTTGCGTTTCATCTCATATCATTTATCAACGCTTAAAATTTTCCTTATTATAGACCACACTGTAATTCCCAGTAGTACTGATTTTTTCTCGAAATAATATTAAGTTATAACGACTTGAACGCCTCAAGCATTTTCAAATTTCAAATGTATTTCTTATTTTCGGTCTTCTTGAAATGTTACGCGTGTGGTTGTTGATACCAGTGACGTCACAATGTGTGCACAGCAGTACAGCACAGCGATGTTTACCTACAATACGTCATAATATGTCAACACAATGCGTGCCTCAGTTTCGCTGATGTAGATATTGTGAGACGGAGACCAAGTGTTCCAAAGTGTGGACAAGGTCAAAAGAAAGAATATCGAGTGGATCAGCAACCATTACTCATAATTGTTTTGTCAGGTGACTCAATTTATCAAAAAGAAAGACTTATTAATAGAATTGCATTTGTCATCAAAGCGAATCAGAAAATCAGTTCAATGATCCAATAAAGGTACGGGAAAAATGAAACAAATTAGAAGTTTTTTACATAAGTAGTTCGACCCCAATACAAAGTTCATCTTGAAATATGTACGGAATATTTTATGTTGTATCTTAACTCCTATCTTTTCTAAATTAATTTTATAGTTTCTGCAAATGAAGATAACATTCAAATATTCATACTTGAAACCCATTTTATATTACCTATGTTATTTTCAGTTTTTAAAGATCTCTGATATACAAGAAGCCTCGGATCTATCTTTTTTTTAAAAAACAAGCCCTAGATATAGCTTTAAGTATTATTTATAAGGTTAAGGGGATTTTTTTGTCGATAGTTGTTGATTAGTAGGCAATTTTATGCATGAATTTCTTTTTTCGAGAAAAATGTATGTTACTAGATAAATGCAAAAAATGAAATTCTTCATTTCTGTAAAATGCCTCTAAATACGAAATAATAGTACATTTAGATTTGTACTTATTTAGGCTTTTTTCTTTTCTTTAAAAAGAAATGATATTTTTCTCTTATTTTTACCTTCCGTCACCTTTAGGTAAGGAAGGTATTGTCTTTGGTCAAAAAATTCGGTGGTGAGTTTTTAATGAATAAGCACGTTTTAAGGTCCCTAGAATACGATTTTACTATTTTTACGTTGATGTCTGTATGTGTGTGCGTGTGTGTGGATGTGTGTGTGTGTGGATGTGTGTGTGTGTGTGGATGTGTGTGTGTGTGGATGTGTGTGTTTGTGGATGTGTGTGTGTAACAAAATTTTCGTCTGCGATAACTCTAATACTACAACTCCAAAAATTATAATTCTTTCGTATTCCTCTTCGTTGCATCCATATGAAGAGCTGATTAGATTTTGGTTATAATTGGTCAACCGGAAGTACCCTAATTTGAAGATTTTAACAGTTTTTCTTGAAAAAACGATGTTAAATATAGTTTTTTCATATTTAATGTTATTATAAATATTAAAGAATTTTTAATTTTCTATACGATTTGATTGCATTTTATACCTAATATTAAATGGATATAGAGTTAAAAAATTATAAAGAAATTAAATTTCATAAAGTAGCCATAGCTGTGGAAACAGCTACTATAAAATTTTGATTGAAAGATGTCAGTGTCAAGTGAAATTGACATAGTGTGTTTGTCTTATAATTTTACTGGAAATAGGTATAGGTTCTTTTGCTTTCTGTATGGAATTTGTATAAAATACATACAACTGCTTTAAGGTAATGTACAAGAAATAATAATAATAATAAATCTTTTATTTCTGCAGACAGACTGTATATAGAAAACGTCATAAAATAATAATTTTCTGTATGAAATTTGCATAAAATACATGCAACTGCCGGAAGGTAATGTACAAGAAATAGAATATTTAATTTAGGAAGGAACTTTCCGTATGAAATTTGAACAAAATACATAGAACTGACGGAAGGTAATGTGCTGGCCACATCAGATTTTTTGGTCTGTATTTTGACTTCAATTTTATTACCGCTTTTATTAAAAATGCAGTATCACACATTATTAATGTAAAGTATTAACTGGTAGATTTTTATCTACCATTTTTGTTATAAAAGCATTACAAACTCTAAAGGTGCATTCACAAATAAAAATTAGGTTTAGATTTACAGTTTATATTTTAGATTTAAAGACTTTGGCCGCATATTATGAAATGACTCCATTCACAATTCAGAATTTAGGATCTCTAAATCCAAATCATAAAGCTAAACATTGCAAGGTCCAAACTTTAGGTTTATGATTTAGTTTGACGTCACAAACTTCACCAATGAGAACGAGTCTGAAATGATATAGATATATACACCCATCTTTATTTAGTATCCACTTGGTGGATTCGGCTTTTTAAACAAAAGCGAGAAGAACATGGAGACTGTCATAACTTAATTGCTGAAATATAACAAATAATGACAAGCGAATAATAGTTTCACGGCGCACAGGTGTCTTATTGAGTACTGCTCTACCGATATTTTAATCGTGTTTTTAAAGCATTTACACAGATGTCTGTACTAAACTAATTTTCAGGTAATTTAAACTTACATTTATGAATGACTTACTTAAATCTAAACAAAAACCATAAACCTAATTTTCATTTGTGAATGCACCTTAAGTTTATATGCGCGTCGTAGTAGGCAATGACACCATTGAGAAGAGATTTTTCTTTAAATAATTCCTAATTTATACATATTTTTTATTTTAAACGACAAATATACATTTCAAATTGTCTAATTTATTTGAAACAATTAGAAATGTCTAAGATTTAATAAAAAATAAAATTAAAAACAATGTTTTTTTTTATTATTTGCCAGGTCAAAACAATTTCAAACAAAGAAGGTACAAATGACATGGCAAACTGACAGTTTCGTAATTTTGAAAAATTAATAACTATACTGTATTTCAAATAAGAATGAAGTGGTGGGAAGATAGGAGAAGTTTGATCTTCCCACAACTCCATTCTTATCTGAAATACAGGATAATTAATAGACCTTTTCAAATCTCTTTTTTAAAATTTAAATGTAAAATATGAGAAAAGTTTTTGACAACTTTAAAAAACTTCTCAAAACAAGTTACAAAGTTTTTATTGAAGCTAAAATGTCAAATAATGCAAATTTTCGCCGAGATTACAGGTATTTTAGTGACTGCAATATTTTTGACGTTTCGTTTGACAGCCCAGCTTGCAGTTGTTGGCGCCATTTTACTTAATATGTGCAGAGATAGAAAGAGATAGCTGTTAAATTGAAAAGGTCTACTAATTTTCATGAAGCTAATTTAAATGGTTACTTTTGAAACATTTAAAACGATGATAGCCTTTCGAGCGAAACTGGAAGTAGGATTCAGGACCTTTTCACACCAAAAAGTGCCATTTAAATCCCTCCCCCTAACCACTCCCCCAAATTTGCAATTGAAACTGAAGGTCTAAAATTAATAATGAAGAAAAGCCATTTATCGCTAGTTTTTCAATCACTTTCTATGTTGAATATTATAAATCAAATAGGATGTGTGAAATTTTTAATAAATCCACTACGATATTTTTCATCACATTCATTCATGAGGTGACAAAATTCTCGGAACTAACGCAAACTAAACAAATAATGTCTCGACTGCCATGCATTTGTTAATAGCATCTGTGTGAATAACGCGTAGGCAGTCATCATGAGATCGTTCGAGGAACAATCAAGAAACAAAACAAGATCGCTTATCAAACGATGTTTATATTTTGTTTTTATAAACAATTCTTCTAGGAACTGCAACGATTTTAAATTCCTTCACCACCTGAATTTAAATTTTGAAGTCGCAAGATTATAAATAAAATACAATGATTTGCAGTTCTCTTTTAGAGCACTGTGTCATCAAAATGTGCACAGGAGAGCAGAATTAAAATGAAACAGAAAGGACTGCGTATCATGAATCGTCCAGCAGACACCACGAATGCAAACTTTGCACAATATCTATGTGGAGGTTACATGTAAATAATACGATGTGAACGTAGAACACCTCAAAATTTATGTTTTGAACATGGAATGTTTTTTCTTTTAGAAAAATAACTGTTTTCAGCAAATACAAGAGACGATGTCAATAATAATTATTGTTGTATTTCCATTTATTACTTGTAAATGTGCTGTTCGCGAGTAAAATGTATTGTAATTCTAATATCAAGAAACATCAACACAAAAAAATTCTTCATTACTTGGGTCAGAGATCACTTCCAGAGATAATTATATATAATTAAAAGTATCAAGGTCAATTTATAGTGAATTCTACAAAAAATAATTAGCTATTTCAAAAAATCACACCAATTCTAAATGCGAGTGTAATGGATTAAAAGGTCTGCTGACTGCTGATAAGGATTACTCGCACTTTTTTCCTTCTTTTTTAAAATATTTCTGTAAATCTGTAAAAAACTGACAAAAACGAATCTATTTTTATTGATTAATATAAAAATGATACGTACATAAGAGTGGCAGCTTTTGTTGCGATTTTGTTCATTATTTACAGATTTGTAAGAAATATTTGCTCAGAACAGAGCCATTAATTTCTTTATATCTAGGTAGGTATCTCTAAATACATTGAATATGAAGATAAAAATGCAATCAAAGCGTATAGAGAATAAAACATTCTTTAATATTTATAACAACGCAAATCAGAAAATGATATTTAACTGAGTTTTATCAAGAAAAACTGTATCAAAAAATAATATTTAACTGAGTTTTATTAAGAAAAACTGTTGAAGCTTCAAGGCTAAAGGTACTGATTACCCAAATACAACCAAAATCTAATCATCAGAATATGGATGTAAGAAAAAGGAATAAGAAAAAGTATAATTTTTAGAATTATAATAGTTTTGGAGTTATCGAAAGCGAAAAAATCGTCATAACTCACACAGACTATCGTAATTCGTATAAATAGTAAAATTTTATTCTTGGGACCCTAAAACGTGTTCATATGCATCAAACTCATCATTGATCAAAGACAATAGGAAGCTACCTAACTATTTCTATAATGAAAGTTCGGAACCGTGAACGTGATTCAGAACTGCACAGAATCCATGCGCGAACTTATAGTTCTAGAACCGACTTGACTAGTGTTGGAACGATTTTGAACCGATTGAGAATTTTGTTTGTATATCCTAACCTATAAAATTACACCTATCAGAAAACATTGTGCTTTTGATTAGGTATAATATATTTAAACTGAAGAAATTGAAGATAAGTATTTTCATTGATTTGCCTTATTTCCATATAACATCGTCCAAGAATTCTTCATCACTTTCGATAGAAAATTCGGACAGTTCGGAAAATTCGCTGTCTTCTTCCTTTCATAATTTCATTAATAACAAAAACAAAATAAGTCAGGTTAGATAGCACGTCAAACTTATTCAGAATTAGAAATTTGGGTAAAATCCTAGAACTTTAAGAATGGTTCAGAATCGGTTCGGAACACAAATCACTTGTTCTTGGAACACTGCACTTAAGTTCTGAATTTTAAATTCGACTTGTCGTGACGGTAAAATGGCTTTGCGTGTTTGCGTAAACTCAGTAAAGTTCTGAACGGTTCTGAACTTTTGTTGGAACAAACCTATTGTAGTATCTAATTATATTTTTGAAATATTTCTCAGAGATTACCTAGGTATAGTAATACCTTAGAATTCCTTTATATCCTTAACAATATTTGCATTTCTCCAGTCAAGCCTAAAATTCCGAAAGCATGAAATACGAGTATGGTAATACCTCTTTGTGTTTATCATATTTCCTTCGCGCGTCACCGTTCATATACAGTGTGTTAAAAAAAAAACCTAACTCGAGGTAGGCTATGAACAGAGAAATATGATCATTATTCAATTCAAAAGTCAAGTTATCAAAATTGATCTTGAAATGTAATTTTAAGGAGAAAAGATAATAAAGAAGGAAACAGAATATTGCCATAATATTGCATTCGTGCGCCAACTTAGAAGAGGAATGCACGAGAGAAGATCTGGCTAAGGCAACACCAGCTGCTATAAACTGTGCGATTTGTTGGATAGCTAGGCAACTTCCCTGCCAGTTTTTGCGGACGATTTTTCCTCTGGCATAAAGAGAGAATCTCCGGAGAAGATGTATCCTCTCCGTCCTAGTTTATACCGGGTAATGCATCAGGCGTATGATATCCAAATTTGACTATTTATATGGTTTTAACAAGTGCTCAGCAGACACACTCCACATAAGATGTTGTCCGGATGCGGTATTTCGCTACCGAAAATGGGTCACTTCAGTTTGTAAGGAGTGAGAAAAATTTGTTTTAATGAATTATATATTTATTGTGTATTTTTAATTATTTATGTATATTGTATATGGTTTGGAAACGAATAATAATAATAATAATAATTGGCATTCGCCATTTCTAAAGTAAGAATCAAGAACAAAAGCTTTGATTTCTTTAGATAATATTTTTGACAATATCTCGTGCCAAATTTACATTTAATTAAGTAATTTTAGATTAAAGGATACGTTTTTTTGTCCATATGTATCTCCATATCCTACTCCGAATTGAGTTTTTTAACACACTCCATTTGATTACAATTTACAAAATTAAATTCCTTGCTATTTTTAGGTTCAACGAATTTTGTGCTAGTGCGATTACATAAATATTGAAAGAACATCGCCTAGTTTTACTCTTGGTGTATGCAAATGGAGTGATTATACTCGCACATGTGTTTTTTACGGTGTAATGTTGTGTTATCATTGTGTGAAGCACGTCCAGTGCAAATGTGTCGCCCTCACGGCTACCAGAGAACGCGTAGAATTAATCAGAGTCACAAATGAGAAACTCAGAAACGAGGAATTTCCTCTAGCTATACTTTTCTAACACGCACAATACAATTTATTTTCAAATAATCGGTTTACAAAATACCCTAACCGGCATAAAAATATCCATATATTCAGATTTGAGATATTAGATATGTATATGGAAACTATTTGAAACTACGAACTGCGATCTGTCTGGTTTGTTAACAATCTAAAGTGGGATGATCTCATAAATGAACTTATAGTTTTTATTTACCTATAGAAATTCTTAGAACTTACTAAAACAAATGAAAGTATGACATTATGCTACATAAGGTACCGAATAAAAATTGTTTAAAAAGTTTTTTTTCCAAAAGACAAAAGACAATTGAAAATTTTTATGGCGCTGCGCTATCAATTTTGTCTCAAAAATTGACAAAGGAATACACAAACGGTTTTGCTCTATGGAACAAATTGAACGCATTACGTTTGACAATGGTGTCTCGTTTTATTTTTACGGATCACTGTAGTTATTAATGTATTAAGGGCATAATTAAAATTGTAGCACGGGGGAATGTTTAAAGCTCGACGCGTAGCGAATTTTAATTTTGATTATGCCCGTGATACATATAAATTCAAGAATTCAATAGGTTTATTTGTATATTCGTTATCGTTGTGCTGGCGTTGTAAATTTTAAAAGTATGATGTGGTTTCTAATTTAGTTTGTTGGTGTTGCTATGTTGTTTATTGTAAGCAATTTTAATTTAGTGTCAAATGAAAATGACAGATATCGATTATTAACAAGAAATATCTGTTGAATTAGAAGTTACACATGGCAAGGCAAGTTGGTTGCACAGAAGTCAAAAGACATATACAAGAAAGAATATGAGACTTTTGCGAGTGGCGGCGTTCAAAAAATGTGATTTATCGAATTTGTTGTTTCCTGACATTTATCTATAAACAACGATTTTGATGTTTGAATAGGTGTTGCCTGACAACTTTACAGCCCCCCGGACAATAAAAGGAATTTACTTTATTTTAGAATCATGAAGTTGTTTATTGGCTCTCAAAAGCAGGCGCAATTTGGCTTTTACCGCCCGAGGGCTTATAAGGTTGCCAAGCAACAGCTATTCAAACGTCAAAATCGTGGTTCATAGATAAATGTCAGGAAACAACAAATTTGATAAATCACATTTTTTGAACGCCGCCACTCGCAAAACTTTTCGAATCATTTCTCGAATAAATCTTTTGACTTCTTTGGAACCAACTTGTTCTGAGCAGCCTCAAATTTATCTGATATTCCTTTTGAAAAATTGATCTTCCATTTTCATTTGACACTAAATTAAAGTTGGTTATAAACAAACAATCTACACAGAAACCACAGCCTACTTAAAATTCACAACGCCAACACAACGATACCGAATGTTATATAAGTAATGTGCCATACGTTACCACTTAATAAAAAAAATGCAATGTATCGTAATCTGGAAATCTGTAATAATTTTTTTTCTAATGTGTTTGGTGCAATTATAAAAGCATTTCAAAGTGGATCAATAAGAATCATTTATGTAAATAAAAAATAATTTAAAAATCACGGTAGTTTGAGTGAAAACAACACTTGACATTTTTGAAGGTTTGAAATCAGAGGCGGAGTATGGATAAAACATTTCATCTATCGGATCGGATCGGAATCAAGATACTTGTTTTTTTTGGTTGACGGAATATAGCATAAAAATATATTTTGTAATTCTTGTTTCATATACACATTTGAATAATAAATAAGCCAGAGCTGCACCAAATTATATCCCCTGATAACTTCTTTCAGTTTTCTTTATCATATCATGAACTATGGCTCATTACTTTCATAACACCCTGTATATACCTATTTTTACCCTTGAATTTTGAGAATCAAAATAAAATAAAACCTTAAACCTTGTATGTACCACGAGCATAACCAAGATTATAGCACTCAGGAAAATTAAAGCTCTCGACTACTCGTCGAGCTTTAAACATTCCCCGTGCTACAGTCTTTTGATTATGCCTTTAATACATAAATAACAAAATAAAATAAAGTTTTTGGTTGCTTATGTACCGCATAGATTGTTAAGGAGGAAAAAATTAAATGACATTCTTTTTCCTGGAAAATTATCACAATACAGGAAATACTAAATCCAGATTTTTGTGGTTAAAATGCAATGAATCAAATAATAAATTTAATAGAATTAAAATAAACTATATACGAGGTGCTACCCAAAAGTTACCGAACTTATTTTTTTTAAAGCTGTATTTATTAAAACTTCAAACCAACAAATTATCTCCTTCAAAATAATCCCCACCTACAGTTATACACTTGTCCCATCTTTTTTCCATTGTTCAAAACACTTTTTGTAGTCATTTTTTTCAATAGCATTTAGGACCTCCTGCGATATCTCCTCAAAAGCAATGTGAAGCCCATGTTGATTGTTTTTTTCGACTGCAAGGGGGTTGTGCACCGCGAATTTGTGCCAAAGGGTACCACAATAACGGGTAACTTATACGTGGACGTTTTGAGGCGTTTAAGGGAAAATGTGAGGCGAAAACGTCCTGAACTTTGGGCAAGCAAAAATTGGCATTTCCACCACGACAATGCATCCCACACATTTTTGACATCCACTCAAAGAAATGTTCTTCCCCATCCCCCTTACTCACCAGACCTTGCTCCTTGCGCCTTTTTCGTCTTCCCAAAAATGAAAACCAAGCTAAAAGGCCAGAGATTTGTGACTGTTGAGGAGATTCAAACTATATCGCAGGAGGCCCTAAATGCTATTGAAAAAATGACTACAAAAAGTGTTTTGAACAGTGGAAAAAAGATGGGACAAGTGTATAACTGTAGGTGGGGATTATTTTGAAACAGATAATTTGTTGGTTTGAAGTTTTAATAAATACAGTTTTTTTTTTTAATAAGTTTGGTAACTTTTGGGTAGCACCTCGTATGTATTAATATTGAAATACGAAAGTTCGCTAGAATTATATTGACAATAAGACATGCACGGTTCATATTTTTTAGAATTTTATTTTATATGTTTAAAATAGTCCCCTTCAATAATACACTTCATCATTCTTTACTTCTACTCCTTCAAAGCTCCCAACCTATCTCCTTTTAGAGCGCTTTCACACTATTTGGAAGACTTAAAATCTGTCAAAGCTGTCATGCCATGTTGTCAATTTAACTTCCATGTGACTTAAAAACTAAAAACTGTCAAATTATTCTAGCTAACTTTATTTTCGATTAATTGTCAATGTCAGATAAATAACTGTTTAAAATTATATACAAATTTTAATTCCTACGGTCTATCTGATTTTCTTATCTCAATAATTCTCGCGTAACCCTCGTAATGGTTCTTGAACACCTCGGATCCAGTGGTAATGTTTTATTTTGTTGAGTCAGGCAAGCAATTTAAAAATAAACTAGGATTGTCTGGCCTACCGTAAAAAAGAAAATTGGGCTCCATGAATGAAATATGAATAGTGTCTAGTGACTCCACTTCTACCTGCTTTTACAAATACCTGTCTGGTTCAAAAATAGAAACTCATATTTGTGAATAACAACAGTAATTAGTCACGGAAAACCCTATTTTACAGTAACTCAAGTACATACAAATTAACATCATTTTCCATGCTGTTCAGTGCAGGTAAACGATTGATAAGACCATCCTGTGCCCCCATGAAACTTCCTTTACCGCCCTGTGCCTTATGATAGCGACATCCGGTTTGGAAACCCCGCTATGAGTTAGTATTGTTGCTGGAGACTAAATACCACGTATACGAACTATGATAATAAACATGTGACGCGAGACAATATTGTTTTTATCAATGAAGCTGAATGGTGACAATGAAAATCAAAGTGAAGATACTCAAAGTAGTCAAAGTTAAACATAGGTTTACAAAATGTTAATAAGTTTTGTTATCAACATTTGTTGAAAGTTGCGTATTAAAAGTTACTAAATTGGTTAATGACATTTGTTAATTTTTTCATTGTTCATATTAATAAGCCAAATTCAGCACTCTTCTTTAGTCTAATGCTGAATTTATACAGCGTAAGTCGTAACGTAACGTACAGTACCGTATTGTAACGTATCGTAACGCGTGAATTTTCTAGGCTATTTTATACAGAACTATTACGGTACATTTTCGTAAAAAGTATACTAATGCTCTGTCGAAACAAGTGTAGTATACATCAGATTTGTATTTATCAGGTTCGTTAGTTTATTCGCAATGCACTATATTTCATATAGGTATATTTCCATTTGTCAGTCAAAGTCACACAAGACAGACAATTCGTGATGTAGTATTTTTATATTTATATCCATTTAATTTATTAATTCCAACTTTGACATAATTAGACATACAAAAACAGCTCTAACCGCAGGGCAGTAATAATTTTCGTAATATCGCAACGTACCGTAACGTAGAAAGATAAAAGTTGGCGATCTTTGGATTTTTGACACATTACGGCAAGGTACGTCACGTTACGGCTTACGTCTATATAAATTATCACATATGTATGCATTGATATATTTTTTACATTACGTTACGGTACGTTACATTACGGTTTACGCTGTATAAATCCAGCATAACGTTTTCAACTTCAATTTCAGAAAAAAGTAACTTCAATTTCAGAACATGTAAATTAAATTTTAGAGAAAGTAACTTCAATTTCAGAAAAAGTAAATTGCTTGCATCTTTCTCTTATTAAAGCATAATTCTCTCTTTTTTGTTATTCTTAGATATATATTTTTTTTTTTAGATCTAACCAGATCAGAGCGCCTCAGAAACTATAATGAAATGGGAAAATTATACGCCCCAAAATTTGTGCGCCCTAGGCTGCAGCCTAGTCAGCCTATTGGGCACTAGGTCTAGGTCTAAATCACAGTGGGTTGACAAATGTTGCTAACAAATTATTTTTGGTGGTAATTGGCAATAGTATTAAGGTGGATTTATGCAGCTTACTTTTTATTTTACTTTTTCTTTTACAATAAAAAAGTTAAATGTGTGTTAATATATGTACTGCTTTATGTGCAGACTTTTAATTTTACTTTAAGACCTTAAGTTGACCAACATTCAATTTAAGACCGTTAAAGAGAAAGAATATCACAACTGCGCATGAGCTCCACTTCACAAACGTCAGCGTGTTGTGTATTTGTTTTTGTGTGTAGGTTTTAGGTTATGCAAACAAAAAGTCAGTAAAGAACAAGACTGTATATTATAAGATTTATTCAAAAATATTCCCACTTTTATGATAAAACAGATATTTTATTCAAGGATAAAGTGGTCAAAAAGGATGTTTGGAAAAGTATAGCGTCTGTATTAAATGAAACTGGTTAGTATATTTACTTACTATGTAATAATATTTTTGTATGCACAAATTATTATATTCTTGTCCGTTTTAACAGGATATATTTATCTATTATAGAAAAATCACATCTGCGCATTTGTATTGAATGCTTTAAAGTAGCTGCATAAAGTACCAAACTTAAAGTAAAAATAAAAGCGAAAAGAAAAAGTAAATTAATAAGTAGACTGCATAAATCCACCTTTAATATTAATAACATCCTACAAGTATTAACATTATTAATAACTTTTAATTTTTTTTCTGAAATGATGTGTACAATTAATTTTTCAATAATTGCTATTTGAAGTACATATTTTTCTCTAAAATAATCTATAAACGATTGACAAAGAAAAAACAATGCTAGTTAATAGCTCGCTAATAGACACTTACACAATTGCAGTTTGCACGAGCGCATCTAGTGGCAAAGCAAAGAATTAATGGTTGCTACGGTTACGACTTCCAAACAAATAACTGTCACCTCTACACTTCAGCCATCGTTTTAGTTGTATTATCGATTGATTTTCAATATCATTAAACAAAAAAGTTGCTCGGGGCACCTCTTCTCGCTTTAAACTTATTTTTAAAAAACACAACGAACAACTCAAATCAAAATAGAGAATTAGACGCAGACAGAACGACAGGTACAGTACTAGGGAAAAGGACGTAAGACAACGAGGAGAGGTATGTTTGGAAGCAAAATCTTTTATCTCGTTCTTGCGTGTGACGTCAATTATGTAAGTGTCTATTAACCTTAATCAGATGTTCATATACTATCAACAATACCAGTCAATGTTTTGCTATGTTATCGGGTCTAAATACACCTTCCGCTTCCCAATATTAAATTTCTCATTTGACATTTTGTAAACGGATATTAAATTTGAACACCATTTTCAATTTTTTGCAGAAAGCAAAACCATAAAATCACCACATAATTTATAACAACCCAATAAAATAAAACATCGTTAAAAAAATTCTAAACAGATAACGCTTCAATTTAAAATCCCAACCGTATAGAAAAACAGCTCATCCACGAGGCAATATAATTTGTAGGCACATTTCCTAACTGATTTATGATGGAACATCAAAATAATATGAGACGAAATCTGGTTCGAATCTCCCTGGGCACGGGGCATACATTTTAGAGCGAGCCGTGTCGCTATGAAATTCGATCCTTCGGAGATGTCTCTCGGGATAAATCATTGACAGAAGATGTCAGTAAACTTACAAGTGACGTCTGGGGAGTCGAAAGAAATTTAGACGCCAGAATGTGTCACATAAAGCATAGAAAACATAACGAATAATTTGATACATTTGTCATTATTATATTGGCGAGGCGGGGCAACATGAAAAAAGTTTTAGAACATAAGAAAAAAATTGGTAATACGAAACTGTCAAAATGAAACAGAAGAAGAAATAATAAATAAAATTTGCCACAATTGAAGCTTTATAATTTAAGGGGATTTAAATGCTATTTTTATTTTAAAAATATTTAACTAACTGTGTTTTGAAATACATAACGGTAACTACAACTTTTTTCATTTATTAATATTTTTACCATTTTTATCAAAATGCATGCTAGATACTGAAAACCCTGCGACTCAAAATATTTTAGTACTTGTATTTGTTTACCTCTATAGGTACAATAGGTACAAAGATGTATATAGGGCCCAATTTTTACCTTCCGTTACCTTTAGGTAAGGAAGATATTGTCTTTGGTCAAAAAATTCGGTGGTGAGTTTTTGATGAATAAGCACGTTTTAGGGTCCCTAGGATACGATTTTATATGTATGTGTGGATTTTATTAAAAATACATAGGCATTTACGAAAATTTTACCGGTAGATACCGCATCTACTGACTGTGTTCGAAAACACGAGTGGTAAAAAGTTACCGTGGTCGAAAATTGTACAATATCTACCAGATCCATCTACCGGATTCATGAAGAATCTAATCTCAAAAAAAAGGTAATAGGTTGTTAATTATATCAAATTTCTAACCTGTTTCAAATTTTCAATTTTTTTGATAGGTTATGGATTTACCCTGTTTACCACTTGCGTTCTTAAAATATCGATTCCGGTAGGTATAACCTGATAAACAGCTGTTTACCGGTAACATTTCACCGGTAAAAGTTTCGTATAACTAACGGAAGGCAATGTGCTGGCCACATCAGATTTTTGAAATTATTTTTATGAAATTTCTTCTAAATTGAAAGCGATTTGTAGTTATAGAATTTTTTAATTATTCTTCTTTAAGCCATAATAATTATTTAAATATTCTATAATGAGATCTCGTGGCCGCGTTTCTGAGTGTCTGGTCGCAAATCTGGGGAACCAGGTTCGATCGACCCCAAATATTTCTAATTTTAAATGGCAGAAAATTGACCCCTGTGGTGCACTCTCCACGCCAGCAATGAGTGCCCGCGAGCTGACTAATATGTCATCATCATTACTGAAATTTGTTTACAAAGCAGATTAGCATACCCAGCATTGAATAATATGCCGTGACCGTGATGATATATTAATATATTTATTTTATTTTTATATAATGTAGATTTTGTTCTCAACAAACGATGGGCTTCGCTATACACATATTTAAAATAACTTTTGTGCTCAATATTTCAAATTATGCGTGGATAACAATCAATTTAAAAAAATATTTTATAAAAAACTACATATTATAATTCAAGTTTTATTGCCACTAGCAGCCTATGTCATTCAGCATTTCTTTTACTTTCATACAAACGCAAACTTTTTCTATCTGATGTGATATTATAAATTTAAACTAGTGTAATTTGGTTTATTTTAGTAATAAGAATTTGGAACAAAGTAGATATATGATGTAGATGTTAAGTAGAGATTAATGGCACTAAAGACACGAATATTTTAAAAGTTAAGTCCCATTCTTATTTGTAATTATGTGGAGAATCCCATTTTCACTTTAACTTATATTTAAATAGACCAGATTAAAAAATATTGTCCCCGATAAATGTTTATAAACGAACTGTATTAACTATAAATAGTTTCAAGTTCACTGTATTATATTCTTAGAACCATTTGTCGGTAAAAGTCTAGGGTAAAAAACAGAACACAAATTTATTAGACGTGTCAAAACGGGAATATTCTAAAGCCCTTGTATGCCGCAAAGTCAAGAGTCCTTTGCCTTTTACCATACACCGACTAAAAGTCAAAGGTTGCACTCGTGTATAGAAAAAACTGAGTAACGAAACAAAAAAATGGAACTTGATAAATTATTGCTCTCTCTTAATTATTAGGCTTAATAAACAAAAGTCAAAACAAAAAACAATATCTAATCTTATTATTGACGACCAAATCCAGAGATGATGTGATTCATCTTTGTAAAATGGCAAACAAATGCAACGAGATTGCATATTGTTTTTTCTAAAACATGCGCAATCAAGTAAGGGTAATGACTTTGTAATATTCGTAGGTCAGGGTTGTTATCAAAATTTTTTTTTCTACCATTGATAATATTATTTGCGACATCAATTAATACATTTTCGATAATTTTAATCACCAATGTACATAGTATATAATAGTGATAATTTTTATTATTTCAAGAAAAATATTTTCGTTTGTCACAAAATTAAGTAGGTATAAGATATTCTTCTGTGGAATATGGAACAGAAAATTAACTTAGTTTAGCGGTTATTTTACGCATATTATAAAAGCTGACTAAGTTGTTTGTTTTTGGGATAGACTCTTATAAAAGTCATAAAATTCCTAAATTCGAGAAATTTAATAATAAAAAAGGGGGCGACCTGCATCGATTTTGAGATTTATAAGATATACTAAGTTGGTTAAATTAAATAAAAGTTACCGCATTAGTAGATCATTTTAGTGGTGTATTGTTATTTGAGAAAAAATGCATAGGTCACTAGATATAAACGATAATATAAATATATCAGTTTTTTATTTTTACGAATAACTTCTAAACGAGATATGATGTTACAATTTCAATTTAGGCAGTGCTTTAGCTGCCGGCGCCGGTTTCCATATCTGCATTCATTACAGCAGGGGTGTCAAACTCAAATGAAATCAGGGCCAAATTTTTACTAAGGAAATTTCGGCGGGTCGGTATAAGTACCAAGACGCGGGCTTTTCCAAAGTTAACCTCCGATTGGCTGATAAAAAAAAACATACATAAAGAATACATATTTAGATTTGAGGTACAATAAATTAATTTAATACAAATGTAAAAGAAACGATATTATTGAACGATATTTACAATTTTAAAAAAATCTAGTTCTAGTTAGTTCGAATTAAAGTATTGAAACGCGTCACGCGGGAGCAGTAGGCAACCTTCAAATAAATAAAAAAAATAGTTTTTGTATTTTCTTATTTTTAATTTTGGTTTATATCCTGCCTGTACTGTATAATCAAAATTGAAATAGAGTTTTGTTAATTTTGCAGAAGGATGAGTTTTTTTATAAAGAATAACTGTTTTCACTAAATTAAAATTTAAAAAGTTCTTCCTCTTTAGGACCCGAGCCGTGGACACATTGGCCCGTATTCTGAGCGCACTTTTATAATAAAAGCGCTTTTATGGAGCGCGCTTTTACATTATATTCTTATGAGGAGTTTGCTCCATAAAAGCGCTTTTATTATAAAAGTGCGTTCGGAATACGGGCCAATGTGTTTATATACTGCCGTGTCTTAATGGCAATATTATAGACTCCAAATCAATCCAAACAAAGTCAATACCACAGTATTTACTGGACGAAAAGAAAAATATCAAGATGATTGCCAGATTCAGATGTGGTAATGAAGAGAGAAACAACAAATACTGGTTGTGAAGTGTAGAGAGAAGGTGCAGGGTATGAGGGAAAGAAGAGGAAATATTTAGGCATCTAAGGACATCGTACAGAGAGGTTCAGATGGAAAAAAGAAATGGAAAGGGTCTGTTAGAAGACTTAGAGTCAGGACAAGACTGCATGAAAGAAGTCATCAAAAAACGGGGGGGCTAATGTAATAGGACGTATTATCAATATAAAATGTATATACCGGCCTAGGACCATAAATGGTAACGGGATACTTGTTTTAATGTTTACAAACAAATCAAAAATAGCATACCTAATTTTTTTAAATATTTTTTTTTGTTCAATACGGAATATTTATTTTGTTTTTTCATTGCTTTACGCCAGCAAATAAAATTTTGAATGGAATACGGATCGTTACTAATCAATACGAGTACGTGTCATGTTATCAAATTCGGATTCGCCTCGATTCACGACTAGTATGGTACGACGCGAATGAAAGTTGACGTTTAAATTATTTTATAGATGTGGTTTCTTTTGAAACCCTAGAGAAGAATAGAACGAAATATTCAGGTATGCAGTTGTTGCATGAACCCATTTAAATACTGGACTAGGAATGCATAGAAATACATTACTATGTCTGGCTGAAAATAGATGGCCGCTTAGGGTAACTGAATATCAAAACAGGGGTGCGTTTAAAATATTTTAAACATTTTTCGTTTATGTTATTTATAACAACATATTTTGATCTTTAAACTATTTAGTTTGGAAATTTTTTGAAATAGGATTATTTTTAATTTCCTAGAACTAGAATTTTAGGTATTAAATTTTTTAAATCATCTCTGAATCCGGTTGCTTAGGTCATTTTAAATGCCTCCTGGTATAGAGTACAATTCTAATCTTCTGGGTCAGTTTCCTTTCAAATCAAATATAGCAAAATGTTTTCAAAAGAAACCACATCTATTAAATAATCTACACGTCAACTTTCATTCGCTAGTCATACTATACCATAATGATTGTGCGTTAGCATCCTTATAACATAAATAACTATTATGGCATTAAAAAAATGTAGCATTCTCATTTGAAGTTCTTTCTTATTCCTAACCACTTTGGTTTTTCAAGCCTTGGTGGCATGAGTTATAGGGCCCTGTCATCATGCAGTCAGACATCGTCTGCTGGTGTTATAGCAGACGCAGCGTGTAACTGTTGTAGTTGTAATGTATCCGGGGTCCCAGGGGTGTTCCGCCCCTGACCACGGCGCCTGCACTACATCACACAGGGCCATAACACCAGCATAGCATGCCTCACTCAACCACTCGTAGGAATTTTTTGCGCGATTTTAAACGGGTCTGGTTTCGAGTATTAAAAGGTTTCGCCGTTTTTTTCAAAGAATTTTTACACTAACCAAGAAAATTATATAGATGGGATGATGAATATATAGTTAGTATGAATAATGACTGTAGTACAGTCAGAAAGTTACGATTTTATGACGATAATAATTATTTATGTAACAAGTGTGTAAAGTAGTACTTTTTTGGTCGAGTGCAATGCGGAAATTGTAGCACGATTTGATTTTATTGGTGTAGAACGAGAAAGGGGAACTAGCGGGAGGGAAATTCTTACATTAACTGACAAGGATAGACAATAATGTTTGTAGCAGACTCCTCTTAAGTGAGAGATAGGGTATGAGCAGTATACAGAATGTCCCATAACTTCAGGTACATATTAGAAGGGCATATAGTTCTTAATGTCCTGATTACGGAACAAAAAGAATTTTTTCAAAATTCCTATAATTAAGGGTAGTTCACTTAAGAAGAACAGTTTTTGTACCCCTGGATACTATAATATTTGGAATAGTGAAATTAGTTATAACTATTACATAAAATAATTTAACAATAAAATTAATTTATGCAATTACGTAAAGCTTTGTCACAGCAATTAAGTTTGGGAGATGTGTATGTAATGAAAAAAAATCAAATTATTTACTTTATTTTTACAAAAACTGTTCAAAATTATTTCCATTAACAGCTAAATATAATGCAGCACGTTGAATTAAAGAAATTGAACAAGCCCGATGAATTGCATTCTCTTGTCTAATTCTTTCAGCACAATTTTCAACTCGTTGCCGTAATTCTTCAAGGGTTTCAGGTGCCTCTTGATTATCATAACTCACTGTTACTGTAACCATTCATATTTGTAACAATAATCAGAAGAGCAATATCAAAACTGTTATAAGAAACACAATGTATGTGGCCGGCTACTAGAAACCTAATGAAATGATTGTATTATGCAAACATTTCTTATTAATTAGATATAATACAACGTAATATTTAATATTAAAACTACCTATTCAACCGTGTCCCAAAACTGTTTCCTTCAAAAACCTCAAAAACTAATTTTTGAATTTTGAAAAAATTCTTTTTGTTCCGTAATCAGGACATTAAGAACTATATGCCCTTCTAATATGTACCTGAAGTTATGGGACACCCTGTATTTATTTATAAGTATATTATTCTCTGCCTTCATTTCCTTGAAAATGGACTCCGAATTTCATAAAGGCGATAGCGGAAGTCTTGAAAGTAGAATTTGGAATAGAATATATGTGTGATGTAAATGCTAAAGACATTAAAAACTAAAATATTTTAGAATAACTTTTTTAAAATTTGTTAGTGGAGTCTCCATCGTACAGTTTTAAGGTTTATTTTTAATATAAATCACCCAAGTTCTATTTTGTTAGTGTAAAGGTGGACAATTTATTTAAAAAAACAGATGAATTTTTCAAAGTTCGTATTCATAAGAAAAGAATCTGATTTTTATGTAGAGTTTCAAGAAATAATTAAAAATAAAAAGTAATGTAAATCACACAATAAGATTTGTCATTAACATGTATGTAAAGTATGCATAAATGCGCGTGATTCAAGAAAAAATTCTTAGAAAAATCCAACAGGTCACATAAAATCAAATGAATATTTGAACTACATACATATAAATTAAATTCAATGATTCATAAGAAACATTTGTGCAAATGTAACAAATGAATTAAAAAATTAAAATATTTATTACACATATTTCAAATAAAATTATACTATGTTTGGATAAAATGGAATGATTCATGATAAAAATTTGTGTTCCAACCGATCAAATTTATAAAAAATAAAAGTATCTCCGAATGTATTCCACGAATAAAGATCAATATTGTTGAAAGTATTAAAAGTAAAACAACGTTCAGGTTGCACATAGAGCATGTGCTGTTTATGTAAACTTAACCCCAGTGTTATAAGTTACAAGCCGTAAAGGTAAACAATTGCATGTATATTTTTCTCGACTTAATCATTTCTGCTCAATGTTAGCAATAATTTTCAATGGCAGAAAAATATGAACTAGCGATCGTGCAAAATACTGTAAATATACAGGTAAAATAATTAGTGCATTGTTAGTGAATTAATAACAATGGAATTATGAGAAATTTTTAAATTCTTAAAACGATTTTTTAATTGTATAATTCTTGGAATTGAATTGTAAACATTTCAAGAAGAAATATTTCAATTAAAAAAGTAAATGAATTTTGTTTTAAAAAGAATAAATATGGTTAATAATTATTATTGCTTTTATAGTTTTGTTAATATGATAAAATAAAATTGGGCAATAAATCAACACAAATTGATCTTGATGTTAAGTATTTGCGTACCAATATTTTGAAACAGAAATAGATTTTTATCTAAACAGCACGCAGTAAAATGATAATCGACGATTATCATAAAGCATAACTTTAAAATATTTACAGAATTCATAATTCCAATATAAAATCACGCTACCCTTGGTAAGGGAGATATAGGATCGTGCTAAAAAACGCATATCGAGTTTTTGGTAAATGACCATGTTTTAAGGTCCCTAGAATCCAATTTTATCATTTTCACGATGAAGTCTATATGTATGTATGGATCCTCCGCTCTAACTCAAATACTATTATTCGGAAAATTTTGAAACCTTATATTATTTAATAATTGTTTGCATTAATATGAAAAATTCAAACAAACACTACGAATTTGATCAATGTAAGGTACTCAAATTTTTTCTATGTCTGCATATTCGTATATGCTAAATTCTATACCCGAATTCTTTTCAATTCTGATTAAGCAGTATCACTGGAAGTAAAAAAATTCGGGTTTTCATTCAATTTTTTCGGACAATGCCCAAATTTGGATACAGAATGTAGTATAGATAGAGAAAATTGAGTACTACATTGATAAAATACATTGATCAAATTCATAGTGGTAGTTTCAATTTTCTATGAATGAGTGAAATATGAGTTTTTGCCTCCCGCTACACTTGGTAAGAAAGGTATAAGGATCGTGCAAAAATCTCATATCGAGATATTGGTAAATGACCACGTTTTAAGGCCCTTAGAATCCAATTTTAATATTTTCACGATGTGTGTATGGATCCTCCACTCTAACTCAAATACTATCAATCAGAAAATTTTGAACCCTTGTATTTGTACCTTATTCTAATATGGGAAGAGGCCATTAGATTTTGATGTATATCAGATAACCGAAAATGGCACTTTAATTGAAGCTCAAAATAGATTTTCTTCGAAAAATACCTTTAAATGTTATTTTCTCAAGATTTGTGTTATTATAAAAATTAAAGATTATTAAATTTTTTACAGATTTGTATAAATACTTTTTCTATATATTTTATGGATAAATTTATAAAATTATCTATAATTTAAATCCCGGATCCAACGCTTTAAACAAGCAAAATTCCTTGGTTACACAGTTCATATCTCAAATGTATGTAACTGACAGATAAATGTCACTATCAAAGAATTAATCTTTTCAAATTAATAATAGTAACGTTTTAAAAAGAAAATAGTAAATAGAACTATAGTTATATGAAATGGATCTTAATACAGTTTCCGCAATAACTAAATACGTAAGTATGTATATTTAAATTAATAAAAATTAAATAGCGGGAGGTTTGGTGTTGGCCACATCCGATTTTTTTATTATAAATTACTCCATCTAAAAATACGGGGTGTTTTGTTTTAATGACACATGCCATGTACGCGTGTGTTTGTGCAAATAAGATCCAAGTAAGAACCCCTAATTTTTAAAGCCCCGTCACAACTAAGAATTTACTTATTCGGGTATGTCGGATCTGTTCGGATGTTATTAGGGTGACATTCTTTTTTCTTCGTTTTTGTAAAATTAGAAAAAAGAAAATAATTTTACAATTTAAATATACATTTATAATTTGCTCAATATTTATTTCGTAAACCTGGTGAACCACTGTTTGTTTACTTCTGGTATATACTCACATTACCTTCGTCCTACGTCACAAAGCAAATTTAAAATTCGGACCTTAATATCTCGCTTATTTGAAGGAATTTTTAACTCGGACTTTCACATGTGATCTTATATTTTAATGTACTTCAAGAGAGAGAGAAAAAAAATCGTTGAATAGCTTATTCCATTACTTCTTAAAATTTGTTGTAAGTCGTTTCCTAATAAAACACTGACTCCTAAACTATTGCATTACTCAGTTTCCGCTACAAGTACAAGTTACAATACAAGTCTCATTTCCTCAGGTATGGCATTAGGCACGAGCCACGACTAATACTATGTCAAACATGACTATACACTCACGACGTCACGCTAAACTTACGTAAAGCCTAGACGTGGAGCCAGCTACTGCTCACAGGTAAAATATGCCCGGAATTCTACACAAGGGTGGCAATAGTAAATCAACCAGGGTACAAGATAGTGAAAGTGGGTGACAAAGAAATTTGTACATGGCGAAGTTGAAGAAAAAACTCTTTTAATAGAACCACTACTTTCCATACGAAGATATGTTGTTTATTTTTAAAAATATATAAAATGTAACCTTATATCTGTACCGATAATTTTGTCTGTAATTTGAAAATTATATGTAATTTTCAAGTATACGACTACGGTTAGAAGTTCTTTGATAAAACAAATCAATAATAATTGCAATCAATTAATAAAACATGAAAATGACAGGCTTTACATATTGGTTACAATTTTAGTAATATTAGATTCAAAGTTTTTTTTATGAAATAGATTTAAATGTTTCAAACAAAATTTAAATACTACTGGTCGTTTCACTTTCCTTGAAAACGGCGTCCAAAATGATACGCGTTTCCTTGCTTTTTCCACTATAGGCGCAACATGTTAACTCTTCATTTTCAAAACATTTATAAAATTTAATTAAAAATGTATACGAGTACATATTATAATACACTTACATGTATAGAGACCACTTTGCAGTTTTGAATTTTTACTAGAAACTACACCTTATATTGAAATATCATTTATTACGCTGTAACATGAGACCACAATATCATGAGTGCTTATTTTTTATCAAGAGCAATAGTGCAGATCCCGATATCAAAAACAGCGCATATTTACGTGGTTTCTGTGGTGGTTGCTATCACGAGAATAACAGTCAAACACAGTTTTAACAGATTGCAGTTATTGTTTTGCATTAATTTGCATATAATTCATTTTTTAGTGTTGTATCAGTTTCTAAAGGTGGATTTATGTAGCCTACTTTTTATTTTACTTTTTCTTTTACTTTATAAAAGTTAAATGTGTGTTAATATATGTACTGCTTTATGTGCACACTTTTAATTTTATTTTAAGACCTTAAGTTGACCAAATTTTAACTTAAGACCGTTAAAATAAAAGAATATCACAACTTCGCATGAGCTCCACTTCACAAACGTCAGCGGGTTGTGTATGTTTTTGTGTGTAGGTATTAGGTTATGCAAACGAAAAATCAGTAAAGAACAAGATTGTATATTATAAGATTTAATTCATAAATATCCCCACTTATATGACAAAACAAATATTTTATTCAAGGATAAAGTGGTTAAAATGAATGTTTGGAAAAGTATAGCGTCTGTATTAAATGAAACTGGCTTATTTACTTACTATGTAATAATATTTTTGTATGCACAAATTATTACATTCTTGTCCATTTTAACAGGATATATTTATCTATTTACATTTGCGACTATATGCCAGAAACATCACATCTGCGCATGTGTATTGAATGCTTTAAAGTAGCTGCATAAAGTACCAAACTTAAAGCAAAAGTAAAAGCGAAAAGAAAAAGTAAAATAAAAAGTAGACTGCATAAATCAAATCCACCTTAAGTTAATCTTAAAGTTATGTTAATTTGTTTCAAGCACTTCATTTTAAAATTATTCGTTTGAGAATACGAAAGGAATTCTAATTAATTTAGGCTGATATTTATGCGTATTGAATAATTTTTCAAACATTTTAATTCAACGGTAATTTTCTAAAAAAAATGAATTAAATAATTAAATTCAAAACTGCAAAGTGATCGATTTTTATGCCCGTAAATTTTATAATTTATTTGTAAAAAAAAAGCAGGCAATATTTGGGTCGTTGACACCTATAGCGCACTTAGAGAATATTTAAGGAAATGTGTATATGGTATAACCAGATTGTATTTTATATCGTGGTTTAAATGTTAGTAAAATTCAGTGATATTTTTTATTATTATTACGTTATGGTTAGTCTATTGGTGCTTTTGTTAAAATAAAAGTAACATTTTGAACCGGAATAATACAATGCATTTAATTACCGCTTTTATTGCAAAAGTGCGATCAGAATATGGGTGATATTTTAGAAAATGTTAAAATAACAATGTTGTCGAATATAGCTGTAATAAAACTATTATTTTTTTTAAATTTTTGGTTTTCACGCGTTACAAAATAGCAAAAATCTAAAAGTTAGTGTAGTTCTGTTATGATATCAGTATACTTATGTTATCAATGAAATGGTTGAATATGTAATACCTAACTGCATGTTCGTATAATTAAGAAAAACAAGTAGACTGTAAAAATGACTTATTTAAAACTATTGTACGATAACGAAAATGGTTATCTGTTCATTATTTGCATTATTCAAAAGAAAGCAGAAACATTTGTACAACTTTTTACCAAATTCTAATATATTTGTATTTAAGTGTAAGTATTTATAATTACCCATCTATTTATAACTGATTTTAATTTACCTATAAAAAAATATTGTTCACTTTTTTAATGATCGTGTTTGTACATATTGAAAAATATAGTAAGTTTTTGTTTTTTAATATTGTCCATGATTTTAAATTAACCGTTTTATCTATCCAATATCAGTATCAACATCTTGACGCTTAACGCCTACTAAAAATATTTTTTAGTAGCTACTTAATACCTAATAAATTATTTACTGAGTATATTCATATAAATATTATTAATATACTGCTTACTGCTAATGAAATTTTGAAAGTTCTCCATAATATTTTTCGATCTTGTCCGAAAAAGTAAAGGACTAATTTTTGTTACAACATGACGCAACTCAATCGAACGACGTAGCCCCATAACCCAGAAACTTCAATAAATGGATTTTAAATTAATTTTAGTAATAAGAAATTTATAAAATATTGAATTGTTGTAATAAAATAAACTTAATTATTGTAAACGCAACGTCACTAGCCCGAATTGAAGCGAATTCAAGCGAACTAGATCTGCTATTCGTTGTTTTTGTTTGAATTTAATAGTATATTCGAAAAATAAACCACTGTTCGGTGCTAGATTCAGATGGTAACCGCGCATGAATAAACGAATGCTTTGGCCTTCATCATCTAATATTTTTTTCTTCTTTTAGTAAAGCGTCAACGAAAGTGCCTATTATCAGGTTAACTCATACTCCTTGTTTATTCGGAAGTTATGTCCGTTATAAGTTTATTTCGAATACTACTATTGCTACTTTTCTTATCTCCATAATTGCTACACAAATTACATACAACAAGATTCTAACCAAATTTCTAACCTCCGTAGCCGCCAACTTCGCGCGGTTGCTGTGGTCATGCAAAAGTAAGCAAAATTTTCATGAACTGTGTTTGAATTTGTAACCAGTTACTGAAAAATAAAAAATTCTAAACGCGGTTAGCGGGAATGTCATCAACACCCGAATTTTCAAAACCAAAATATGCATTCACAGAATCATTCAAATCCCGAATATTCAAAAACAGAATCGCGCATCGCCAGAAAGCGCTTCGCCCGAATCATTCAAAAACCGAAGCAGAGGTCACTGTAGATTAGGTTTAATTGGGTTTGGCTAGATTTGATATGGTAACTAAACTTTTTTGGCCTTTTAGGGAAGATTTTAATGTTTGATGTTTATTTTACATTTCTGGACGTTTCGAAGGCTCACTGGCCTTCATCTTCAGCATCTAAATTCTACAGGTTTTGTATTTTACATTTTCCTTTAACCTGTAGAATTTAGATGCTGAAGATGAAGGCCATTGGGCCTTCGAAACGTCCAGAAATGTAAAATAAACATCGAACATTAAAATCTTCCCAAAAAGGCCAAAAAAGTTTATTTACCAAATTAATCTCGAAAGGGAAACAAAAGTCCACACAGCAAACTAGATTTGATACGTTAATGCGTAATTCTGTTTTTGAATATTCGGGAATTGAATGATTCTATGCATACATATTCTGGTTTTGAATATTCTAGTTTTAAATATCCTGGTTTTGAATATTCGGACGATGAGTATGCACCCGCGGTTAGCGTGGTTCCATTTTCGAATATACCTTAAATGTAGCTCGCTAGTAACAGCCGATAAAGAAAAGAAGTTGTAATAAAAACAAACGAAGGGGTCATACCAAAAAGAAAAAAATGATGATATTTTTTCATAAATGAAAAATTTACCTAATATTATGCATATATACATCAAAAATATTTAGTATTATTATACTTTTCATTCATGATTTTCTTTATAGAGATTCTGAGTTTGGTTTTGTGACGTCACAGTTTTGTACACAAATACACGATAGTGAGGCACACCCGTACTCGTGCTTTTACTGTACATGAGCAGATCTGTCACTTTTTTGTAACATAACCTTATATATCCAATATTTTGAAAGTAACGTCAAGATACTTGCAACAAGTTATTTTTTTTTAAAAAAATAAGTACAAATAACGAAATATGCTAAATAAAAATATAAATAAATACAATTTATGTTTGATTTAGATATTACAATGGTTGTACAATATTGTTCTCTGTCGTCCTACGAGAATAACTCGTTGAGAAGTAAAAATAAAATTTTTGTTTGTATTCTTATGGCTCAAGATGTAAGGGAAAAATGGTATAAGGCAATAAATACTCCAGAAGTTCTGAAGACTACGTTTGGTTTCAAGCGTGGTTTCAAAACACAATGACATAAACGTCAAAAGTAGTTCCATTTTTGCTCGGTAGATGTCACTACGGCCGCAAAACTGTTACGTCATTCGAAATTTTATATAAACTTTAAAAAATTATTACTGTAAAACTAGAAACTTATGCGTCATAAAATATATATTTTCGTAAGTAGTTTTAAATGTACTTTCAGAAAAAAATAAATAAATTGGAAATTGTGGTATGACCCCATTGCAGATACCCTAGAAGCATATCCAACTTGGGCCAGTGACATCACAGATAATGTGGGACATTCAAAAATTCATATCTCGCTTACTATTGCGAATTTTAACGTCGTTCGTCTTCGTTATTAGAAAGATGTGATTCGGTATTTGTTTCATCTTAAAAGAAGGTAGGTACTAGCTTCTCTATTCTTGGTACTGTTACACAGTAAGCAGTATATAAATCATAGTTACAAAATATAATCACCAATCAACACAAAAATAAAAAAATCAAAATCCACTCACTGGCACTCAAGCTGGCAGCCGCACTGAGATTCGAAATCTGCACCGCCCTTCCTCTGGCTTGAGTCATGACGCCATACTGCAACCCCGTAGCCGGATCAGTGGTGTAAGGGCTCTGCCAGTGTTCCGCAGGACTCGACCCGTAGCCCGAACTCACGGAGTTGGCCCCCGCCCCAGGACTGTAGCTGCCGCGATGCGACGGCGTGGCGAAGGCAGCGGGCAGTCGGTTGAACGCCGGAAGGGCAGAGGATGTCGAGGTCTTCATTAGGTAGTCGTCGGTGGCGAGTGTGGAGGTATTCAAGCCAACTATAAAGATGAAGAAGATTTAAAAACATTGATAAGATAGTGGGGTGTTTTTGTATCTTGACATGTTAATTTTAACAATCTGTTTAAATTTTTGACCAATAGCAGTAGCAGGCACTGAATATAAAATTAAAATGACAGATAATAAATTTGTTTCTATTGGTTACAAATTTTAACAGGTTGTTAAAATTAACACGGTAGGATAAAGAATAAAAATTAATAATAGATGGAGTCTAAGGTTAAATATAACTAAAACTATTATAATTACCCCTTAACCTTGTTAGGACCTCTGGCATGGTTGACATGTTGAGTAATCTTAACTACTCTGTTTAACTTTCCCTTGTTGTACTACTGATGATGAGAACTTAGTTCTCGAAATACGTATTTAGTTTTAATTAAAATTAATTTTAAGGTTAAGGGGTAATTATAATAGTTTTAAGGATAATGAACAGATCCCAAAATGCTGAAAAATATATTTTTATACAAGAACTGTGAACATCACGGCGCATTACCTAATATGTATAGAACTGTGAAAAAGATTAGCAAAATGTTTCGTAAGTATATAGAGTATTGAGTTGTATGGATACGAAAAATGGACCTTGAGGAAGAAAGAGAAAAGTACTTGGAAAGTTTTTAGATGTGGTGACGGTTGAAGAAGAGAAAATAATTTTGATAAAGAAGAAAGTTAACTGGATTGAATATTATTTGACGGAGGATTTGTATTTAGAAAATTATAATTGAAGGAACAATACATAAGAGAAGGAGAAGAGAAAGAAAAAATATTGAATGCTAACCGATATAAGGAGGGACTGGCGTGGAGACAGCATTTCCGCGGAGACATGTCCAAAGACAGAACTCACAAATGATGTACAATGTATAATACACCTCATAATATTTTGCGAGATAGATAATATTCGAAAAAAATACTGTTTCTCCATGTTAAACACATACCCGTATATCACGAATTCCCGTATTCAGTGTATGTACATATGAGTGTATTCTTCATTCGTAATATATCACAATTACATATTTTTTTATTGTTACACGTTTTTTATAAAGCCTGTTTGTCACGATCTATAATTTTGGACAGATTTATGCACAGAATTCTGAACAAAATTTTTATGAACAAATTTGTGGGCAAAATTTTGGTATACAAATATTCTGTATGCCACTGTGAATGTAATTTGCTATATAATTCTTCCTAACATTCTAACATTCGATGAGCTTCACAAATCCAAGATAATTTAATAATATTTTATTAAATTAAAACTATGTACAATTATCAACGACCACAATAATTATCAAAAATTCTACTGCTAATTGCCATTGTCATAACACATTGCGCGCGCACTTTCTAACCACAAAAATAGAACCTTGTGGACCGAAAAAATCCTTGATAAAAAAATTTGTATACAACTGTCTATAAAATCCTGCCTATAATAGAGTCCTCCATTATAACAGTAAATTGAGTAAAATGTTAGTTATATTGAAGGTAGACAAGACCAAGTCAGGAGTGAGATGAAAAAACTTAAAAAAAATGTTAGTTTTCGAAATATTTGAGATTTTAAGTATCTATATATTTACATCTATTGCTATCTTTCTCGCACAGCCTACTATAGAAACTGGTGCGAGAAAGATAGCTGTAGATTTAAAACTAAAAACAATTATGACTTTTTATATTTTTAATACTACGAATTGCTTCAAAATTAAACGAACTTTCATTAAAAATAATAAAAAAAAATTAGAGTGGAGGACTCCATTATATCCATAATTCTGTGCAGAATTATAAATCGTGACATACGGGCTTTTACAGATTATTGTATTTAAGCAGTGATATATGTATGGGCGATGAAATACTTTGTTAACATTATAACTTTTATATATTTTATTCGACGCTCATGAATATGAAATTGGGAAAGGAAAGACACACACAAACATCCACACCCTAGCCGGGATTTGAACCCGGAACCCGCTACCAACGTGCTACCTCGGCCGGTCACATTAGGTATACATATTAAAATTATTGAATACCATAATTATATAAATTTTAAAAAATTAACAAGAATTTTTGTATTAGTAATCTCTCTCTCTCTCTCTCTCTCTCTCTCTCTCTCTTTACTATCAGATAAGGATAATAAATAAATATTAAAACAAACTCAAAATGAAATACCAAATTTCCGCACTAGTACGGGAAATAATTAAAACATAAGATTCTTGTTTTGTTTACCTGTCATGAAAATAAATATCATGTACTGAGTTTCATGCGTTTACAACCGTTTCCAAAACGTTTTTAGATTTGAAAACGTCCGAAAAATCGTTTTGATACACATGGCGTTTTCATAATTAAAAACGTTTTGAAAACGGTTTTAAAAACTGCATGTAATCTCAGTAATTATCGTTTAAAAATACCATGCACAGCCGCCTAAGTAGCTCATGATAGTCATGATACATCAGAAATTTAAAATACATTTTGTAATTTTGTTATTTTGTGAAAAATTGCAGAACAGAAAAATCTTGTTTGGATGTTTGAAACACAGAAAACGTGATTCTGAAACTCCATGCAGTCCAAAAACTCGCCGCGCTTGTTTCGGGAGACTTGCATTAGTTTCAGAATCACTAATTTCCCACATTTGTTAAAAAATTGTTGTGACCGTTTAGGAAGAATAATGCATTTTTTATTTTTAACTTTATTGGAAGGTGCTGTATATCATTCAAAAAATATGTAGATTTTTTTCTTTAAATAGCAAACTACCATGAAACAATTACTACTTACGTCAACAACATAAGTTTGTATGTCACTTACACTCACACATGCACAACAACATCTCAAAGTACAACACTAACATAGATTCTTAAATCGATTTTGTCGCTGATTTGCAAAAAAACTAGAATGTAAACACGGACAAAATATTTCTTTACATTATACGGAAATAAAAAACTTGTTACGGAAAATTTTTCAAAACAACACGAAAAATAAATTAAAGGCAATAGAAAATATTTATAGGTACGAGTAAATATTTTCAAGATATTTATAATAACTATGAGAATGAATCATGAATATATGAAAACAAAGTTGAAAATAAAATATAACATTCTAGGTTTATTTATATGTAAACTCTGTTTTCAAATTCAAGAATTAGAAAATTTCGTAAACTGGAAATTTTAATTTTATTAAGTAGGTATATAAATATTAAGCACTGTAATTGTTTTTATCTTTAAAGCCCGTTTGTCACGATCTATAATCTTGGACAGAATTATGGACAGAATTCTGAACAAAATTTTTATGAAAAAATTTGTGGACAGAATTTTGTATATACAAATATTCTGTACACCACAGTGAACGTAATTTACTTCATATTTCTGGTTATAAACATGGATGTTCTTCATAATATTCAATGAGTTTTGATACCTACTTGCTCACGAATTCTAATTTGTTTTATTAAATTTAAAACTGTACACAATAATCAACGAACATAATATTTATCAAAAATTGTACTACTAATTGCCAGATGCCATAACACATTGCGCGCGCACTTTCTGTCCATAAAAATAAAACTTTGTGGACAGAAACAATCCTTGATAAAAATGTCTGTATGCGACCGTCTATAAAATTCTGTCTATAATTATATCCATAATTCTATCCAGAATTTTGGATCGTGGCTTAAGGTCCGCCCCTACCATACCTAATTAAAGCGGCAGTTAGTGTTAACAAACGGTTATGTTGCAAAATTGTTCTTACCACCTTTGATTAGAGCTAGCTAGAAGTTAGAACTGTTTGCATCGCTGCCAACCTTCAGTTCAATTCTTAACTAATCGTTAAAACAGTCATTTTAATTATAGATGAAAATAGATGGGAATATTAACAAATAGAAAAGATGCAAATATTAATCGAATTAATATTGAATATTATTTCCCTTTCTTTAATAAACGATTTTATTATACCACAAGTAAAGATAGATACCACTTCTGCACAGTTAACTGTGTTTAAATTATCAAATATTAATTATCTACTTCTTTAAGACGATACGATGAACGGAAAAATATTCTACTAATGTGTGTGTTAATAAACGATTATTAATCTCAACAATAATTGTAAAATGTGTCGATTATTAATCACTCTTATTAACACACTTGATAGTTAAATAAATATAATTAAGTGCTAATCTTACAATCTCCGCTTAAAATTTTAACTTTCAATAAAAATTAAAACGGGTTAAAGACATCAATGATAAATTTGTCATTTGACAGTTCATTTCGATTCAGTTTTGTTTATTTAGCTAGAAGCTAAATTTTAACACCGAAGATTGTAAGATTGCCCTAACAAAACTACTTTATTGATACGCTGTCATTTATTTAAACGGTCAGCATAATATTGAGGTTTTGGTCAGTTCTAAAATGTTTTTTGCCGGCAAATATAACCTAACCTCACATTGAGCCAATTTTTTTTTTCAATACATAGTTCTTGCTGACCAAATATTTAAATAGTGAATCATTTAATTGCTCCCCTTATTAAAATGACAAATATAATTATTCATAACTTATATAGATTTCAAACATAATCCTAAAATTAATAAATTGCCGAAATAAACTTATTGCAATAATGTTGCACCAATATTTTATTGGTACTTAAATAAAAAGTAAAGCAAAATCAACAATATATTGTATTTGATTTTGGAATCATAAACTTGTTTATCCGTCCAAAAACGGGCGCAATTTGGCTTTTATCGCCCAAGAGCTCATAAAGTTGCCAAGCAACAGCTATTCAAACGCCAAAATCGTCAATTTTAGATAACTATTCGTATCCTTTCTCGTATACGTCTTTTCATTTCTGTGGAACCAACTTGCTCTGGACAGCGTCAAATTCATTAGATATTTCTTTTGAATAATCGATATCTTCCATTTTCATTTGACACTAAATTAAATTTGTTATAAACAAACAATGTAGCAAGAAACCACAGCATACTTAAAATTTACAACGCCAGCATGATACCGAATATATACCCATTGAATCCTTGAATTTCGAGAACCAAAATAAAATAAAACGTTGTATGTACCACGGGCATAATCAAGATTATAACACTCGGGAAAAAATTAAGGTCTCTGCTACGCGTTGAGCTTTAAACATTCCCCCGTGCTACAATCTTATGATTATGCCCTTAATACATAAATAACTATTACACGTATAAAAATTTAGATTTAAATTTAATTTTTCTTTAATTCTCAATTAAATATTGGTGGAACCGGCCATTATGACCGTGATTTCCATCTACAAATAACTATCTAATAGCACTTCGGTAAATACATTTTGTTAGTAACTTCAAAAAGCTAATAGATTTTAGATTATACTCGTATATCAAACAAACGGTATTTGTAATCTAAACCTACAAGAATTATGAGGTGAAACTATGAACCTAAATATTAATTATTACCTAAATAAATTTATTACAAACTTTATTAGAAGATCCTTGAAAAATAAAATTTTTGACTGGCAAACAAACCAAACGTTTGAAAGACCTTAGCAAACTAAAAAATCTGATGTGGCCAGCACATTACCTTCCGTCAGTTCTATGTATTTTGTACAAATTTCATACTGAAAGTTCCTTGCTAAATTAAATATTCTATTTCTTGTACATTACCTTCCGGCAGTTGCATGTATTTTATGCAAATTTCATACAGAAAATTATTATTTTGTGACGTTTTCTATATACAGTGTAATGTATCTGCAGAAATAAAAGATTTATTATTATTATTATTATTATTATTATTATTATTTCTTGTACATTACCTTAAAGCAGTTGTATGTATTTTATACAAATTCCATACAGAAAGCAAAAGATCCTATACCTATTTCCAGTAAAATTATAAGACAAACATACTATGTCAATTTCACTTGACACTGACATCTTTCAATCAAAATTTTCTTAATATAGTAGCTGTTTTCACAGCTATGGCTACTTTATGAAATTTAATTTCTTTATAATTTTTTAACTCTATATCCATTTAATATTAGGTATAAAATGCAATCAAATCGTATAGAAAATAAAATATTCTTTAATATTTATAATAACATTAAATGTGAAAAAATGATGTATAACATAGTTTTTTCAAGAAAAACTGTTAAAATCTTCAAATGAGGGTACTTCCGGTTGTCCAATTGTAACCAAAATCTAATCAGCTCTTCGCATGGATGTAACGAAGAGAAATACGAAAGAATTATAATTTTTAGAATTGTAGTATGGAAGTTATCGTAGA
Organism: Harpalus rubripes; assembly: GCA_963082715.1. NCBI lineage: Eukaryota > Metazoa > Arthropoda > Insecta > Coleoptera > Carabidae > Harpalus > Harpalus rubripes. Next base: position 28,915,593 of record OY720460.1, on the reverse strand, counting down.
CGAAAATTTTGTTACACACATACATACACACACACATACAGACATCATCGTAAAAATAGTAAAATCGTATTCTAGGGACCCTAAAACGTGCTTATTCATCAAAAACTCACCACCGAATTTTTTGACCAAAGACAATACCTTCCGTCACCTTTAGGTAAGGAAGGTATTGTCTGGACAAAATCTAACGAGTATTATTAGTTAAATTACCTTAAAAATACAGATTGTTATTGGTTAAAAAAGACAATCTCTTACCTGGATTGGTCCAAAGCGGTGACGTCGTCTGGGTGACCAGCTCAGCCCCAGGTGAACTGGTGGTGTAGTAAGGCATTGAGTAACTCCCCACGGATCTCGGGTACAGAGGACTGCAACAAAATATAAAATTCACAAAAACAATTCTTTGTTATACCCACATAAACAATATTATTAAGTGACGTAAATTATTAATTCATATTTAATTTGAATTGGAATAAAAGTTTCAGGATGTTCAAATTGAGAAACAAATTAAGAAACACGTTATAGATATTAATAGATGGTGATTAATAATTAATATTGATAACTTATTACGAAAAACAGTATTGAATCAGATCACTTTTTATCAATTTAATCACAATATAAGAAAACAAACACTACCGAAATCAAAATGTTTATCTTCACGATCACTTTTTGTTAACTGACACAAGACACTAGCAACAACCTGTGACTGCGCGTAAGGCAGTCATCAATGGACTAATTGTTATAGTTGCGCGACGTCTTACTTTAAACAAACGACGCTAGACTGGCCTTCGTTGTCACGTGACCACTACGTCACAAGTCGCGGTTCAAGTCAACTTCACGGAGCGGTGAATCGAGAGCTTATGTGCAATAGAAAGGAACATTTGCTATGGATGATATTTGGTGACACATACGGATATCGAACTCTGATAGATTGTTTATTTGATTTAGATACTTTGTACATGAATAGCTATGCAAAGAATGAAGGTAGCGGTTTGTTTTTGTAGGATTGAGTATATGTGGATGTTTGGAGATATCAATGTTGGTACGTTAAGCAAGCATTAATAAAAAAATAGAAGTATGTATTACTCATGATAAAAATATAAAAATAGCTATTTATAATATGTGTTAAAAGAGATATTTTATTTTGCGAGAAGGAAGTTGGGAACACGACGCGAAGCGGAGTGCTCCAAACCTTTTGCCATTCCTGTTATTGCAATTCGGAATCATTTTCATACGTAATATAACAAGTGATATGATTATCATCGATGATATTCTCGAGTGAAATGTGCTGCTTCGGTTTCACGAGCAATATCTTCGATTATTAATCATATCACGAGCTTATATTTAATGAGAGAATATAATGAATGAATGACACATTATGAGTGCTGCTAACCTAACTTTTAATATATTGTATTACAACATGGTTAATTTGACAATTATCTTATTATTTGCATCACTGTTGATATCAACCCAACGATTAACGCACATTTTTATATTCAAAATTAACTGTCAATGTCAAATAATGAAAACAAATTCCTTAGTAACGAATATAAATAAGGTGATAATTTCTTTGTTTTTTATCATCGCTGTGATAGACATGTAACTAGGGAGATTCTGAATGTTGATTGGCGGAAAACATGTCACGTGACTCATGAATTATATTCTCAAGTAAATAATACTTTGTTTAAATTTTTGATGCCACGCCAGGTAGAAACTATGTGCGTTTTTATAAAAATAAAAGATACATTATGTTGATATTGAATAACTTAAACTGCCAGTGGCAATCAAAACTTGGACTATAATATACGTAGCTTTTATTAATATACATATAGTACATTATGTACTGAGTTTTATAAACATCGCTTTAGTCAGAATTATTGTATAAATATCGAGTGTCTTTACTACACTTTTTCTACGACAGACATAGATACCTATACTTTTTCTACAAAACTATTAAACATAAGTTTTTTATTGTTTAAAAAGTCATTTTATAACACCAGTGTTAAAACATAAAAGTGACAGACAGATCATTAGCTGTATTTTTTTTGGACAAAATCTCTGTTCATCTCAGATCATTTCAGATCAACTCAGGAAATCGTTGTTCTTTTTGACACAACTGCTCTAAGTTGTTCTGAGTCAAATCACTTCCCCCCTTTCCGATGCTACACTACCAGTTTACAAAACTCAAAATGATTTGAAACACTCAGTTTGTATTTTAAGATTATATAATACAACAAATTTTATATTCACATATATACAGATATACTTAGAGTAATATATTTTCGTTTATAAACAGTATCATAGATCAGAAAAAAAGTTAATAATTTTGACAGCTGTTACAGCAAATACTTTCGATAAAGAAGGAAGTGACAAAAATGGAATTAAACTTCTTCTTTTTGCATACATCACAACTCACTTCATCTCTACTCAATTATGTCCTGAGCTGAGCTTCAATTGGGTCAAAAAGAATACAGCTATTGTTACTTTTAACATAAGTGTTAAAACTGAATTAGTTACCTTGGTAATGCGTTAATGACATGAAACAAAAACAACATTTTTGACATTATGTCAAAAAATTATAAAAATACAAATTTAATTGAAAAAAGTTTGTGTCCAACATAATACCTCCCGCTACATATTTAGTTATGCTGGAAACTGCATTAAGATCCATTCCATAAAACTATGGTTCTATTTACTATTTCTTTTTAAAACGTTGCTACTAATAATTTGGAATGATTAGTTATTTGATAATGACATCTATCTGTCAGTTACATACATTTGTGATATAAACTGTGTAACCAAGGAGTTGTGCTTGTTTAAAGCGTAGGCTCCGGTTTATAAATTATAGATAATTTTATAAATTTATCCATAAAATATATAGAAAAAGTATTTATGCAAATCTGTAGAAAATTCAATAAACTTTAATTTTTATAATAACACAAATCTCGAAAAAATAACATTTGAAGGTATTTTTCGAAAAAAGAAACTATTTTGAACTTCAAGTAAAGTGCCATTTCCGGTTACAATATTTTACCACTCTTTTTAGATTTATATACTTTTTACCTCACGCTTCCCTTGGTAAGGGAGGTATAGGGATCGTGTTAAAAATCGCATATCGAGATTTTGGTAAATGACCACGTTTTAAGGTCCCTAGAATCCAATTTTAACATTTTCAAGATGATGTCTGTGTGTATGTGTGTGTGGATCCTCCACTCTAACTCAAATACTATCATTCAAAAAAATTTGAAACCTTGTATTTCGAACTTTTTTCTGTATTGGAAAGAGCCCATTAGATTTTGGTGAAAATCGGATGACCGAAAATGGCACTTTACTAGAAGCTTAAAATAGTTTTTCTTCGAAAAATACCTTTAAAAGTTATTTTTTCGAGATTAATGTTATTATAAAAATTAAAGATTATTAACTTTTCTATAGATTTGCAGTAATACTTTTTCTATATATTTTATGGATAAATTTATAAAATTATCTATAATTTAAATCCCAGAGTCTACGTAAAAACAAACAAAACGCAGTTATTCAAATGTATGTAACTGAGAGATAAATGTCACTATCGAAGAAATAATCATTTCAAAATAATATTAGTAACGTTTTAAAAAGGAAAAAGTCAATAGAACAATAGAAAAGATTTTCTGCATAAGTAAATATGTAGGTATGTATTTAGAATAATAAAAATTAACGATTCACAAAAATCTTTAAGCTAATCCTCATATTTGGATTACTGAATTCTATTCTATCCCGGTATTTAAAATTTAATCTTCATTTTATTATAGTTCCGGTGGCTCAATGGTTAAAGCAACGCCTCACGTCATGAGTGCCCTTGGGGCTCTGGGTTCGAATCCCACTAAAGCATGTATGTGTGTGAATGTGAACCCACTCTGTAATTGGGATTTAATCCTGTTGAGGGGTTTAAAAAAAAGGTAGTTACTTGGATTAAATTAGTCTATATTTTAAGAAATAAACTGTCAAAATTTGAGTAAAATTCGCTAATCTAAAAAAGTTATTCTTTTTTTGTGACTCGGGCTGTAAATGGCTGGAGGTATTGTGTTGGCCACACCAGATTTTTTATGTATGGAAACGACCCTTAAAACTTAAAGTAGAGGTCAGCAGATATAATTATAACAAAAATAATGTCATTTTTACTTCCTTGTACAAAGTAAAGGAAGTATTGTATTCGCGAAAAATTTCGGTTTCCAGATTTCAACGGAAATATCCATTTTGACCATCCCTGAATCCATTCTGACTAATTTCGTCGTGACGTCTGTACGTACGTACGTACGTACGTATCTCGCATAACTCAAAAACGGTAAGCCGTAGAAAGTTGAAATTTTGTATTTAGGACATCTATAACATCTAGTTGTGCACCTCCCTTTTTGGTCATTACATAATATCCAGAAATGACACTTTATTTGAAGCCTATAATAGATTTTAATGAAAAACTGTATTAAAATATAATCCAAAACTTTTCAAATTTGGTATATAAGACTTTTATATCAATTGGAATAACATATCGGATTTTGGTTAAAACAGGCTAACCGGAAGGGATATATTACCTGAAGTTGTTAACAGTTTTTCTTGAATAAAATGGTTTCATTTTGATTTTAGAAATAAATGCTTCAAATAAGAATTTTAGAGAATTAAATTCTGCGTCTAGCACATCAAGTATTATTAAATTAGCCCTTTGTATAAGCGAGATATGTAAATTTAAAACTTATATACTTTTTGATTTTTGTAATGAAGCTTGCTATGGATTAGGACAAAAAAAAAACAAAAAAATAAAAAATAGATGTCAATGTCAAATTACGTCAAATACGTGCAATTTTATAATTGAGTCTATACTTCATATTAGTCTTGCGTACAAGGAAGTCGTGTGGTGTCCACATCAGATTTTTTATAAATAAGAACATAAAAATAAAAGTTATTTTTATATTAAAAAAATAGTTTCCTTTTAGATTTAAAAACACATCGGTGTATTAATACTATCCTTGAAACTTAAAACAACATCAGTGGTGTGATAACGCGCAACTACACATGATTTTTTCATCAATAATTCGTTTTTACATAAACACAATGTCCTCAAGTATTACAACCGTTTACGCAAACATCATCAAAGCCTAAGAAAAAAGTCTACAAACAGGAAGCGTTAGCTCGTGCGGCGTAATTGCTCATGTGTCCGACATCTTCCAACAAATTCCCCGCTAAGTGCAGTCCACAACAACGTTACCAGCTTTTTCAATTAGCAACGAGTGGCACAGTTTGGTATCAAACGCGCTTTCATCTGCCAGTAATGAACAATTAAATATAGTTATTTTGTCCAGAATGATCGAATGCTCGGATTTCAAAAAAGTTTCTTGTTGTTAATGTCAGTAATTTAGGAGATAATCGCCAGAAATTTATAGTTGTTGAAAAGGGTTCAAATGTTTTGATTGTGACTGCTCGTTGACACGATGTTTGCTTGTTATGCAATGTGAAATTGACGCGTGCTCAATTTCAACTCTTACATTTTTTTTATGTACTATAAATGACCGGTACTGGTTTGGGTTCAAATCCCACCGATATCAAAACTTATTATTTCCAAATGGGGGCTATATTTTCGACGCTGGTGGCGATTAGGTGTTAAATATAAAGGCCCAGGGAAAAAAGATGAATGTCACAAAATGTGTTTTTTCAGTACGCGAATTTTAAAGTTTAAAATCTCATGGAATATATTTGTTGTGACAGTGTATTTTAATCTTAGTCCAAAACTCAGATTGGTAATTTCTTAACATGTCGGACCTAATAAAATTTTACCTACCGCCTACCGAATCTACTAGGTAAAAATGATTAACTCACATATTTTAGAAATGGGGTCATACCAAAAAGAAAAAAATGTTTTTTCTTTCGTAAATGAAAAATTTATCTAATATTATGCATATATACGAGTAGATCAAAAATATTTAATATTATACTTTTCATTCATGATTTTTATTCAGAGTCTGATTTTGTGACGTCATAATTTTGTAGACAAATACATGATAGTGAGGCACACCCGTACTCGTGCCTGTACTGTACATGAATCAGATCTTTCACTTTTCACATTTTGAAAGTAAACATAAATATTCTTACAAGATGTTTTTTTAAAGTAAGTACAGGGCCGCGCCGTGCGAGTGGGCAGGTTATGCCCCGCACAAAGGCACATGACTTTGAGGGGCGTTGTTTCAAGACAGTAAAGTAAATAATGGTAAATTTTTATAAAATGGTCTTGTTCGTAAAGACAAAATTACTATAAACTTACAAATTAAAGTGATAGAAGTGAACAATATATTTTTTAATTTGTTTGCATTAGAGCTCTAGATATAAGTAAAATAATTATGGTATCATTCGGATACATAATAACTATGAAAATGTTGACTACAACAATGAATATATTGATTTTAACTCAAGAATATTGATTACAAGAATGAATCCCACAATGAATCTAATATTTAAATACCTATTATCATTTTGCAAAGAATCAAATGCATATACAATTCTGAAATCTGTTGTAAAATTGTTGATTACAACAAACGATTTTGATTATAAGCTATTGATTACAAGAATGAATCTAGAAAAATTTCATCAATATAATAAATCTAGCATTTTTGAAGAAGAAAAAGTATAGTTTAAACTTTAATTTGCAAATTTTACATTATGAAGGGAAGGGCCGCTAAAATGTAACAATAACATAGCACAAAGGCGCCTAATACCCACGGAGCGGCCCTGAGTAAGTACAAATAACGTAGTTTGCTAAATAAAAATTATAAATAAATACAATTCATGTTTGATTTAAATATTACAATGGTTGCACAATATAACAAAAACTATTATAATTACCCCTTAACCTTAAAATTAATTTTATTAAAAACTAAATACGTATTTCGAGAACTAAGTTCTCATCATCAGTAGTACATACAACAAGGGAAAGTTAAACAGAGTAGTCAAGATTACTCAACATGCCAGAGGTTCAACAACACAGAGTTGTTAGGACCTCTGGCATATTTATGTATATCGTATATGGTTTGGAAACAAATAATAATAATAATTCAAAAAAATATCAAAAAGTATGAAGTTTTGACATAACGAATAACGAAAATTTAAAATATTACAAATGAAGTGGGGATAACAATGTCCCCTCGAAGTATGTATTACAAAAACTATTTATTTAAACTTCTTTCAGTAATTTATTATTTAAAACAAATTTGCAGTTTACAACTCAGCAACAAAGCTTAGTAATTATTAAACAGCTAATTAATAAAAAAAAATTGTAAATTATATAGGTAAATCATGTACCTATACATATTCTTATATGTTTGAACTGTAATTTTACCTCGTGTTAATAGCATTAAATTACAGTTAAGTTTTAATCTCAAATAAAAATTTATAAAAGCTTCTATTCCATGTGTAAAACATAGAACTAAATAAATATAATGAAAGATATCACTGTTTGATAAAAGTCACGTACTAATACACTATTCGACCTTGTTCGGTCGCTGACTGATTTGCCTCTACTTTTGTTTAAACTTAGGGAAATTGAGTAAGTTCACCTCAGAGGTGAAAGAACTAAAATATAAACTATTATTCAATATTTAATTAAAATAAACAATTTCTAAATTCAATGGCAATGTGATGGTCAATCACCCAATCGAAATATATACTTTTTTTTGTAATACAAAATATTGGTCCATTCCGTTGCTAATGCATTAAATTTTTCCACATTTCGAGAGTAGTTTTTAATTAAATGTCAATAACATTAAGAAAGGAAAATTAAGAATGAATCAACCAAGAATTCTGGAACATATTAATAAGAACATAACAAAGTTTCGATATAATAAACGAGCTTAACATCATTGACAAAAAAAGACTGAAATATGTAATAATTATACACTATAATATGTAAAATATAACAATTAAGTCATAATGAAAATTTATGGGGTATTACGCAAAAAAAAAATAAGGTAGCTTTAGACGATCAAATAAATCGAACTTTTATTGGACAAAAATTTTACGCCTTCAAATTATTTGCTTATAAGTGGGCTACATAATTCCATTTTATTTTGGTTTGACATTTCATCTGCGCGTTTGTCGTTTAGTTTGTCTCTAGTGTGAGTTTTAATATTGAGCATTCATTTTTCTTTACTGAAAATACAGTGTAATCAAAAAAATTCCTAACTCGGAGAAAGCTTTGAACAAAGAAACGTATGTCAATTTAAAAATATTTAATTATTTGTCAATGGACCCTTTCAACTTAACGGCCATTTCTTTCTATCGCTACAAATAGTAAGAAAATGCGCGAACAACTGCCAGTTGGGCTGTCAAACGAAACGTCAAAAATATTGCAGTCATTAAAATACCTGTATTCTCGGTGAAAATTTGAATCGTTAGAAATTTTAACTTCAATAAAAGCTTTTGTAACTTATTTCGATAAGATTTTTTAAAGTTATCTGAGATATTATCACATTTACGTCTAAATTTTTTAGAAACAAACGCTATAGATCTCAATTGTTCTTACTATGCGCAGATCCCCATTGCGCATATCTTCTATCTCTTTAAATTGAAAAGGTCCATTTGATATGAGATATTGTCAAAAATGCTATCTAAAGGAATTAATGCTTTTCTTCTTAGAAATTGAAACAAATTAGAAAACGGCGAATGTCAATATACTGTATCCTTCTTTATTGTAATTTCTCCTTAAAATTAGATTTTAAGATCAATTTTGACAACTTGACTTTTGAATTAAATAATATACAGACGTATGTTTCACTCTTCATAGCCTACTCCGAGTTAGGATTCTTTTTGAACACACTACTCGTATTTCGCAATTATTTTATTCCTACAGTAGTCCTGTCTTGTGTTAAATAAATCTTGTGTTTTAATAAGTCAAATATTGCACTTATAAATTTATAAGTCAATCCAAATTCAGGATTCTACCTAGTTACCAAGTTTCATTTCGACAAAACACCGTCACGAAAAATTTAAGCCAATAAGATGTATTTATACAAGTAAGTGAGATTTGATAAACGAAATTTTTTGACGTTTTAGTAACATATTGTTTACATATGTACCTGTCAAAGTGTGTATATTTTCAGTGTTATCAGTTTTTATTAAAAACGAGTCGATTTGGACAGAAATCTATTTAAAACGTTGAAAAAGCTAACTTAAATATAACACCACAAAACACAGTAAAAGTTAGATGATTTTTGTCAAGAAAAAAAATATAAACAAAATAGGCATACATTGTTACTTTGTATAAGTAAGTGATATTAAAAATATTTCAAAATGAGTGTACTTTTTGTTGGTCCTAAAAATAATTTGTGTGTGGAGGCAGAAACCCTTCAGATTTTTTCGTGTGGGGGCTCAAGCTCCGAAGCCCCCAGGTAGGCGGCGCCTATGATTTTAAGTGTTAGTGGTGCAACTGGGCATTATAGCGTTTCTCATATGACTTCGAGTCCAAATTTGAATTCTGCTAGGGCATAGTAGTTCGTATGAATAAATATAAACAAATCTGTACCGTAGAGGGCCCATCCTACGGGCTCCCAAATTGTCATTAAATCATTTAAGATTTTATCATCACCTATATCATCGACTGTATTTGATCTGATTTATGCAGTTATGCTGGCAAAGCAAATAAAAATAAAACTCTTATCCACAATGAAACAGCTAGTATGCCACCGTTACTGCCGACATGAACCGTAACACCACTCTTTGAATTAGTAAAAACTGCATTAGTCTTACTAAAACCCTTTAAGTGTTATCGGAAGGAACTTCCTTGTCCGTTCCGCCAGTCTTCCACGTGCCATCAACTTCTTACCACCCTGCCATCTGGTGCCACCCACTGGAACAAGGAACACCACGCGCCTAGACGCGCACGTGTGTTTTGCTGGTGCTTTACCCATGCGGGTAGCTATCAGCCCACCGTGGGCACGAGTCACTGATAACGAAGGTGTTTTCAGGTTTTTGTAACGTAGCTGACGTTTAGAAATATTTTTGAAATGTGGTATGTTATCGCAATTTGGTTTAAAAAGGTTCAAATGGAAGCAATAACTTACATAGTAGCTATTGAGATACAAGGGATGAAGAATTTGTGCCACCAACAAGCAACAGAATTAAGATTTGAACGCATTTTTAGAATATTTCTATGTAGGTATAGTAGTCCAGTTAAAATGGAGTCTTCCACCAAATAACGAATTAGAATGTGAAACATTTAGTGATGCACGGCGAGGCGAGAGTTCTCTGGCATCTCGCCTCGTCTCGTTGCATTATGCGAGACGAGAACGAGATTGCAGTTTAAAATTCGAGGTGAGATCGATATAACAACTGCGAGAAGAGAGAAGAACTTTATAGCTTTGACTCATAAATTCAATGAAAAATGCACCGTACAAGGAGTGGAATCAACGCTAATTTATGCATAGAACACGTAAATGTGAAAATTATATGAATTCACCATATTTTTTGAGTCCTTCTAAAGTCGATTAGTATTTCAGCCCCTATTTCACCCCAGTTAAAACCACGGTTAATAAAACTTTTGTCGCCCCTGAACAGTAAAGGATGTTATATTAAGCGTCGATAGGAGCCAAAAGGGAGAGAAGCGGAGTGATTGGTTGCCGGCGGGTTACCAGTGTAGTGTTTTTTATGACTTAGGCCCAGTTGCATAAAGCATTGTTAACTTTAATCACGTTGTTAAATTTAACAAGGCTTCTTTTCCAATGTATTTTTGATACGTATCGATGGTTTCAATGTGTAGTTAAACACATGATCAGCTAACAACGCTTTATGCAACTGGCCATTAATCTTACTTAAATAGTAGCATATATTTAATGAAAAAGTGTAGGTACTTTTAATTACAAAAAATATTTTTTTAATGTTTAATTCGTTTTACTAATGACAGAATGTGTTAACAGATGTTCGTATTGAAATAGTTTAGAGATCACAATTTGATGATAAATTGGATATTTTAGAAGCAAATTAAATTATTTACTAACTTATCACCTTTTCTGTTGACCGTAAATGAATAAACATTATGTTCGTATTGAAATAATTTGGTGACCAGAGTTTAGTGTTCCGTCTCTTTATTATAATTACCTATACGACTGCAAATACATGGTGCGAACTTCTCTCTTGTAGTTAAACAGTTACGTAAATAAATAGTGCGCAAGTGCTTAATTTTATGGCGAGACTCTCGCGAGACTTTCGTGCGAGAACGAGATGAGACCCAAAAAATGTGCGAGAACGAGAGCGAGATCGAAATTACAGATCCGAAGCCGAGACGAGATCGATATTTTATATTTCTCGTCTCGTCTCGCATCGCGTGCATCACTAGAAACATTTGTATGAATCTAAAATTCCAGATATATTCCGAAAGATTATGTGACTAGACAAAATATTTATGGATTATCAACCAAAACAATAATTCACAATTTAAACAAAATCAGATATGAAACGATCTTTCTAAAATTTTATTGTTACAGTCAAAATTGTGTTTAATTACTTGAAATTAATTTTAATTGGGTCCTCCACGATAACAAATTACGAGCGTAGGCTCACAATAGTTCGGCCGGTTTATATTTTCAACAAACGGATTATAAAACTTAGGTACTCTATTTTAAATTCTTACTTCTGCTATCGCCTTTTGAAATCCAGAATTCATTTCTAAGCAAATGAAACAATGAAAATAAAACCTAATAATACACCTTAGGTTTTAACAAATACATACGAACATAATTCTGTTATCCATTTTGAGAGCAAAAATTTGCTTTTGTGTACATGATTTTATGTTTATAAATCTATAAGATCTTACTTCAGCAGCTATATATTTGGTATCGTTGTGCTGGTATTGTAAATTTTAAGTATTCTGTGGTTTCTAGATATATTGTTTGTTTATAACCAATTTTAAAGTGTCAAATGAAATGGAAAGATCGATTATTCAAAAGAAATATCGGATGAATTTGAGGTTGCACCAGGGCAAGTTGGTTCCACAGAAACAAAAGACGTATACGAGAAAGAATACGAAAAGTTTTGCGAGTAGCGGTGTTCACAAAATGTGATTTATCGAATTTATTGTGTTGTTTTACATTTATCCATAAACTACGATTTTGATATTTGAATAGCTGCTGCTTGGCATTTTATAGGCTCTCTGGCGATAAAATCCAAATTGCGCTCGCTTTTAAAGGCGAATAAACAAGTTTATGATTCCAAAATAAAATCAAAATTATTATGGTGTAACGAATAACAATTAAAACTTTCTGGAATTACCAATCGCTTTCAATTTAAATAAAGTTTTATAAATCAATTTTTTTAAATGGCAAACCGATTTGTTACTTAAAAATTATTCCCGCTTATAATTAATCTACCTAAACATAAAAATATAATTTTGTTTTCAGCAGCATTTGTCTGCTAGTGCTTACTTGCCACTGGCCGTATTACATATGGTCAAAACTGTAAATCGTAAATCTGTAACTAGTGAACAAAATTGCAACGAAAGCTGTCACACTTATGTATGTATAATTTTATAATCAATAAAAATAGATATTTTTGTCAGTTTCTTTTTTCAGATTTAGGCCCAGTTGCATAAAGCAGTGTTAACTTTAATCACGTTGTTAACTTTGACAAGGCTTCTTTTCTAATGTATTTTTGATATGTATCCATGGTTTCAACGTGTAGTTAAACACATAATCAGCTAACAACGTTTTATGCAACTGGCCCTTTATACAGCGTAAGCCGTAACGTAACGTACTGTGCCGTGGCGTATTGTAACGTATCGTATCGAGTAATTTTTCTAGGCCATTTTATACAGAAATTTTATGGTACATTTTCGTAAAAAGTATACTAATGCTCTTTCGATACAAGTGTAGTCTACATCAGATTTGTATTTATCAAGTTCGTTACTTTATTCGCAATGTACTATATTTCATATATATTTCCATTTAATATATTAATCCAAACTTTGACACATAACACATGTCACTTATGTCAGTCAAAGTCGCACAAGACAGACTATTCGTAATGTAGTATTTTTTATATTTATATACATTTAATTTATTAATTTTAACTTTGACATAATTAGCCACACAAAAACAGACTATAGCGCAGGCAGTGATAATTTTCGTAATATCGCAACGTACCGTAACGTAGAAAGATAAAAGTTGGCGATCTTTGGGTTTTTGATACGTTACAGCACGGTACGTCACGTTACGGCTTACGTCTGTATAAATTATCACATATGGATGCATTGATTTATTCTTTACGTTACGTTACGGCAAGTGTATAAACTGTATAAATTCAGCATTTATCCAGCATTAGAGTTACAGTTTTGACTATAAACGGCCATAAGTATGGTTCAGAATGTAATCATTTACTTTGCTAAAAATTGTTTGAATTTGTTTAAAAGGTTAAAATATTATATCCTTTTCTAGTTTGATTGTACTATAAGTAAAAAATTAATCTATGTTGATTATAACTTGGTGAATAATAAAGTAATTAATTACGCATTAATTTAAATTATACTTTGTAAATCAAATATTTCCATGTTAAATTTTCCGATCCTGGTCTTGTTGAAGGTATAAACATCGAAGAAGTAAATTTTCCAAGAAAAACAATAGTTCAAATTCCAAGTAATTACCAAAAAAGCAGAAGCCTATTTCTAAGTACTTCTTAATGACTTTAAAATCAAACAAAGGCCTTTGAACCATATAGAAAATTACTTAACTCAGTTCATCAAACTCTCAAACCAAAACGTGCAATTCGTTAACTAGAAATAGAAACAAGCGATACGGATACGATACAAACAATAGCAGTCAATAGACTCTGTAGACAAACAGACAGACAGAAGGACAAACACATTAGCCGGTGACACTTCATTTTTGGAGATTATCACCTAGACTCATCATCAGTAGCAGCAAGTGGTTTGGCTTAGCTACTGCAAGTGAATCAAGAACTAATGGCAACCTTGACTGTGAAACGAACGTGATAATAGAATACACAACATTCCAGAATGTGATGTATGGGTGAATACTGGCATCGCATCATGCCTGGGTCACCCACTAACTTAGTTTTGCCAAGAAACAGACTTTAATATCAAGAAACAATCTGATTTCAATTAATAAAATAGTACCTATATGCAATAGCTTGTAAGTGTACCTACATACATATGAGTATGTTTATATCGATGTCCTTAATCGGATTTAAGTGGATGTAGGATTAGAAATCGTATTTAAGAAAACGATGTAAACGATCTCGATAGGATTTAGAATCGGATTTTAAATCGACTTTACCAATGAGATTTATACATAAATCCCATTTACTTTCACGAGATAAAGAGCGATTTAACAGAAAATTCAATAATAGGTACCGAATCAATGGAAAAAACGCAAAGTAATTTATTCATTCTTCATAGTTTAACAGTTAATATATGTCGACGTGGTGTCAACGATAAGTTAGCATAATTATTAGAAGAGCAATGAGAAATCCGTGGACGCAACAAGAAACAGTATATTTTTTTAAATTAATCCTAGAAAGAAAAATAATTTGTTACATGAAAAAACTAAGTAATATTAGATGAAAAATCTAAGTAAATGTGAAGTCAAAATTGTCAAAAGTCTAAATTAATACTAGTCAATAACGTTCTACGCATTCTAGGTTGCTATGCCAACAGTGTCAGTAAAAAATCCAATTAAATCTACCGTAAATTCAAATGTACTTGATCGCTTTAAATTTTTCTGTGTGTCAAATTTTGTAAATGTCAGTTAAAACGAAAAATGATGCATCAAATTGGCGTATTTGGAAAACTTCTATTATAATTTTATGTTGTGCCTGCGTTACCGTATGCGGATGACGTATGTAGTTGTTTTAGGTGAAAATGAAGAGCAGCTCAGAAGAATGATAGAGAGAATACATGTAGTTGGAAGAAGTATGAATCTGGAGTTGAATGTTGATAAATCCAAGGTGTTAGTATTTGTGTTGGTGGATGGAGTGAAATGAGTTTGTATATTTGGGTAGCATGATGTCAAGGGATGGTCGAATTGATAGAGAAATTGAAAGGAGAGTGAGTGCGGGGTGTAAGGTAATGGGTGCTCTGAGTACGTTTGCTCGAAACGTAAACGTATCTAAAAAAGCTCGGTTAAGTGTGTATAATGGAGTGCTAGTGCCTGCTTTGCTGTATGGAAGCGAATGTTGGGCTTGGAAGGGAAAGCATAAAAAGAGAGTGACTGCCGTGGAAATGAGGAATTTACGTGGTGTATGTGGATATGTAAGACGGGATCGCGTGAGGAATAATTTGGAGTATGAAGAATGTATAGTTAGGAAGAATATTGTTATAAGAGAGTAGAAATGAGCCAGAGTTGAGATGGTTTGGTCATGTGAAGAAAATGAAGAGTGAACGGCTTGTAAAGAGTATATATCTTGGTGAAATTGAGGGTGTTCGATTGCGTGGCCGGCCAGTGTGTAAGTGGATGGATGTGATTGATAAGGTGCTAAAAGAGAGAAAGTTTTCGAGTGGGAAGAGATAAAGAGCGTGTATGAATGCGATTATGAATATGGTCGAGGCGAAAGAAGTGTGCTTAGACAGGAATGTGTGGCGAAGGATGATTGTTCCATAACTATTATTGTGGTCTGGTTTGCGGTATTTCGCTACCGAAAATCGGTCACTTTAATATGTTGAGTGAGGAATATTTGTTGTACGATGTCAGGTTAGTAAGAATATTGTTGAAAGATAGAGTGATTATTTTTGTGGTTGGATATTATTATTATTGTTTCGGGTTTGTGCTAACCCACTAGGTGGGAAATGCGTGATTTTATGTATGTATGCATTATTATTATAAAAAATATGATGTGGTCAGCACATTATTTTTGACCTATTTCATTTTAAATTTGTACAGTCAATAAAGTTATTGTAAAAAGATAGTGTTTTGAGGAAAGACTGCTGAATTAATTTGGTGCGCGTTAAATCTTATTATTTACATTTTTATCAATAACTTGACAACGAAGGACAATCAGAAAATTTTCCTCTCTTAATTTTCGACTTGTTTTGAGACATCTGTAAAGTTGTGGATATGTAAGTAGCTTAGAAGAATATAAATGCGTTTTTCAGAATTCGTTCACAATAGCCAACATAGTACTCGTACCTTCTCTCCGTCTTATTACACAACTGGTATCACATTTCTTGATTCGTGGTATGCGCTTGCGCATCGTTTTCTTTATCTAGATAGCCGTGGGATCTGCAAGTGAGTCCCATGGTCCTCTAGACACCGGCGCCAGTCGTACACACAACCCCCGCAGTTTCATGTGTCAAAACAAAACGCAAACGCAACGCCTACCAATTATTACTCTTTGCAGATCAGCATCACTGGAATCTACACTCATCAAATATCGGCGATTGTTTTTGTTAGATTAGATATCGCGTTTGTTCGCAGAAGAATTCAGACAATGAATGAATGTGTGTGAGCACTAATTTGCACAATCAACAAGGTGGACAAATTCAAAAGTTACATTGTAATAAGGTCAAATTTATTTGGTTCATGACGCTTTAATAACAACAAAGTATAGATTATTTTTAAAACTTCTTTTAATAACTACGATCGAATCAGAATTTAGATATTTCCATCAGGACTTCGAACCCGAATCTGAACCGAACTAAAATCGGCACCAAACCGTAACATTTTAGCGAACCCAAACCCAGAACTAAACCTCAGATATATTTTTCAATTCAACCCCAATTGGAACCGAACCGGGTAATTAAATTCGGGTTTAACTCCGATTAAGTTTCAATAACTGTTCGAATCGTAAGCGCGTCTGCGTTGCTACTTGTGTTCACCTTTCGTGGAAATTGTGTTTGTTTCTTGTCTTGCGTAAATTTCGACTTCCATTTCATATTATTTCTATATGAAAATTGTTATTCAAAAAACATGAATTCAATTTTCATTAGGTCGAACAGAACCTGAACCCAATAGAAAACCGCAAATTGTATTAATGTTTAAACCAGAACCGTACACGAACCCATCTCTCAAAAAGAAAATTAACCTGAACCTGAACCGAACTCTGTTTTCGATGCCCTGATTTCAATTAATACTTGGAATAAACAATATTTGTTGATTTACCGTAGAAATAATTGTAGGTGTTAATGTCCCAGGTTTTTTTTTTTTATTACATAATAGTAATTACAGAAGACGGGCGTTTCGGGCATAAATTAGCCCTTATCAGCATTTTCATCATTTTTACTTCCTTGTACGAAGTAAAGGAAGCATTGTAATCGCGAAACATTTCGGTTTTCAGATTTCAACGGAAATATCCATTTTGACCATCCCTGAATCCATTTTGACTAATTTCGTCGTGACGTCTGTATACGTACGTAGGTGTGTACGTGCGTACGTATCTCACATAACTCAAAAACGGTAAGCCCTAGAAAGTTGAAATTTTGTATTTAGGACTACTATAACATCTAGTTGTGCACCCCTCTTTTTGGTCATTACATAATTTCCAGAAATGGTACTTTATTTGAAGCCTATAATAGATTTTAATGAAAAACTATTTTAAAATATAATCCAAAATATTTCAAATTTGGTATATAAGACTTTTATGTCAATTCGAATAACATAGTAGATTTTGGTTAAAACAGGCTAACCGGACGTGATATATTACCTGAACTTGTTAACAGTTTTTCTTGAATAAAATGGTTTCATTTTGATTTTAGAAATAAATGCTTCAAATAGGAGTTTTAGAGAATTAAATTCTGCGTTTAGCACATCAAGTATTATTAAATTAGCCCTTTGTATAAGCGAGATATGTAAATTTAAAACTTATATACTTTTTGGTTTTTGTAATGAAGCTTTCTATGGGTTAGGACAAAAAATAACAAAAAAATAAAAAATAGATGTTAATGTCAAATTACGTCAAATAAGTGCAATTTTATAATTGGGTCTATACTTCATACTGGTCTTGCGTATACAAGGAAGTCGTGTGGTGTCCACATCAGATTTTTTTGCTATACAGTTATCAATAGATCCTGGATTTAAGATAACTTTTATAATGTAAAACCAATATATAATATACTAGAATGATTTAGAATTTTGTGAAAGAGGTATATCTGTATCTATCGCTATCTCTTTTACTATCGTTGTTTGTATTACTCAGCGGTGATGCCGTAATGCCATTATTCTCGAATCTCGAATTATCGGAAGGTCACGCTAGAATGATTGAGATTAAGGTGGTTCTATCAAGACACTCTTATGCAAAAATTTCCCCAAGTAAAAGAATATAAAAATATTCTAAATTTTTAATAGTTTAGGGTTATTAAGAGAATTAAAAAGTTGTCGTAAATATCTTATAAAAATAAAAATAAAAACATTAAATATATTCAAGAAAAATATATAATTGTTTAAATAAACGCGAAAATTTCATAAAAAAATCTGATGTGGCTAAACTATACCTCCCGCCATTTGGTTTTTATTAATTTAAATATACACAGTTGCATATTTATTTATGCTGGAAACTGTATTAAGTTCCATTCTATCTCTATCTTTATTTTAGCATTAAACATTGAGCTCATTTTTAGAATGTTGAATGCTTATGTAAAAAATTAATATATTTAATGGGGTCTCCTGGCCGCGTCCCTGAGTGTCTGGTCGCGAATCTGGGGAACCGGGTTCGCTTCCGACCTACGCCAAACATTTCGAATTTTAAATGACACAAAAATGACCCCTGTGGTTCACTCTCTACGCCAACAATGAGTGCCCGTGAGGTGACGCCTGGTAAACGCACGCACGGTACAAATATGTCATCATCATTACCGATATCTGCGTACAAAGCAGATTGGCACACCCAGCAATGGGTAATATGCCGTGTTGATATTTATTATTTTTAAATTTCATTTTAATTTATCGATAGAACCATCACGAAAATTCGGTAGGTCGTGTAAAACAAAATTTGCAATATCATTTTAAGCAGATATTTATCTGTAATTTGAAAATAAGTTGTGAAAAGTTAGTTACAAATTAGTTAATAAATTTTTTAAAGTAAAGTCAGTATCACACGTTCGTTTGACAGCTTTGGCAGTTTTTAAGTCTCCCAGATATAGCATTCTAAAAGAAATTTGATTCGGTGGGAGCTTTTAAGAAGTGAAAATAAAGATACTTATTCACCACTGCATTCTTGATATAACATTTTATAAAACAACGATGTAGGACTTAATATTTTTTTAAAGATATTTGAGAAAATTTAATTTCTTAAAAACAACAGAAGTTTGTGTTGTCAAGGTGTGAAACTCAAAGGCTAATAATTTTTTACATTCATTGAATCGTCACAAGCTTAAATTTGGATTATTGTCATATTTATACTGCTGGTAGAGTATTTTGTTCAGGCATATTTTTGCAAAAAACAACTATTTTTAAGAAAGTATAGTTCTTCCTGTCTAAGCGAGTGTGTAAAAAAATAACCGACATAGTTCACCGCAAGACGTCCAAACAAATCCACAGGAAACAATGCGGTTAACATAGAAAATTTCCTTTTACGATTACAAAATTCCATCCCTAACAAAACAACTCGTGCATCAACAACTCATTTAGTAAGTTCTTCAACATCAACATTAATTAGACCCTTGAACGAAAACAAGGCGTTAAGGGTACTTTAGTGAGGAAAAAAAACAAACAAATCACGTTGCCAGAGTAACGAAAGTTATGTTTATCAGTAATTAATTGTCTCAACCTTTCAACTCAGTTATAAAAATATTATAAAAATACATACGCATTTTACATTTATCACATTGAGACATGACCTGCGTCATGGTCACGGTCAACACGGTACAATCCTCTTCAAAAATATAATTTCACAATCGCGATCTGCTAATTTGCTTTCTTATAACCGGATGTCGCGATATGAGGTCATTTTATAACTCCAAAAATGTGGTTCCAATTTTTACAAATCTTACCAAATATATAAATTTGTTCCACCATTTGAGAGCCACTGGTTAAATTTTCGATTTGCTATTATTCATAAATTGGTCCCTTATTCATGATTTTTTTTGTATATCTAACATTATAAGTACGCCCAAAATAGCACTGGTTGTTTAAAGGAAACATCCTATGTATAATAAAATAAGTATACGTAACCACAGACCCAAAATATATATATATATATATATATATATATATATATATATATATATATATATATATATATATATATATATATATATATACAGGGTGTTTCCTTTAAAACAACCAGCGCTAACTAACAACCTTAAAGAAAAATGTTTTATACCAAAAATGATCAAGAATAAGGGGATAATGTATCAATAGTAACAAACCGAATATTTAACCAGTGGTTCTCAAACGGTAGAACAAAATTGTATTTTTTTTAATGGCACCCTATATAATTTTTTAGTCCTTTAAATAGAATAATATTTTCTGATTTCAACGATATAAATATAGCATAGGGTTATATAACAATTATTTCGAGAAAAATGGTATTAAAAACTAGAAATAATGTAATAAAAAATGGGTTTATTACTAGCGTAACTAGGCAACAGACCTGTGTATTGCATACCCTATAGTAATATTATAACATTATTTTTAATACCATTTTTCTCGAAATAATTGTTATACAACCCTATACCATACTTAATCGTTGAAATCAGAAAAAAATTCTCCATCTAATGGTCTAAAAAATTATATAGGATACCATTTTAAAAAAAATAATTTTGTTCTGTCGTTTGAGAACCACTGGTCGAATTTTCGGTTTGTTATTATTAATAAATTAGCCCCTTATTCTTGATCATTTCTTGTATATAACATTAGTCATTAGTTCGCCCAAATATATATATATATATATATATATATATATATATATATATATATATATATATATATATATATATATATATATATTTATATTGGGTCTGTGACGTAACTAAAAGTTCGACAAATACAGTAAGTAGACATTTTAAATCGCTCATTCTCAAAATTCCGAAGTGTTGACATTGGTTGTTCTATAGATATTAAATTCAAAAGATGTGTGTGTATAAGATTACACAATAAAATTTCTGTTGCATATGTGTATTGTAGTTTTTACTTCAAATGCATTTTTAATTTTACAGTATTAACGGTAATTGAACTCCTCTATCGCAGCCAGTATGCTTGCTACCTGACTATTTTCACTTCACTTTTTTGTGAACCATTTTTCACCATATCTTGACAATGTTTTTAAGTGCCTATAAGTCACTTGACGAGACATATACAAGCTTAGGAAAGAGTAACGCTTAAATTGCTAGATTAAAATTTCAACTAAGATATTTTATTATTAAAGACATCAAAAAATTATATTCCTATTTTTTAAATAAATTTTTCCTTGTTTGTGTTAGTCGGATGTTGAATGTACAAATTTTCCTATAAAATTATTTTTAGATATACATATACTATTAATTTCAATGTGTAATTTTAAAACAAATTAACAAGATTATTAGTTTTAACCCGGACAAGAAACCTGTTTAAAGGCGGTTAATCGGTATTTTAAATTTAAAAACGGAATTTTTAACTAAAATCTATATTTATATTTGCTATAAAAACAGGTTAACTATTAACCAATACTAATTAAAACCATCACTTTTAACCCGTTTAATAAAAAAGGGGAAGTGAACTTTCCCAATATTTTTAACTCTTTTTTTAAACTGTAATAAAGGTACCTACTGTTTACACAAAATGAATGAAAAATAGTTATTTATGTAACAAGTGAGTAAAGTAAATATTTTTTTTTTCGAGAAGGAAAATCCTTCGATTGAAAAAATATATAATTTACTCACGAGTTACATATATTTTTTTTAAGTCTGCAATAAAATTGTGAAAAAGTGTCATAGGGTTTCATTATTTCACTCCGCATCGTTAAAATATGTGCACTTTTTTCACACTTTCATGTATTAAAAAAGGACATACTTTATAAACCCATTTTAATGAAACAGACGTAAAAATAGTACCTATATTATGTTATTAGGAGTACAAAGCGGTCTTTTTGTGTTGAACCCAGCTATTGCAGGCAAGCTGGGTAAAACACAAAAAGGGCGTTCTACTCCGAATGACATACCTATACTATTTTTTCAAGTGTATCAAATATTTTTTTGAAATTTTTTTGGAATTTTTTTTATTTGTAGAATTTGTAATTTCAGTCAAAGCTGGCTGTGTACACTACAAAAGACAAACGACGCAACTGTCAAATAACAATTTTCAATATGATCTGTGTTGCTGTGGCGACTGCCACTGCCAGCGGAGAACTAAGAAGCATTTTTTTACTAGTACAACATTTTTGTACTTTTAAGACAATAAATATCTTCTATAGAGTGTGTGCATATTATAATACGCTTGAAGAAAAAATAAATTTTTAAATATGCGTTTTATTTAACCGGTTAATCTAAACAATTTAATTTTTTTCATTTATTTTAATGTAAAGGTAACTTTTAACTTGTACCATGACCATAACATAAAAAAAATTAAAAACATACAAAGTGCATTCTGTCTTATTTATAAAAACGGTTAAAACAACTAGTTTTAATTTGTTACGAATAATAGTTATCGTTTTTTTTAGTAAATACAAATATAGATTTCGGGTGAAAATAACGTTTTTCTTCAAGCGTATTATAATATTCATATTATGCTCCTGTACACACACTATAGAAGAAGTTCATTGTCTTACTAGTACAAAAATGTTGATATTGTTGTACTAGCAAAAAAATGTTAGTGTTTTAGTTCACCGCTGGCGGCGGCAGTTGTCACAGCAACACATATTATATTGAAAATTGTTATTTGATAGTTGTGTCGTTTTTGTTTTGTAGTATACACAGCCAGCGTTGGCTGAAATTGCAAACACTACAATTTAAAAATTCCAAAAAAAATGTCAAATTATTCTTTGAAACACTTGAAGAAAAAATAGTATACGCCATTCGGAGTAGAACGCCCTTTTTGTGTTTTACCCAGCTTGCCTAGCCTCGGCTAGCGCCTCGGCCGCAATAGCTGGGTTCAACACAAAAAGACCGCTTTCTACTCCTAATAACATAATATACTATTTTAGACTGAAAATACCGGTTAACCAATTCCTAAAACCGTTTTATTGCCTAATAAAAATACACAGAGATTGATTTTACTTTTTCTGATATAGAATTTATTTTTCTTAAACAGAACTTATTTTTTTTACTGAAACTAAATTTACTTTTTCTCCAAATTGAAGCTGAAAAGATATAGAAAAAGGGACGCAAAAAACTTTTTTTGCACGATAGGGGTTTTTTAAATGTTTACCGATAGTGTTTTCAAGACTGAACGGTACGGCTTGATTTACATTATCGGTACAATGACGTACGAACATAATAAAATATCATGACAATATTATTTTGTCTTTTGCATTTATCATGACGGTTTGTGGTGCATATGACAAATATAGTGCAATGTTTAAAAATGTGTCAAATACAGATTTGGCTAATTCTCTTTACTCTTGACGAAGAAGAAGAAAATGAAGAAAATCCAGAAACTTTTACAAAAAGTTACTATTTATATGTTCTTACTGTAATAAACTGTAGTGTATATTTTACGTATTTGTCATAAACAGAGAACTTTTGTTCAATAATGTGCACAATAATTTCTCATTTCTAGCTCATTTTAATTACATTTTGGTTTAACTAAAAGACAAACATCAAAAAGTCAAAAACATGTCAGATGTCAATCACGTATTAGCATAGCTGATTTTGGCAAGAATGTCAACGTGACGTGCACGTACTCTTCAAATACAACCCTCCACTCCCCCTTGCATGCAAATACTACGCGGTAACTATGATACAATATTTTTTCAATAGAAACAAAACTATATTGTACCGTGGTCGTATTGCTAAGGTAAATCAGAGAATATCAATATGCAGTCATTGTACCGAGAACGTAGATATAAATGGGCCATTAAAATACATTTCAGCAAGACCGAACCATCATCGTACCGGTACAGGGGTGGGGTCTCAAGACTACGGTATGATAGCGTAGCGACAAATAACACTTCGTTTCCCTAACAACCGTGGAATTTAATAGGGAAAGAAAGGTGAAACGTAAAGGGTATTTTTCGCTACGCTATCATAGCGTAGTCTTGGGATCCCACCACTGTTCCGTTATTGTACCGCTAATTTAAATCAAGCCTACGTGATGTGAATCACTTCGCCTCCTAAACGGTAAGTGAAGCACATCACTTGCCGTTTAGGAGGCGAGACGATAAATAAATAAAAACAAAAATCAAAGCTTACTTCAAAAACGACAAATGAAATTTGTGTCAAAATAATTTTCAAATCTTATTTTTCCTTTGAATTTTGTGCGTCGATGGAGCAAAAAATAGTATAAGCATCACAAACGAATTACCTATCTCAGACAAAATTGGGACCTTCGCTTCGCTCAGTCTTCGATCGGTAAACTGTTCTTACCATTCTTCATATTTAATATACTACTATGTTTTAAAATAATAATTAGATTTATTCACTGATTACTGAGTACAAAATGATAAGAGAGTAGTTTTAAAATAAATACTAATACCTATCTATGAAAAATAAATTATGATTTATAATATAGTCGTAATAAAGATATTCTTTTTATATAAAATTGCATTTTGCTTTTAATTATCTTTATTTGATTTGAATTTATCTTGTACAACCAATTTGATGTGTGCTAAATTAATTTGTAAATTACATCAAAACATTTCAGAAAACATAATCGTTTAACGCGAAACCATTAAAGCAATAAACATCACATTATTTTCAAATTTCCATCTTACAAACCGGTACGCAAGAACCAGAACAAGGCGATTTAATATGAAACAGATATGTCAGCTAATGGTTGAGCTTGTGTTGTGTTATGCTAGTTGAGATAGTTTACAATCTACATGATACATGATTGAAATTAACTCATCGTAAAGTTTTATCAAGCATTTTACTAGTTCGTTAAATTGCTCTAATAAAATCGGTTTGTAACTTTAATTTACATTATGTTTATTGTTTATTTATAATGTCATTTTTGATTATGAAACAATAAATATAATATGAGCACGTACCTTCAAAAAATTAAAAATATTCCCATAAAACGTAAAAATAACTCAAATAATGATGTAGAACTAAATGAAATTTGATACGTTTTTTGAACAGAACACTACGAAGGTTCAAACACGACTATACCTCTGACGACTACTGAAATTAATAACAGTAGAGGGTGACATAACATCTTGCACACTTAATTTACAGACTTATTTAGATGTTTTAGGCGCGAAATATTAAGTTTAGAATACGAGTGTATATTTAGTTCAAAAATTTATGAACAAATAAAATTAAACTGGAGAGTAAATTGGCATTCTTTTACTCTTTAAAACCAGGGGTGTCACTTTGTCCTATGTATTCTACATGAATTTGAGAGACCTTTCAAAAGCTATACATTTAAATTCAAATATCACTGGCGTCTGACGTGAAGATGAGTTTATACTATCCTTCACGTAAGAATGGCATTGCGCAATAATAATTCGTTTATACAGAGTGTAACAGAAATAGGTACATTAAATTTAAACCAATTACAGAACTTGTCGAGAGCAAATATTTCTTAGTAACTTTTTGTCGAAATCTCAATTTATTTTTTGGGAAAATTCTTCCAATTTGGAGACAACAGAAATAAGTACATTAAATGGGAGAACTCGTCGAGAGCAACAATATCTCTTAGTACCTCTTTTTTGAAATCTCAATTTTTTGGTGCATTTAGACCAATAATGAATTTTTCTGTAAAACTTTGAAAATTTTTAACACGATATCTAGTAGGTTTACAAAAAAATACCAAGAAATATGGTTGCTATCGGTGTGTTGTGCCACTGGTTAAATATAATATATTATTTCTGTTACAGCCTGTATACTCGTATATCGTATAAATAAATAAATATATCATCACGGCTTATTACCCATTGCTGGGTGTGCCAATCTGCTTTGTACACAGATATCGGTAATGATGATATATTTGCACCGTGCGGGCGCTTACAAGGCGTCACCTTACGTTCACTCAATGTTGACGTGGAGAATGCACCACAGAAGTCAATTTTATGCCATTTAAAATTGGAAATATTTCGCGTAGGTCGGGATTGAACCCGGTTCCCCAAATTCGCGACCTGACACTCAGGCACGCGGCGACGTATATCGTAAAGTTATATTGTTATTATTGTTAGATTCATATAAATAAAGTACTGCAAATATAATAGAAATTAGTAATATAAAAATAGTAGGAATGAAATAATAATACAAAATTAGTTTGTGGTACGTTCTCTCGTTGAAAGCGGTATTGGTACATAGTTCAATTCGGTTTATAATTTGTGCTGACACATACTAAGAAACTATCTTTTTCTGCATCAAAAAACGCCCATGCAAAAGAGGACTATTGTTCTAGCCCTTTTCGATAGCTCTTTTTATGGCATTATTGATAGCCCTGAACTTATATAGTATTAAACAAGGCCTCCTCGGAATTTTAATTTTTTAAAACAATCCCGCGTTCTGGACTGTAGTCAGATCCTATTTTATATCAACCCTTAAGCTGCGTTTAGAGCTATCCAATTATCAATTACAATTAGTATTTCCAGTAAATACACGCACTTTGACTTCGGGAAAAAATGCTAGCGTACACAGCGACAAAATTAAGACGTCAATTGTAAGTGTTCTGTGGAAAGTATGCAAACTACAAACTTTTCACTTACAATAGGGGATTCCACCATTTTTTTTTACAATTTCATCAGAAAGTATAAGTAAAATTACGACTATTTGTGATAATCCGTGAAAAATCCTATTAATAAGCGAGTTATGATCCCCCGAAGTTTGAAAATATAGATGTGACGTCACGAATATAAGTTTTTATATAAAACTGTTTTCTTCGTGGATCTAAAATGTTCTTGAAATGTATGCTATTTTTAAATTATATTTATAAAAAACTGTACAAGGCTACATGCTTTATAATTGCAAGTGTATCAAAATTATTCAGTTTAATTCAAGAAATTTATATTTAAATAAAAACTGTTTGAGAATTGCAGTACTGGGCGGGTAGCCACGTGTCCGCTATTTGAATTTGTCTACTTCCATTGGTAGTAGACTCCACCCCCTAACTTGGTATTCGTTATATATTTATAGGTGGTCTTTGAGTCGGCAATTAAAATAATATATATGGATTTCATATGAGTGACGAGCTGCTAAAACAAAAACCCCCTTATTTCCGAAGTATTTCAATTATAACATTTTATTTCTTTATTAATATTCATTATTAAGCATCTACTTTCAATATTTTTTACTAATTTCTCTTAATTCGATTGAGCTGTAATTCCCTATTAGTGAGACAGATATATCATCTTGCCTCTTTCTGCCAGAAATGTCAAACGGCATAGTATAATAATCTGTTTTAAGTGGTATATGATGCAGGATATTGTAATAAATAAAATTGTAAAAAGGCGAAGAATTACATGTAATACCTACTTGTTAGTGAATGTCTGATAATTTCTAACCCTATTTTATCACAATATAACAAATATTATGACCCGAAATATTTTTATCAGTAAATTATAATAGTGTTCAAACAACAAATACTATTTACAACTGTTTAATAAAAAAAAATTAATTTTTTTAATTTATTTAGATTACCTCATCGATTTTTTAATAGATGTCACTTTCACTAAGTGCTAATTCTAAACGTTATTTCAGATTTAAAACATATAGTTTAAGACGATTTAACCGATTACTATTTGTAATTACTAATTGTAATTAATAACACAGTGGCTCTGAACGCAGCTTTAGTATTATGTAATTACGAGTACAATAAAAGAACACCAAGAAAAGATCCCCTCATTTTCATTTAAACACCCCAAACATCAAGAAAAGTGAAAGTTCTCCTACCTGGACATGTTCCCTTGTGGTGGGCTCCCCTGGTCAACACTGTAGCTCACGTGGGTTCCTAGGGCCGTGAGCTGGGTAGTGGGGGGTTCCATGTCGGTGTAGGCGTCGCGCTCCTCCGCCGGTTGCAGAGTAGCGAGGTGCGTGTAGGCGGCCCGGTGCGCGGGGCTTCCTGCGCGGGCAGAGCTGTCGCTGCTGCCGTCGCCTGGGCTCGCCGATTCTAGCTGGAGGTACTGCGACGAAGGCTCCTCGATCAACCCTCCCTAAGAAGATACATGGATGGTCACAATTAAATATAGAAATAAATGATGATTAGCATAATAATTATTTCGAAGTGTAATCAAGAAGCTCAGAACAAATAATAATAATAATTATTTTTCCTTGTGATCATTTGTACATGATATAGAAATGGTCATAAATCAGTATACATTAGTATTAGATAATTTTTTTTACAATATTTGTATGATGATCTTAATGAGACATATATTCTTCAGTTGAATAGAAACATTTATTAATTAGATATAGTTGCAATAGTTCTTTAAATTTTTACCTTCCGTCACCTTTAGGTAAGGAAGGTATTGTCTTTGGTCAAAAAATTCGATGATGAGTTTTTAATCAATAAGCACGTTTTAGGGTCCCTAGAATACGAATTTACTATTTTTACGATGACGTCTGTATGTGTGTGTGTGTGTGTGTGTGTGTGTGTGTGTGTGTGTGTGTGTGTGTGTGTGGATGTGTGTGTGTGTGTGTGTGTGTGTGTGTGTGTGTGTAACAAAATTTTCGTCTGCGATAACTCTAATACTACAGTTACAAAAATTATAATTTTTTCGTATACTTCTTCGTTACATCCATATGAAGAGCTGATTAGATTTTGGTTACAATTGGTCAATCGGAAGTACCATTATTTGAAGATTTTAACAGTTTTTCTTGAAAAAACTATGTTAAATATAATTTTTTCACATTTGATGTTATTATAAATATTAAAGAATATTTTATTCTCTATACGATTTGACTGCATTTTATACTTAATATTAAATGGATATAGAGTTAAAAAATTATAAAGAAATTAAATTTCATAAAGTAGCCATAGCTTTGGAAACAGCTACTATATTAAGAAAATTCTGATAGAAAGATGTCAGTGTCAAGTGAAATTGAGATAGTGTGTTTGTCTTATAATTTTACGGGAAATATAGGATCCTTTGCTTTCTGTATGGAATTTGTATAAAATACATACAACTGCTTTAAGGTAATGTACAAGAAATAATAATAATATTAAATCTTTTATTTCTGCAGATACATTACGCTGTATATAGAAAACGTCACAAAATAATAATTTTCTGTATGAAATTTGCATAAAATACATGCAACTGCCGGAAGGTAATGTACAAGAAATAGAATATTTAATTTAGCAAGGAACTTTCTATATGAAATTTGTACAAAATACATAGAACTGACGGAAGGTAATGTGCTGGCCACATCAGATTTTTTTATTTGAGAAATTGTTTTGACGGCTTTAGGTAGTTTATTATAGAAAAGTGCACCTATGTAATAAATGTTTTTTTCAAACATAGTTGAGTTATGGTGTTGCAATATTAATTCGTTTTTATTACGTGTATCGTACGTGTGATAGTTGTAGTGTTTTCCGAAATTGTTAAAATTTTTCTTTACAAAGACACACGGAAAAGTTAATATTTTTTGTTCAACAAAAGCGTTTCTGCAACTATCACACCATGATAGACCAGACATATAACGCAGCGCTCTTTTCTGTGTTATAAACACTCTAAAAGCGTCAGTGGCTGAACCCCAATAGAAAATGCCGTAATTAATTAAAGAATAAAATTTAGCGTAATAATGTCAAACATTTTTCACTAACTTATGGTAATAAATCTGTTGATTAATGTAAGAACAACCGATGTTAAAAATGAGATTGATTATTTATACAAAAACAACTAAAGTCTAACTGTAAAAAAAAGCAAAAAAAAATCGGCAACATATCAAAAAAATATTATTATGGCCTGGTATTTTCATCTCCGATTAAATTATCTGTAAGTTAAAACGAAAAATATAGCGTCGATATTATAAAGGTGCATTCACAAATTACGTTTAGATTTATGGTTTATACTTTAGATTTAAAGACTTTGGCCGCATATTATCTAATGACTCCATTCACACTTTAGAATTTCGGGTCTCTAAATCCAAATCATAAAGCTAAACATTGCAAGGTCCAAACTTTAGGTTTATGATTTAGTTTGACGTCACAAAATTTACCAATGAGAACAAGTCTGAAATGACATAGATATACACACCCATCTTTATTTAGTATCCACTTGGTGGATTCGGCTTTTTAAACAAATGCTAGAACATGGAGATTGTCATAACTTAATTGCTGAAATATAACCAATAATGCCAAGCGAATGACAGTTTCACAGCGCACAGGTTTCTTGTTGAGTACTGCTCTACCGATATTTTAATCTTGTATTTGAAGCATTTACATAGATGTCTGTACATATCAAAACTAATTTTCAGGTAATTTAAACTTAAATTTATGAATGACTTACTTAAACCTAAACAAAAACCATAAACCTAATTTTCATTTGTGAATACACCTTAACAGTTGTAAAAATTTACATGCGCGTCTATTTTTCGATACCTACATTTTTTGTTTTAACTGGGAGTTTTAAGTTAACAAAAGTTTAACCAGAGATGATAATGCCGGGCCTAAATCGAATTATTGACAGCACTGACAGTTAAAATTTTAACTGGAGATTAGCCCTTAATTAAATAATCATACATTGGAACTCAAAACAATCGGAAAATTACTGTTTAACAAGAAATACTATAATCTTTATCGATATTTCGAATTTTATATGGCACAAAATTGACCCTGTGGTGCACTCTCCACGCCAGCAATGAGTGAGGTGACGCCTGGTAAACGCCCGCACGGTACAAATATGTCATCATCGTTACCGAAATATGCGTACAAAGCAGATTGGCACACTCAGCAATAGGTTATATGCCATAATGATATATTTATTTATTTATTTATTTATATTCGACACCTACAGAAGTCAACTAATTAAATGTAATGTTATATATTTTCATTAGATTAGATACAAATTTGATATATTTTTTAGGAAATTTAAAATAGGTTTTTGGAAATGGAAACAATTGTCTGTTAACTGAAACTACTAGGAATTATACTTCGTTTCACATAAGAAAATAGCGTTGGTTTAAATAGGGATATAAATTCTGCCCTTTGATTGGTCAGAAAGTTAACCTAGTTCACAAAAATGAAAAACGTATCACCTGTCAGTTATCAGTTATCAAATAAAATCTACGGAATTAAGTGATGTTTAACCACGTTTTGTTGTAATTATTAATATTCAGGTCCTGTACATTTTTAAAGATAAAAATATTTATTATTGACAAAGTTTTGGTTTCAAGAATTTAAATTATTTATTTAATGCATGTAAAAACGGTCGGCTCTCAAGCGCCATCTATTATTTTCTTACGTGAAATGAAGTATAGGAAAAATGAATTTATAAAATAGCAATAGCCAATCGAAAAACGAGTCTTAGCAGGGATACTATGAGTTTAGAAAGTCCTTTCAGTCAATTAAAAAAAAGACTATAGTCATACACATACTTTCAAAATCGACTGGTATTACGAGCAAACTTGTAGAATATAAGCGCTTTTATGAAGCACACTCCTCTAAAAATATCATTCAAACAAGAACATTCATTAAAAAAAATATATATAACCGAAGAAAAAAATTAACATCAATAAAACAAAATTAAATTGTTCCATGATTATTTTAATTAAATAAACAAATGTAACGCGAATTTATGACAGCAATGATTTAAAAGTCAAAAGAACATAGAAATTGATTCAAATTTGTTAAATTTTTAAAATTTATTTTGGAATTAAATTTAGATGAACTTTTATAATACCAGCCATTAAATTGCAAAAATATGCATTCGAATGAAAATTATTGATAATAATTGTCAAATTGGAAATATATGTACAAATATTTTTCAAATGTCAACTATTTTCAAATTAAATACAAATAGCTATTCAAAAATCATAATCATCATCATATCAATTTTGGAAACATTTACAAAATATATTTATATTCCATATCTTATCCTGAGTAAATATTTACCACCAACAACAACAATCAACTTGAGTTATCTTCACAAACTTCACTACACTCTTCACTACATCACCTACCTCGTCAATGCGGTTGACGTTGACGTTGAAGAGCAGAAAGTCTCTCTCTCCTGCTCGCATGGCTTGTGGGTAAGGCTCAGGCTCAGCATGCTCGTAAGACAGGCAGTCCAGGGGCGTGGCCGGTCGAGAATTGGTGGGGTCGGTAGGCCCCGTTGGCTCCGCCTCTTGGGGGCTGTACCCGGAGGTCTGGTCGTAGTCCCCGGTAGGGGACAGGTCGGAACCTGCAAGCACAAAAGCATTGTTGGTTGCATATGTGGAAGATATTTTATACACAACGGACATAGTTATATTTTAAATCTTTACTCCTGGACCTGGGTAGATTTTCTTTGAATTTTGATAAAAGGAAGATTAATATATTTTTTTTCTTTTGACAATAAGTTGTTGGTAACAAAAAAAAATGTGCAAAAATGGGTACACGTGGTCCAATTTAAAAAAATATGTTAGGTTGGGTCACTAACAAAAACGTTTACAGTCTAAAAAGACCAAAATAAATTCTAACCTAATATTTAAATTGGAGCTTACTTTATACAACAATGAATTTTTTAAATACCTACTATTAAAAATAAATTTATTTTTCCAACCCAAAGCTATTTTATATTCTGTAGCGCCCCTGTTAAACTCACGTAACTTTAAACATTAACATAAATAGTGCGCATTAGGGTCACGCGGTTTCTGCAGAAAACAAAGTATAATTAGAGATTATCCCTGTTTCTCTCGTCTAGAAGTAGGAAGATAGGTATCTTGCTAAAAATCGTATATTGATATTTTGCTAAAAAAAATCAGGTTTTGGGGTCCCTATAATCCAATTTCAACTTACGATGACGACTGTGAATGTGTGCGTACGTATTTATTTATTTATTTATAATAATAGGCCGTACAACAGGAGCTAGTCCCAATTATAGTACAGCACAAGTATGTTGGTGTAAATGCGTGTGTGTGATATGAATCATGCAGAAGCAAGTGCAGTAGTTTTAACCAATCAGAAAACTTTGAAACCCATTAGATTTTGGTCTACTCGTACATTGAAATAGTGATGCACGACGAGGCGAAAGTACTCTCGCATCTCGTCTCGTTGTATTATGCGAAATGAGAACGAGATTGCAATTTAAAAATCGAGGCGAGATCGATATAACAACTGCGAGAAGCGAGAAATCTCGCGAGATTTGTAACTTTATAGCTTTGATTCATAAATTCAATGAAAAATGCACCGTACAGGGATTGGAGTCAACGGTAATTCGTGCATAGAACACGTGAATGTGAAAATTATATGAATTGACTATATTTTTTTGAGTCTATGTGAAGTCGAATGATATCGGTCGCAGAGCGAGAAAATGCAAAATAAAGACTAAATCGGTTTTGCATCTAATACAACTAGTTTTTCTCCAACATTTCAGCCCCTAATTCATCCCAGTTAAAA
Organism: Harpalus rubripes; assembly: GCA_963082715.1. NCBI lineage: Eukaryota > Metazoa > Arthropoda > Insecta > Coleoptera > Carabidae > Harpalus > Harpalus rubripes. The sequence goes on along the minus strand of OY720460.1, from coordinate 28,882,027 downwards.
CTACGGTTGTCGTCCCTGAAAAGTAAAGGATCTTATATTAAGGGTCGATAGGAGCCAACACGGAGTGAAGCGGACTGATTGGTTGCCAGCGAGTTCGCAGTGTAGCGCTTTTTTATGAGTAAATCTTACTTAAATAGTGGCATATAGTTAATGATAAAGTGTAGAAACTTTTTGTTACAAAAAATAATTTTTTAAATGTTTAATTAGTTTTACTGATGACAGAATGTATTAACAGATGTTCATATTGAAATAATTTGGTGACTAGAATTTAGTGTTTCGTCTCTTTATTATAGTTATACGACTGTAAATACAGGGAAAACGGAACGATTGGTGCGAACTTGTTTTTTGTAGTCGAGACCCAAAAAAATGTACGAGAACGAGAGCGAGATTGCAGATCCGAAAACGATACGAGATCGATATTTTGTATTTCTCGTCTCGTCTCGCCTCGCGTGCATCACTACATTGAAAACCGGAGGAGGTGTCACTTTACTTGAAGCTCTAAATAGTTTTTCTTAGAAAAATACTTAAGAATATCATTTTTTCGCAATTTTTGTTCAAGTATCTTTATAAGCTGTCCATAACGTAAACCAAAATCTTGAATATGCTAGGTCAACCCTGCAAAAGTATAAAGGACAAAACCTAACACCCGGCCTTGCATACCGCGCGGAGTATAAAGGCATATTACTCAACAGTCATAAACATAAAAAGTATAAAAATGGTTTAACGTCCAATGGAGTCCCCAACTGGAAATCTGTGCTAGCATAATTTTTCACGATTTATGTATTTAAAAAATTGAAGATTTTTAAATTTTCCACTGTAAAATAATTCATTTTTATACATAAATCTTGCTGTCTACGTTTTGAAGAAAAAAAGAACTTCTTGATACACATTTGGGTTACTGAAATGTAAGTATATTAAAACTGTTAAAAAATAATAATAACTATTTTAAATTTCTAGAGAAAAGGTTTATACATATTCGTGGACCATTGAAGCCTTTCCTCTATACCCAAAATAATTAATAAATGTTTGGTCCTTCATTTACTTTTTCATTTTATATATGGTCGCGAATCTGGGGAACCGGGTTCAATCCCGACCGACGCCAAATATTTCCAATTTTAAATGGCACAAAATTGACCCCTGTGGAGCACTCTCCACGCCAGCAATGAGTGCCCGTGAGGTGACGCCTGGTAAACGCCCGCACGGTACAAATATGTCATCATCATTACCGATATCTGCGTACGAAGCAGATTGGCACACCCAGCAATGGGTAATATGCCATGATGATATATTTATTTATTTATTTATTTAAGAAAAAAAATATTAGAAATATGAATTTATAAAATAACTAATCAACAATAGTATATTTACTAACCGAGGTGGAAAGTGCTTCATTATCGAGGGCGAAGATAGCTAACTATTTTATACTATACTATTTTATTCACAATCTGAAATAAAAAATTAATAATTGATATATAAATAATAATAAACTATCATAAATAAACGAATGGTCTGAGATTGTTCATTTGTCACATGAACTGTCAGTTTGATTTCTAAACCTTAAATTTTGATTTCACATTTATCTACACTTATTTATATTATTTACAAATTCATTCGTTTCTTCGCATATAAAAGGTAAAAATATTTGTATTAGGTACATAATTTAAGCAGCTAAGCTACCAATGATACAAATAAAAGTACCAGTTTTAATAAAATAACACATATGAACTGTCAGTTTGATTTAACATTAAATACTGATTTCATTCCATTGATTACTTGCATTATTTACAATTTTATTCAATTTTTATCATATAAATTGTAAAGAAGCTTTGTTTATATGTAAATACCAATCACTGATACGCATTGATCTCTCAAAGCGGGGGGCAGCTATTTGTACAGCGTGAGTATAGGTTGGAAAGTGTCAACTTTGATTAAATATCTTTGTCCATATTTATATCTGTAATCCATACGCTACAAACAGCTGCTACCTGTCACAATATTGTACCATCCCTACTTTCACAAGTTGGACCCGCCCGGATGAATTTTGGTCTGTGCGCCGGTTTTTTCTCTAAACGCACGGACTCTTTGGAGAAGATAATATTGATAATATTCGTACTTTGAAAATTTTTAAAAATGTGGAAGAATTCTTAAATATAATTTTATTTATTTAAATAAACATAAATGACGGGAGGTAATATGCACTAATCTTCTTCATTTTTGAACAATTTAATTTACAAATTAGATATTATTTAAAACACTTATACGTTTACATTTTTAAATGCAGGTTGTTAATTTACAGCTTATATTTAATGTTATACATTTTGTCATATATAATATCTTAAGTGATAAATTTTGGCCGGAAAATTTTTCATATTTTTACGAGAGCTGGTTGCCTAGCAATTTATTGAGTGGCATTGACAAAAAAATCACGAATTGTCAAACGAGTGATTTTTAATCAATGTCACGAGATAAATTAGCAACAGGCTCAAGTAAAGCAATTGGAAAATTTTTCCAGGATAAAATTTAACCACGAATGGTATTCGGATGACTATTTCCAAAATAAAAATCAGGTAATCATTTATATATGTTTTTTCTTGACAAAAATCATATCATTTTTATTGTGTTTTGAGGTGTTATATTTAAGTTTGCTTTTTCAACGTTTTAAATAGATTCCTGTCCGAATCGACTCATTTTTAATAAATCTGATAACACTGAAAATATACACACTTTGACAGGTACGTAAATAATATGTTCCTAACCCGTCAAAAAAATTTCGCTTATCAAAACTCACTTGTAAAAATACATCTTATTGGCTTAAAAGGTGCCAAAAAATTTTTGTGACGATGTTTTGTCAAAATGAAATTTAGTAACTAGGTAGAATAGGCCCGTCCAACTTTTTTTGAATTTTTTGTATGTTATGAAGAATTTAAAAATACAAATTCCGTATTTTTTTTCTTGAAATTATGCTTAATAACGCCTAAAATAATTATTAAAGTTTTGGCGCGAAAGTTGTGACGTTGGCGTCACTCCGTCATAAGTAGAGAGAACCGACATACGTTACCATTAATAATGGTAATATAGGTAAGTAAAATTAATAATTTTTACTCGTTTTCATAATCTGATTAATCATTCGCTTTAATTAATGTGACTTTAAGACTTTCTTTAATATAATATTGAAGGTTATTATGCTCGCCAAGTGTCATTATTATAATTAAAATAGTATTTAAACTATTTTCTATTTATAATTAAATACAACAATGGCAATATTGATTACAATACTCAAAGCATAGTTCATAATAAAAAGTAATCCAACATTTACATTTCTATTTACTAAATGATTACAACAATGACAAGTATTGAGATTACAATTATTAAAACATGAATTACAACTTTATTTATTTAATAAGTAAATTTTTTTATCTTAATAAAAAATTACTCGGATATATTAAATATGTGCGTGTTAAAGTATGTGTAAAGCAAACCGCGAATTTATGAGCAAAATATGCATGGTCCATTGTACAGTGACATTTTCACAAGGTAACTGGACAACTTTAATGACGCTGACGTCACAACATGGCGATCGTTTTACGCTAAAAACTTTAATTACATTATTATAGGTATAAAAATACAAAATATATAGCAATTTTTATTTCGTTTTCATTTATTTATATTCAAAATTCATATGCGACATGTAATTTCTAAAAAGTCGAAGACTTGGACGGGCCCATTCTGAATTTGGATTGATTTATAAATTTATGAGTGAAATAGCCAGAGGAAGATACCCATATTCATAGTCAAATGACTAAACAGTGACTAAATGTGTAAATAGAGTACCAATAAATTTTAGTTATTCATAGCGAACCTAATCATTATTTTAGTTGTAAAAGTCAGATTTTTATATTTTGTTTGTTTTTCTTTATTTACTATTTTAAAACGGTATTTCTATACCATGCTAAATTTATTACAGAGATATACGTAAATTATCCAAGTTTTGAAATAAAAAAAAAATTGGTATAAAAATATAAAAAAGAATAATGTATAAAAAAGAATAGTACATTAAGATACAAGTTTCATAAGACATGATTTTAGCGCACGCGTCATTCTTAGAAACGAGCGGCTTGCCGCGAGTTTTCTAAGGGGACAAGTGCGCTGAAATGTCTTATGAAACGTGTATTTTATACTATTTTTTCTATTTTGGTCATTTTTTAAAAAAATTACGTTATTTTATGTCCAGGAATTTCAATTTCGGTTGTTTAATATGTACTTTATGAAACTCATTTGGATGTCATAAAGAAGTACTTTATGACATCCAAATGGGTTTCATAAAGTACATATTAAAAAACCAAAATAGAAAATAGTACATTAAAACACAAGTATCATAAGGCAATCTGTTAACGTACGAGTCCAAGTTTGGAAAACGAGCCGCCAGGCGAGTTTTACAAAGGACGAGTGCGTCAACAGGCCTTATGATACATGTTTTTTATACTATTTTTTCTATTGAGGTAATTTTACAATTAGATTTTTTAAAAAAGGACTTGTCAAAAGTATGAGTTGGTGTTTTTTTATCAGTTATGTTGGTAGCGCTTCCCGCTAAAAATTGAAATTTCACATTTTGACAGTTTGTGTATCTTGTGATTTTGTCTGATTGTTTACATTAAAACATTGTATCAAGCATTATACAATTATGAAATAGGAAAACCAATACATACAATGAACTCCAAGGTTTATTAATGAACCATCCTGATTTGAGATATCGGTGGTTCGTGTTGGTTACTATCATAAAACTTGAATATGGGATTGAAGGACGTTACGTGGACCATCGAGCCTTTTTATTGAGAAAACAACAAATAAATAAAACTCTTTAAATAATGAAATACTTTAATGACCAATTTATTATTTATTAATTACTTTCCACTATTTTGTCAACACTCACTACTCAGTTGCACAGATAACGGCAACAGCTGTTCTTACACTTTTTAATACAAAACATATATGGCATATATTCGATAGTTCGCCACAACGTGGAACTGGAAATCATGGATTAAAACGTCAACTTTTAATATTTGTTTGCTAGTAGCCGCCACAAATTGAGTAGACAGTGTCAACATTTTCAATTTCAAGTAACGTGTATCATACATTTCATAACCTGCATGGAATAACAATACATTCAATTCAAAATTGCATTACCATAAATGTAAATTGTAATTATTAATTATTTTGACAAAGTAAACCTGAGCGCATTGTTTCTTGTTTCATAATTTTTTAGTTGAAATTTTAACTTCACAGATTCGTATTCATTCTTAACTAACACAGCTATAGCTATAAATTTCTTTTCTTCCTAGTCCTATCACCTAGAGAAAGGATAAAAATCCTCAATTAGAAATAATATTTGAACACAAACAATTTACCATTTTGAGGTTATCTGTCAGTTATGAAAGCATGACTACCACCTATAGAATACAAAAGGCGCCAAAAACAGTACGTTTATAGATTTTCTAAACGTCGTGTTTTCAGTGAAAAACAGTGCTTTTATAGAAACATAAGAACACCGAAATAGAAAAAAATATTTAAATAACAATAAAAGCTGATAATATGAGTAGAAAATTAAGCTAATATATAAAATAAAGAAATATATCATATTAACATAAGAAAGAAAAGTATTGTTAATAATAATAATAGTAACAGAACAGACCATAAAATTTTACGTGTACATAGTTAGCAATGAGTCATATAACGAGTACGTAGGTTGATTCAATAAGTATTTATTCGGTTTTAAAATTGCATTCAATACAAGAGCATAATTGAACCAAAAAACTGATTCACATAAAAGTTTATTTACAAGTATTCTATAACTTTAAAACGTATCAAAATTTCAAATTTTAAAACTAAACTAAACATTGTCATTTTCACAATCAACAATCAAGTCACTATTGACAATAATTCATCGCTTCTTTAACAATAGAGGTCGCCAGTTTGCATTGTTATCAACATTACATAAACGAGAAATTGAAGAACATAGCAGACCTACCAACGAGGTACGCTTGTTTACAGTACCAAGTACTCCAACGACCAGCAGTAATTTCTTATCGCTGGCCATAGCCGTACGTGAGATAGGGGTAGGAAATACCGTTAGAATATTATGTGTACGTCAACCGTGAACTAGATAATTTCTTGCATATTGTTAGACTAAAGAATTCCATTTACAGATATGAAAAAGTATGTATTGTACAATATAATATACATATTTCAAATATTATTATTGTGTTAACAAAAGACAATAATACTAAAATGGTATTAGTTCCCCTCAACAATAAAATATTATTTTCTTGCATTTCTGAAAAGCTATCAAGCAATCTACTTTTGCAGTGCTTTATGCTTTCATTAAAAATTGCCAAAATTGACAAACTAATTATCGGGAGACTTAAAAACTGTCAAATTAATATCAGACTTTTAAAAACTCTCAAATTCCATATTTTCACTCATACCTGATACTTTAAAAATTAAGGGGGCAATGTATGGCGTGAAAAATGTGATTTGTTTTCGTATTAAAGATTTTATTTAAAAAAATTTGATGTGGCCAGCATATAACCTCTCGCCAGATATTTTACCTGGTTGTACGCATAAAACAAAAAATATTTTTAAATACAAATACATATATTCATGTCTCACTACAAAATAATTCTCACATATATTTGCAAAATCTATGGGATATTTTAATATAAATTATGTACAATACATACATTTTCTTTATATTCAATATTCTGAAATTTTCTATTTCTACTTTCCTTTTCTTTTTCTTTATATTCGTCAATTTTTCGCAAATTCCTTTTGTATTCTTTTTTACGTATATTCTTTTCATAATCTTCATAATGATATACAAATATTTTTGACTTGATTTAATTTGATCTGAGATTTTTTTACATCAAATTATTTTATATGCATTTCTTTATCCCTAAATCTATAGAAGATATAATAATGAATTTATATTTATCGAATAAAGAATTTAACGTTCTTTAATATAAGTATTTACATAAATTTTCGATAAATAATATTTAGATGATTTTTTTCTTGTAACTACTACTTCCGGTTGTCCAATTGTTACCAAAACTTAATCAACTCTTCCCATTATTGTTAGATTGAGGAATCCGTAGTTAAAAATGTCTTAAGTCCTATAGTATCTGAGAAATCGTGGATCCAACATCCACACACACATACGGACATCATCGTAAAAATGTTATAATCGGATTCTAGGGACCTTAAAACGTGCTTATTCACTAAAATCTGGATATGCGATTTTTAGCATGAATCCAAAACCTCTCTTAGCGAGTGGTAAAAAAACTATAAATCTATAAAATAAACGACAGAGGTAATAATTTACGTTTCGCATGAAAAATAGTTTTTTAAAAATAATCTTATTAAAAAAAATCTAATATTTTTTCACGGGACACAAAGATTAGGTAGTACTACTCATATACAGGGTGTTCATTTTATTTTGTCCACTATTGCTATGTCGAGAACTGTAAGAGATATACAAGGTCGCTTAAATTAGCAAACAATTTCTATTTTACTAGACTATTTTGAGGAGCGCAAAATTAAGTTTTTTCAACCAGTGGTTTTCAAACTGTGGTGACCAACTTTGTCTTTTTAAATGGAACCATATATTTTTATTTACTTATTAGATAACCTTAGATAACATTTTTTTTGAGAAAAATGCATATAAAATTTTATAATTATTTTATTAAAATATGATTATAATAAGAGTGCCACGAATGGAAAAAATGAATATATGTTATTTTTCTACATAGAATTGGAGTGACCTGACAAAATATTCACGTATTTCATTCATGGCAATCTAATTCTGTGTAAAAAAATTAACACGTTTTAATTTTTTCCATTCGTAGCACTCTTATTATAGCCATATTTTAACCAAATTAATATATAACTTTATATGCATTTTTCTTATGTAAGGGTATAAAATTATATCACTGAATACAGAATACAATTCTCTTTCGAAGAAGAAAATAAAAATATATATAGTTCTATTTAAACTAATTTTATGCTCATTTAAATAGTTTTGTAAAATAGAAATTGTTTGCTAGTTTAACCGACCTCGTATAGTTTTCGAAATAGCAATAGTGGACAAAATAATATGAACACCCTGTATAATAAACTTTGATTTGCACTTCTAAGATTTATAGTTTTCTTATAAAATGTTTAATACAGATGTATGTATCAGATTCCACTTTCGATTGTTAACAAACCAGACAGATCGTAGTTCGTAGTAATATAGTTTCCACCATATCTGAAAATATGAATATTTTTAAGTGACCCATTTTTTGCCGGTCAATAAATACGATTACCTATTATTTTATTTTCTTGAAATGTTATAATTGTCCGACAAACATGAGACCGTAAAACGAAATAGTTCATTAAAATAATTTGCAGTAAATTAATGGAAAATAACAATACATCCCATTTCGAAAATAGAATGAACGTTTATGGTCAACTCTTATCGCGAGCATACATAATAGGTTCATGTAGGTGTACTTACCAGTATTACGTATTCATGTAAAATTGCAAATAGTCAAATTCAAATAGAAAATTATTAAGAATTTTAAATATCCTACAACATTTTTATTTATAACTAGCTGATAACCACGGATTTCGCAAGCGCGAGTCAATTTATATGTTAACCCCGTACAACACGATTTTAGTGTTAATTTAAAAATATTACAAACAATTAAGAAGTTATGAGACCCCAAAAATGCATGTTTACTTACATGTTTACTCTCGGTCAAAAATGTACGGTTAAAAATTGTTCAATATCACGATTTTGGTTAAAGATAGAGTGTTTATTTTTGCAAAAATGAACTAGAGAGTTGATTTGTATATTTCCGGTATAAAAGTGGTTAAATATCCAGTTAAAAACTCATCAAACCCGGGTTCAAAATGTGCATTTATGGCTGAAAATTTGAGGTTAAAAATCGGTCATTACATTATCTCGATTTGGGTTAAAGACAGAGTTAATTCTTACAAAAACAAAATCTGGAGGGTCGATTTGACATATAAATATTTTAAAAGTGTCTAAAAGACCTAGGGATTGCGGAAAATATAATCGAAATTTTGGAAAAAATGGGGAAAAATTTGTCCAAAAAAATGCATTTTATTTAGCTCAAAACTCCTCAACGGTTTAAATTATTTTCAAATTAACACTAAACGGGCCCGTCCAAGTCTTCAGCTTTTTAAAAATTACATGTCGCATATGAATTTTGAATATAAATAAATGAAAACGAAATAAAAATTGCTATATATTTTGTATTTTTATACTTATAATAATGTAATTAAAGTTTTTAGCGTAAAATGGTCGCCATATTGTGACGTCAGCGTCATTACAGTAGTCCAGTTTCCCTGTGAAAATGTAACTATAAAGTGGACCATGCATATTTTGCTCATAAATTCGCGATTGGCTTTACACATACTCTAACAAACACATATTTAATATATCCGAGTTATTATTTATTAAGATCAAATGAAAATTTACTTATTAAATAAATTTATATTATAATTTATGTTTTAATTATTGTAATCTCAATATTTGTCATTGTTGTAATCATTTAGTAAATAGTAATGTAAATGTTGGATAACTTTTTATTATGAACTATATTTTGATTATTGTAATCAATACTGTCTTTGTTGTATTTAATTATAAATAGAAAATAGTTTAAATACTATTTTAATTATAATAATGACACTTGGTGAGTATAAAAAATTCAATATTACATTAAAGAAAGACTTAAAGTCACATTAATTAAAGCGAATAATTAACTTCATTATAAAAACGAGCATAGATTATTAATTTTACTTACCTGATTTTTATTTATGTATAATGTACATTTAACACTACTCCTATACCTATTCATGTAAGTAAATCAAACAATTATACCATTAGCTCTAAAGATTTTTGATCACTTTTTGTAATGGATACGTATTTTTATTCATGCAACATTTATTGTATATTGCCGTATTAATGGTAACGTATGTCGGTTCTCTCTACTTATGACGGAGTGACGCTAACGTCAGAACTTTCCCGCCAAAACTTTAATTATTTTAGGCGTTATTAAGCGTAATTTCAAGAAAACAAGAAATACGGTATATCTATTTTTAAATTCTTCGTAACATATAAAAAATTCAAAAAAAGTTGGACGGGCCCATTCGTGTTCTACGAGATTTAAAATATAAATTAACTCAATTCCAAATCTTAAAACTGTCTGGACAATGTTTTATTTAAATATTTCTTAAAAGACGCCCGTTGCAAATTTTTCGCAATAGGCCCGTCCAACTTTTTTGAATTTTTTATATGTTACGAAGAATTTAAAAATACAAATTCCGTATTTTTTGTTTTCTTGAAATTATGCTTAATAACGCCTAAAATAATTATTAAAATTTTGGCGCAAAAGTTATGACGTTAGCGCCACTCCGTCATAAGTAGAGAGAACCCACATACGTTACAATTAAAATGGTAAGATTCAATAATTGTTGCAAGAATAAAAATACGTATCCATTAAAAACTGATCAAAAATCTTTAGAGCTAATGGTAATAAAGTAAGCCAGATAGTTATTATATCATTTCAAAATATATATTTGTTTGATTAACTTACATGAATAGGTATATGAGTAGTGTTAAATGTTAATATACGTATATAGGTATACCTTTGATAATACATATTATACATAAATAAAAATCAGGTAAGTAAAATTAATAATTTTTGCTCGTTTTCATAATCAAGATAATTATGCTCTTTAATGAATGTGTCTTTAAGACTTTATTTAATATACTATTGAAGGTTATCATACTCACCACGTGTCATTATTATAATTAAAATAGTATTTAAACTATTTTCTATTTATAATTATATACAACAATGACAGTATTGATTACAATAATCAAAACATAGTTCATAGTAAAAGGTAATCCAGCATTTATATTTCTATTTACTAAATGATTACAACAATGACAAGTATTGAGATTACAATAATTAAAACATAAATTATAATATAAATTTATTTAATAAGTAAATTTTCTTTTGATCTTAATAAAAAATTACTCCGATTTATTAAATATGTGCATGTTAGAGTATATGTAAAACCTCTATCGCGAATTTATGAGCAAAATATGCATGGTCCACTCCATAGTAACATTTTCACAGGGTAACTGGACGACTGTAATGTCGCTGACGTCACAACATGGCGATCATTTTACGCTAAAACTTTAATTACATTATTATATGTATAAAAATACAAAATATATAGCAATATTTATTTCGTTTCGCATAAAATTTGGAGTCGATATGTAAAACGGTGTAGATTTGCTAGCGGTTATTTTTTCACTTTTATATAAAAGATAAAAACAAACACATAAAAATTACATTGTGATGACGTCATTTTCAATTTAATTTGAACGAGCTAATTAAATTCGAGAATAAAAAACAGTGATTTTTATTTCTTCGGGCAATGCTAGCAGAAGACGAACCCTTGACCTTTGACATATCCGCAAGGGGTCACAGTGAGCAAATATAGCTTTTATGTAAAATGTAACAAACCCACAGCAAAAAAATCAACCGATAACGAAGTATTAATAATGACTACACTTAAATAAATATGCAACAACGGAGGTATAGTTCGTTTAATGCATGTAACTAGACGTTCAGTTCCAATATTAAAACTATACTTTTACATTTTATTAATTTCATTTAAAAAAATCAGTTTAGAATTTATAAATTCTATTTCAAAAAAAGTAAATTCTTTTTAACCAATATTAATATTTTGTACCAAAACGAATAAAAAAAGGTTAATCATCATCGGTCTGATCTTCAATGATATTCGTGAGAAACAAAAAATTGATGAAAAATTGGTAGATAGTTGTCGTACAAAATTTTGTCTGTCAGTAAATAACTATACAAAAAAACCAATAAAATTTATATATGAAACATTTTTCTCAATTTCTAATTGTTACGAAGTTATATGAAAATTAAATATTGGCCAAGGTCGCCACAACATTTAACGTACAACTATTTATTTATTTTTTTAAGAAAAGCGCATTTAAGATGACCTTTGAAAGGTAAATAAGAAGTCTCATTTAATCGAAATCGTAACTCTTATAGATTTCGAGATAACAGAGCTAAACCCCGTAAAAACTTTTTTCACTGCCTTATATCTCGGAAACTATTTAAGATCGGACAAATGTTGATTAAGCCTTTTTTACTCATTTTGGTCAGAGCTATACAGGGTGTTCATTTTAAATGGGCCACCATTGCTATCTCGAGAACTATAAGAGCTACAAAGATGATTAAATGGGCAAACAATTTCTATTTCGCAAGACAAATTTAAATAAAAGAAAAATTATTTTTTCGACCAGTGGTTTTCAAAATACGAGACCTAACTTTTTTATTTTAAATGAGAATATATATTTTTTATTTGCTCATTCGTTAGAGCATGTAATTATTATATTTTTATACCCTTACATAACGATTTTTTTGAGAAAAATGCATGTAAAGTTTTATACCAATTTGTATAAAATATGGCTATAATAAGAGTGCCATGAATGAAAAAAATGACTACATGTCATTTTTATTACATAGAATTAGAGTGCCCTGTCCGAAAGAAGTGTATGTTTTGTTCTAGTAAGTGATCATAAATGTCAACATAAACAAAATATACTCGTATTTCTTTCATGGCATTCTAATTCTATGTCAAAAAAAATTAACCCGTATTCGTTTTTTCTATTCATGACACTCTTATTATAGCCATATTTTAATCTAATTAATATGAAACTTTTTTCTCAAACAAATCGTTATGTAAGGGAATAAAAATATTTTATCACTGGATTCAGAATTAAATTCTCTAACGAATGAGATTTAAAATTAAACGTTAGGTCCCATATTTTGAGAACCACTGGTCCAAGAAAATAATTTTTCTTTTCTTTAAATTTGTCTTGTAAAATAGAAATTATTTGCTCATTTAACCGTCTTTGTAGCTCTTATAGTTCTCGAGATAGCACTGGTGGCCCATTTAAAATGAACATCCTGTATACCTTTATAATTTGTGTATTTGTGACACATATTTAGAAATGCCCTGTATAAATTATTAATTCTATGACTTGTTGGCATACATTTATCTCTCTCATATTTGCATTGACAAGAAGGGCGTGCGATAAGCACTGATATAACACACTTGTCGTTCAATAATTCATATTTTTTTGATTAAGTTACGAATACGACATATCATTTTAAAACTATGCTCATTGTTAACAATACTGCGTTGATTCGCTGTATTTATTTTTTATTTCGAATACCTACATTTACTTGATTTATAGCCGTGAGTATAGCGTTACTTTCTGTCAGACACTGACTGTTAATATCTTATTTTTCACATATTTGGTTTCACATTTGCTAATAAACTTACCAGCTGACTTATTATTGAGTTTTGAATACTTTTACTGTAATATATTTCTATAAAAAAAAAAAAAATTCAAAGTGTTAATTTCAACTAAGAATTAATTTGAACATAGTTATAGTTAAACTGTTTTCATGTCAACTATCAACTGATCAATAAAAAAAAACTATTATAATGTAAAACAGGCTTGTAGTTCAAATGGTTGATCTCCAAATACCAGCATAATTAATACATTTGTTGTTTTTGTTTAAATTATTTTCTAATTAAAACATTTGCAAAGAAATTATTGTAAATAAGTTGTTATTTTCCGAACAAAACAAAAGTTGTTATTGAAAAAGAAAACAGTGAACGTGTTGACCAATAATGCGTAAGCTGATGAGAACAGATAACGCCCAACATAAATGATCAGGTGTGGTCAGCGTTAACCAATAGTAGTGGAGTATAGTAGACAACATATAATCAACATTCTCATCTTGGATCAACACAAGATGATCTTGAGATTGTCATGTAGAAATTAATGTTATAAACAAATTTCATTTTTTTTAATATGATAGCGGTCATATGTCATATGAACTTTAGTTGACATATCCGTTTAATTTGATTTTATTTAATTAAAACAATATAAAAATAATTACTAATTTGTCTTACAGGCAATTTTTATTATTTATTAATATTATAGATATTTTATCATTCTAGCGATTCTTATCAATAGTTATTTGTTTAATTAGGCACTAAAATACCAGATTTACAGAAGAGGCTCCCGTTTCATTGAACGATGTAGAAGCTGTGTTTAGTGCCGTGTTGAACACATTATATTTTTGCAAATTGAAAATTAATATCAGTTTAGTGATTATTTTTAATACCTATTTTTAAAGTTATCGCCATCAAATTACGTTGCTATGAGTTTGTTGAACGGTTGCTATGCATTTGTATATATAGCGGTGTTGCTATGTAATAGGCAGTAAAAATATAAAGTGATACTTTACAGACTGTTAGCTATCAAAAATTCACATTTTTAATGTCAATCTGAAAAAATGTTTTATAAAATATTTTTTTAGAATTACGTTTTCAAATAATTTTTTCTGTACTCGTCCAAAATTAAGAAAAATTGCGAAATGTATTCTAAATTTTAGACATATATCATACTATCTGGGCGGCTATGCATGGTATTTTTATCATGACAATTGTTTTCTTAACAAAACAAAAATCTTATGTTTTTTATATTTCCCGAGCTCATTTTGATTTCGGTAATATTTACTTCCCGTATGTCTGTAGAAAAAAAAAATTGTATGATACGCATATAAAGAACTTTTATGCAAGAAGTATGAGTTTTATATAAGAGTCGAATGTACAGTGTTTCTATGTACACATATACTTATGTTAATGATGATAATACAGCTAAAATTAAGTCAAAAAGTATTAATCCGCAAAGCCAATTCTAAAAAAATCTAATGTGGCCAGCACATAACCTCTCGCCAGATATTTTACCTGGTTGTACGCATAAAACGAAAAATATTTTTAAATACAAATACATATATTCATGTCTCACTACAAAATAATTCTCACATATATTTGCAAAATCTATGGGATATTTTAATATAAATTATGTACAATACATATATTTTCTTTATATTCAATATCCTGAAATTTTCTTTTTCTTTATATTCGTCAATTTTTCGCAAATTCCTTTTATATTCTTTTGCGTTGTTGACTTTTTTTTATTTTCATAATCTTCATAATGATGTACAAATATTTTTTTGACAGTGACATTTATATGTCAATAACAAACATTTGAATTTCTTGCCTTGAAGTAGTTTGATCTGAGATTTTTTACATCAAATTATTTTATATGTATTCCTTTATCTCTAAATCTATAGAAGATATAATAATGAATTTATATTTATCGAATAAAGAATTTAACGTTCTTTAATATAAGTATTTACATAAATTTTTGATAAATAATATTTAGATGATTTTTTTCTTGTAACTACTACTTCCGGTTGTCCAATTGTTACCAAAACTTAATCAACTCTTCCCATTATTGTTAGACTGAGGAATCTGTAGTTAAAAATGTCTTAAGTCTTATAGTATTTGAGAAATCGTGGATCCAATATCCACACACACACACGGACATCATCGTAAAAATGTTATAATCGGGTTCTAGGGACTTTAGAACGTGCTTATTCATTAAAATCTGGATATGCGATTTTTACATTAATTCAATACTTTTCTTAGCGAGAGGTAAAAAATCAGTTAAAAATCAGCTCATGGTCTTACTATGAGAATTTTTTGGAAAATTAAAAACACCTCCTAGAATATCTCTTAAAAATAAACAAAAATCGTTAATTGACCAAAGTTGGAACAGTTTTTAACACACACAAATTGAAATTTTTAAGGCGCATTTACACATTTGCACTTGTGTTTTGCCTCGCCATTCGCCGAAATTTGCGAGTGGCATTCGCATGTTTGACCTCACAACGCGAATGACCGTTTTCAGATTCGCCGAGTGTAAAGACTGATTTCGCCGCATCGCTACAAGCCTTTGGCTCGTCCCCAAAAACCGCTCCTGGAGCGAGCGCTACGAGCTGCAAGGCGAGGACCGAGGCGAATAACGAGTGAACAGACCACACATTTGCTCCGCCACTCGCCTTGCAATTCGACTCGCCATTTATGCGAAAGTGTAGATGCGTTGTTAGATAAGTAATTTGTTTATTATTTCTTTAAAAATTTCTACCTCCACAGTACCTTTCAAGTATCTGAATGGCAATTGCCCATTTAACCGACCTCGTAACTCTTATAGTTACCGACATATCCTGTATATATATATATATATATATATATATATATATATATATATATATATATATATATATATATATATATATATATATATACATGCATAGAATTTTATTTCTTAATAGGTAATAATTTGTATATTTTTAAATAAATATTTTATTTTCATTTATTTAGGCGTTGTTCTTAAATTTTGGAAAATATGCTGTAAAATTGTAAGCTTTTTTTCAATTTTAACTGACCTAAAGAAAAATGTGTTTGGAGTTAGTCCTGTATTAGGCATTATGTAGAAACAGGTTCGTAGAAAACATATTTAAGCGAAATTAACACTGGGAGGTATGTTGGTGCCCTTCAGAGGATATTTTATTTTGGTCTCCACAGACCACATCCGATCGAAAGTATTTCAGCAAGGGCACCCGACAGACGGAGTGTTAAGATATTAATGGAAAAAGACAAAAAATCAGTAAATTAGATGATCTATGATATATATCTCGCAAACAGTTGAGAATTAGACATTTGCAGATTAAGCCTTTTTTACATGCTTTTATTTTATATTATCATTATCATCCCTTAAGTTTGATCCGTAAATATAGAAACACCCTGTATAAAAGCCCTACTTCACATACTTGTATCATAAATAACTACTACGATTTATATTTCAATTTCCCTATTATTCAAATTAAAAATGAAAGTTCATTTCATAAATGACTCATATTATTTATCATAAAATAATAATTCCTTTTTTTAAAAACATTTATTAATGTAAAATAACATGGTCTATTTTTAGTATTTTACAAGACGTCACCTCACCAGAACTCATAACTATGTTCAACAGAAAGAAATACGTAAATAATTGTTCTATTATAAATAACAGATTTGGATGAAAATCGAACTCAGCTTATCAAAACTTCAAACAATCACTTATTACAATATTATTTTCTAACCTTGTGGAATTTATAAAAAAATAATTTCTCTACATGCACCATTAGAAACGCATGAACTGCAATTATAGTTATAGCTTCTACCAGTTCCCATAACTCAATGATTAAAGTCCAATTATTAAGACACATTTACATAAAACACAATCGTTCCAAAACATTTAAACTTGTAATAATCAATAAATAACTTACGCCTATAGACTTGTAGCTAGGCGAGGTAAAAAATGACGGAAAAAATGACGTGTTTATGAGACCTTATAAGTCAAGGGATAGAAACAGTTCCATGTAAAGGCTGTTAGCGATATGAGCTAGAACTAATTCTCATATGAATGTAACCGTTTAGTTATAATGGTCTAAACTAAATACATTTAATGCATATTACGATAGAAGAAAGAGTTAATATACATTTTTTTCTACTACCGTGTTCGTAATGGAGCTTTTCTGCCTTAGCAACAATACGAATGTGAAGTATACAGAATTTAGCATACCTACTAGGCTAATATACATACTAGGTTAAAGTTTGAAAATGCGTTTAAATGATTATATACCGGCACATTACCCTCCTATTCAATAAAATAAAAAAAACTAGAGAGCGGAAGCAAGAATTTGTGATGATTTGATGAGTTTTTGTAGTAAAATGTGTAGTTGGTTGTTGGTTATTATGCATGTCACACTGAAATATTAACAAATATTTTAAGGAATTTGTGATTACATAGACTTGTATAAGCAGTTGGGGTGTTTCATATTTGATCTCAAACTCGCGCGACCACTAATTTGATTATTTACAAGGTTTACAGGGTTCAATCATAAGCGTCACTAGGAGAAGGAACCCCCCCCCCAAATGGCCTGGTATATTACTGTTCTTTTTATATTTTAGTTATTGATATCTTTGTGAATGGTGTGGTTAAAACTTTTAATTTATTAACCGACTGTAATTTAGGTGAGTGGTAAAAAATTTAGTAAATTTTCGATGTGAAAAATTCTGATTAAGCAATAATTATTCAATTATTCTCTATTTTTCAGCAGTAAAATAATCGCTTTGTGCTTTATATACTCACCATATTATTCTCAAATTCACTGTATTTAATGACTAGTTAAAGTAAAAAAAAAACCACAGTATATGTTTACTTAAATATTCTGGAAAATTCGAAAAGGTTCTAACATGTTCCATATTTCTAGTTTTCTTTTTTTTTGTATTGTATTTCGAATGAAAAACAGTGATTTTCAAGACACATTCTTTAATGCGTTTACAACATTTTATACTTCATATTTAATGGATATTGAGTTAAAAAATTATAAAGAAATTAAATTTCATAAAGCAGCCAGCTATGAAATAACACTGGAAACAGCTGATATAATTTTAAAAATTCTGATAGACAGATGTCAATGTCAAGTGCGATTGACATATATGTTTGTATTATAATTTTATTGCACATATAGAATCATTTATTAAATTGGACGTTTCGGACAATATTTGTCCATCCTCATAGCAAGTAAACATATTGTAAATGTAATATAAATGTTTGTCAAAAATACTTCGGGAACTAGTGTTACAAACTCAGTGCTCGCCCAAAATTCTGTCAAGAATTATTGCAGAATATAGAAGAACAAGTTGACTTCAGGGCAGCAAGTTGTGCAAATTACATAGAACTGAGGGAAGGTAATGTATACTGGAAATATAAAATTTTTCGCAAGAAACTGTCTATGGAATTTGTATAAAATACATAGAGCTGACGGAAGGTAATGTGGTGCCCATATCAGATTTTTTAAATTTTATTTATAAAATTGTACAATAAGTAAACAACGTTCACTTCAGTCCAGTAAACTAATCTCGACCAAAATGTAAATAACTATTAAGATTCAAATATAGAAAAGAAAAACTACAAAAAATACAATTAATGTACCTATATGAATTGTTACATAAATGTTTTTAAAAAAATTCTGCTGGAAACATTTTTTTTTATTAATATTTTTACATATTTTGTTTAAATATTTGATTTTTTTTAACAAAGAATATGTTATAGTGAATGCTATAAATTTAGTAAAATTGATGTCTAATCTTTGTTTTTTCTTATTCTGTGTTGTCGAGTCGACTGGTTCGAGTTTTCTTATCGCTTAGGTTACGATTCAAATTTATCTTTAGCGATGTATCTGACCTCATCTACGATCTAAGTTATCTGACGTTGTGTGACATTTGACCTGCTGCTGTATCGATTATTTGATAAATATGAAATTTAGACGGCTTTTGAGTTTTTGTTCATGGTTGTAATGTGATACTATCGATCGAAACAGATTAATTTTGAAAATTGAGCATATAATATAGTCACAACATAATTCTGTTTTGATATATCAAAAAATATACTAAAGAGATATTAACAAATGTAAATTTGAATATACATATATTATACATAATAACAGAATTAAACATTTTTATGAATAAATTGAAGATGACGTCACTACAATTTTAATGAAGACCCGATTTATGATTGCTTTTAATGATAAATATTATCTACATCAAACTCGGATTAAAACTGTGGCAGAATATTCACATATACACAGACATCATCGTAAAAATAGTAAAATCGTGTTCTAGGGACCCTAAAATGTGATTATTCATTAAAAACAACATCAAATTTTTTGAACAAAGACAATACCTTCCTCTTCCTTACCTAAAGGGAACGGAATGTAAAAAGGCAACAACAGAAGACTTGAAAGTAGTGATAATTTGGAATCGAGTAAATGTGTGACGTATACAAAGAGATGAAAAAATGGTATTAAAACTCGATTATTTTAAAAACTAATAACTTTTTAAACTTTGACAGTCGTTAAAATACAGTTTTAAAAGGTCTAGTTTTAATATAAATGACCATGTTTTAATTTTTTACTACAGTGGAGGACCCCATTGGTCATTGGTCACACCCTTACAATAGCTGGTATCTTTGTTTCACTCTAATATTAAGTACAAACCCTAATTCTCGTACAACACAAACACATAGTGATAAATTGGGCAGGTGGTTCTTCGTATATTTGTTTGTATTATAAAGTTATAAGGGTGTCATGGTAAGTGTCTACTGAAAAATTATGTTGTTAGGTGCTCACTAGTGCTGTTGACATTTTAAGGGCCTTACACAGTTGTTGTATAAACAATACTCAAGGATTTTAGATAATAAAATCGTGCCTACGTAGTCGTTAAAGATCTCGTTAAAAACTTAAATAAACATTGCACTTTGAATAAGCAGTTAATTCAAAATGACATACTTATAGACATTTATATATTTCTTATTTTATATTTGGCGCTCAAATGCAGATTTCCAATCATACCGGAAATCCTGTCTAGCTGGAAACTTTATCTAAATGTCAAACATTGAGAAAAAATTATGCACGTGTTTTACTATTACTTTTGACCTATGTTGCGTCATTAAGGAAAGCTACTGAATTTTCAAAAATTATTATAATATAAATTATAATATAACCAAAATTCAAACACGTAAAAACTAAATATATATCTAATAGAAGTTTTAAGTAATTTTATTCATATTTTCCTTTTTCATATTTATAATATTATCACGTTTGTAAGGAACAAATGTAAACAATTTATTCATATTCATTAAAAACTATTACCAACTACTGCATTTCATTTTTATACTTTAATTCAGATATGAATGGACTATCTCTTCTGATGGGCCAAAACGCAAACTCAATTTATAATACTTTTTTTAAATATTGAGGTACCTAGTGTACACAAGCAGAATATACATTGCATACCTTAACTAGGTGCAGCCCTCGCTACTCTCGGGCAACAATCTATATTCTCAGTCTGCAAAAAGCTACTTTCAGCCCTTGGAACACAAATAACTATTTCGACCAGTGGTTCTCAAAATATGAGATGCAACTTTCATATTTTAAATGTGAACATATTTTTTAGATTCGTATGTGGAAGATGATGAGGTACTATACCATAGTCAAATTTTTACTTTATTAGATAAGAATGCGAAAATAAGGACGTAAATTAATGAGTATTAGTAAAATAATTTTGTTTAAATATTAATTAGTTTGCAACCTAGTACCCACTGAAGTTGATTAATAATTAGGATGATGTATCATTTCCTAAGCAATTTGATTGGTTGCCTGATTTTAAAAGCGAGACTCCCCGCTTTTTGTATGGCTTACCGTGAAACTATCAATGGACACACACTAGCGCCGCTCGCCGCCAAAGCTTTTATGTCACACTATTTTCAAACAATTGTCAATATTCTAGTCTATAATTTATTAGGAAAAAAATCCATTTTATTTATGTTATTTAAGCTTAATAATCATTTCTTCATGAATATAACGTAGAAGTTTATATATGTATAAAAATATTTCAACTATGAGAACATGAAAAATTTGTATCCTGTAGAACTAAACAGTTTGTCGACCACAAGTGAGAAATTGCTACGTCATTCTGAACTTTAAAAATTCATGTCACTTATTACTTAAATTTTAAAAAATTGATATAGGACCCCATAATTCCGTTACCCTTAATTTTAAGTAATATGCATAATAAATTTAAGTTAATTCAAATTGCATAAGAAACAGAGTGCCATGCATTTTATTCACACATTTAAGTAATAAAGATATATCTGTATCTGACGTCACGACAACTGCACGAAGTTCATAACGTGAACATGACGTAGGGTCTCAATTTCAACTTTTAGATACGTCCAATGGCGTAGAATTAACTGATACGACACTGGACGTACCTATGACAGTATTTTGTAAACATTACCGATTTAACATCTACAACTAACACAATTTGCGCGGATAATTGCTGCGTACATCTCAATCTTATATATCTCTAACGATCTCCTAATCTAATGGGCATCTTGTCGTCCAGTGTTAAGGGTTGTTAAACTATTAGGCATCCAATTAGTAGCTGCTATCTCTTCTGCGTTATCTGCTGCACGAGAGCTTGGAAATAGCTCGTTATCTTTGTCCAACAGACGTGGTGACATACCACTGGGATGCTGCGAGAGAGAGATGCCACGTTATCTCGCTTTACACGCCGAGGATCATGTGATAAGGAATTAAATGTTTGATGTTTCCTTCCTCAAACGGTTTTGTTTCCAACAGTGGAAATATTAGATTGTAATGGTTAATATAGTTTTGAAAACCAATAACAGTATAAGTTCGTGGAAAATCCTTAACCTATACCTTTTGTGGTTCACATATTTTAGTTTGTGATAAAATTCTATGGGTGATTTTAACCACAAAAGAGGAAACACAATAAAAATAAATTTGGTTTTTGGACAGAAAAGAAACAAAAAATACAAATCAAAGTTGTTCGTACAAAAAGGGAAACTTTTAAATTCAGTTTTATTTTCGCGTTTACTAATTTAATTTTGTGACAATGTATTAGTCAAATACAGAATAGTTACACTTCAGCACAAGTGCTTTATATTGCAAATAAGTTACGCACGAAAAATGTTAGGCCACGTGTGATACTTTTTTCATATTTTTTTTTGTGCAGCCTTATGCGAACTGTACATTTTGCAGATGCAATGTAGTCTGTGAAATTCAACTTCGCGGCCGTTACTATATTAGCGTCCGCGAAATTACTTCACTTGAAAGTGGAGATGACAATGACAGTGATGTTTTTAAAATATAACAACACCAGTAAGTTTTTTAGATCGTTTTTTTACCTTCCATTACCTCTAGGTCTTTGGCAAAAAAATTCGGTGGTGAGTTCTTGATGAATAAGCACGTTTTAGAGTCCCTGGAATAAGATTTTACTATTTTACGATGATGTCTGTGTGTATGTATATGTATGTAGGTATGTATGTATGTGTGTATATACATATATATATATATATATATATATATATATATATATATATATATATATATATATATATATATATATATACGTATGTGTGTGTGTGTGTGTGTGTGTGTGTGTGTGTGTGTGTGTATGTGTATGTGTATGTGTATGTGTGTATGTGTGTATGTGTATGTGTTTGTGTATGTGTATGTGTATGTGTATGTGTATGTGTGCGTGTGCGTGTGCGTGTGTGTGTGACGATTTTTTCGGATCCGATAACTCAAATACTACAATTCAAAAAATTTCAAAAATTTTTTCGTATCCTTTTCTTTACATCCATGTGTTGTACAAAATATATAGAAATGAGAGAAGGTAATGTATTTGAAATATGGAATCTTGTTCAAGAAACTTTTTGTATGGAATTTGTACAAAATATATGGGACTGACGGAAGGTAATATGCTAGCCACATCAGATTTTTTTTATATAAATACGATAAACATTGTAAAATATTTATTTTAGAAATTATAAATTCTTTTCAACGATTTTTTACGAAACAATTGTTTTGTTTATCAAATCTCAATCGTATCAAAGCCGCCTTTCTATTTCAATGAATTAAACTGTTTAAATATTATAATAAAATTTGTAATTACATATTTTTTACGGTTGTACAAAAAATATTGTGTAAATCCTTTAGAGTAACTACTCAAGATTGTCGTGCCTCGGCCGCAAGCGGCCTCGGCGATAATTTTTCTCTCGATACGCTGCAGAGATATTTTGCGGCCTTGATATACAAATAACTATTATTTGACATTTCAAAATTTATAATCTATTATCTTTAACTTAAATTTTCTATTTGTATCTTTCTTATGGAAAAGAACAAGATAAATTTCTCGAGCTCAACGACCTCAACCACTGCAGAGTGCAGATTCCGAATGCGGAAGAAGCGTGCGTCATTGCATAAATAGCATGAACGTAACGCGTAAGGTGGTTGGTGCAAGTGGTTGTACTTGTTGCTGTTGCTGCTTGCGACGCATATTCAGCTGTTTCTCTCCGAGCAATTGCGCAGTAAATCGTTCAATCAGTGCGGAACACACAACACACAAAGCTCTATACACTTCCGGAAATAAGAACAAGAATAATACCTGTCTGTCAGATTTGATGTGTAGAGTTTTGATTCCCTATGGAAAATGATTTATGATAAACTTCTTTTGGCCTTTTTGGGAAGATTTTTATTTTTCATGTTACTTCTTTACATTTTTGGACGTTTCGAAGGCCCATGGCCTTCATCTTCATCAATTTATTTTTTTTTCACAGATCATAGATTTAGATTTAATTATGCCTTTTTTATTGGACATGTTTGCCTACGAAATTCCGTCATTACTCCTAGCAATAATAAAATCACCTCAGTGAATACCTCAATTCTATAACTGTTTGTTATTTGAACGAAATATTGTTTTTTGTTTTGTTATTTTATGCAGAATTACATGATTGATAAAGTTTTCTAAATTTTGCGGTTATGTGGCCGAGAGAAGAGAGAATGTAGAAGACTGACTGTCAGTCTTCCACATTCTCTAGGAGTAATGACGGAACTTCGTAGACAAACATGTCCAATAAAAAAGGCGCAATTAAATGTAAATCTATGACCTGTGAAAAAAAAAATAGATTTGTCACATTGTTAAGTAAAATAAGAAAATATTGACATAAATTCCAGAAAGAAGATTTCGTAAACAATGAGAAGCAAAAATTTTAGTCATTACCGTTACCGAAATTTGCGGATAGAAGCAGACTGACACACCCAGGATTTACACATACCCCAAAAGAAAATAATCGAAGGACATAATAGATCGAGCCATTATTCGATAATAACGCATCAACTAAAGATTGGATCTTCAGCGATTAATAGACTTATATGAAGAACTAGGGGGAATGTACATTAATGTGTATTTTTCAGTACGCGCATTTTAAAGTTTGAAATCCCATATAATGTTTTTTTTTTAATGACAGTGTATTTCAATATTAGACCAAAACTCAGATTGGCCATTTCGTAACACCCGCAGATGAGTCGAGTATCAACTTATGTGGGACCTAATGGCATTGTACCAGTCTGACTATCGAATCTATTGGCAAAAATGATGAAAGTCCATGAAGTCACATAATGATTATTAAAAAAATAGATGTGGTAAATGACTTACAGCATAATATAAACATTCTTAATGAAGAATCCAAGAACAAAAATAGAACAAGTAAAGACATTTAAATATCTAGGAGTAAATATCAGCGAAGCAAGAAATATATAAGAGCAGATTAATGAAAGAATAAACAAAGGAGGAAGACAATTTAATGCTTTAAAACAAAAATTCTTGGCTAAGAAGGAAGTGCCAAAAGAAACTAAAGTATAAATTTATAAAAAAGTAGTAGTCCACCAATGAAAGGCAGCAAAGTAAATTGAGAAGTACAAAGATGAAATATCTAAGAAAAATCGAAAGGAAAAGTAAACTGGATAAAATTAGAAATGAAATATATAAACAAAAATTAAACACAAAACGAACCACTAAAAGAAACAATAGAAGAAGGGCAACTTAGATGGAGAGTACACATTCAAAGAATGAACAACGCAAGATTAACAAAATGTGTGTACGAACGAAGTGAAATTACTGGGTAAAAAGAGGTAAAGAGGAAAGTCAATAAAAACATGGGAGGAAGAAGTACGGGCGGCTGCAGAAAGCAAAGGTGCGTCGTTGCAAGACTGCAAAGCAAAGATGAAAGACGGAACGTGTAGAAATTTCCCAAGAAACTATACACGTCAAGAAAGTCGTGTATGGATTCATAAAGATGAGGAAACGCCAACAATAACCAAGGAGCAGCGAGCCAAGAAGTAAGTATTACCAGTATGCAGTATTCTTTTTAGAAGTGAGGAAGAAGGGACTGGTAAATGTAATTAAATGGGATGAACAGAAGACAGTTACATATGGTACAATGAAAAATGTTATCTGAATTGCTCAGTAGAATTTCAGAGACAGGAATTATATTACATCATGATAATGCGTCTTTTTAAAGGGCAGCTTCAATACTTTAGTTTTAGCGAAAAAATACTAATAATAGGTTTGTTCCTACACGATTTTAGATGCTTTTGTACGCATGTCTTGTTCATACATTGTATGGTTGGAACGGACAATGGACTTATCCTATCATCATAATTTAATTAATTACTGTCTTCTCTATAGAAAAAATATCAGTCAATTAGGTTGGCCAAATATCAAATCCATTTCTTCGTTAGACGAATCAGATAATATTGATTCTAGATCAGATTCAAGTCCAAATCACTCATTATGTTCACTTATGAAAACAAATAAACAATCACAGGCTTGATTTGATATTTTTCTCACACCACGCGAAAATTGTGGTGTTCATGTGCTGACAAATCATACATGGAACAGATCAGTGGATGGAACATGTATGCGTCCGAAGTCTCAAGGATTAAACATACCAAAAATCCAATGTCATGCACAACAGTCGGTTGGAACGATGTTTTTAAAATGCGCATGTATCTGACGTACATATGGCAGTCCGAACTAGCTGTAGGAACAAACCTAATAGAACACTTCACACCGGACATAAAAATATAATGGATAGAAGAGTATTGTTTGAAGAAGAGATTGGTGCTGCAATAGTACAATTTATGATTATTTTGAAAACATTCTTCCTATTATTGCAAAAGAAGATGGTTAAATGTTTTTAAGAAGTAGAAGGAAAGAATAGTGAAATGTATAATATTGATAAAACGAACTATTTTGAATTTGAACATATTTAAAATAAAATAAAAAACACGACGTTACCGAATGATACTGTTAACATTTCTACATTTTATGTTATTGTTATCTGTTCAACATTTAATGTTTACCTAAACTTAAAGTTACAGTATAAAATTAAAATATTTTAATTTTCAATGAAAAATATAGTTAATTAATTATTAAGGGCAGTGGGCAGCAAGTGCTTCCTACCGGTTAAGGGTCAAGATCTCCAATTCCTACATCCGATACCGGTAGAAGAGCACTTACTGACAGTAATGCATATTACGTTTTTTGCATGATTGACGCACAAAATTTAAAAAAAAGAATTGAAAATTATTTTAAATTTTTTTGGTTATTTTTAAGGTAAGCTTTGATAGTTGTTTTTATTTACTTCCCACCTCCGCCTCCTGATCGGTAAGTGATTAGGCAATCCAACATGACGTCATAAGTGGAGGTCAAGTGTGATTTTAACCTCACTTTTGAATATTTTTAAAAATTATTTATGTATATATCTTATTAAAATCATATAAATCGAATAATTTTGATACAAATTATACATAAAATTAAACTATAATTTTTTCCATGGCTCCATCATTGAGTAAAATATGTATGCAATTTATTTCTGTCAGCTGCCCTCCACTACATTTATCTGTTATGGATTGGGCTATTCACAGCACTAACCGATCAGTAATTTATAAATAAAGCTACTGCCTTGGAAATCCTATCGATAAACAGTAAAAAAACGATCGTGTAATAGTATATTATTGAATGAGCATGTAATGTATGGTATTACTCATGAGAATGAAGTTTGCATCACGAGCGAAAGCGAGTGATGTAAATCATCCGAATGAGTAATAACCATTACATGCGAATAGAATACTATACTTTATCCACAATTGTCAAATAATATCAGTGACATATTTGTATTGACAAATAATTAGAATTTTTTCACTGACATGCAAAAATGTTTTTGTTTACATGGACAAATCTAGTTATCGTTGTTGTAACAAAATTATGAAGTGATTTGACATTTAACAGAAAATTTTAAAACCGACTATTCAGCTACAATTCATGCTTAAGAAGAAAATAAAAGTATGAAAAATGGCAAAACTGGTGTAATTTTGGTTTTTTATGTGGAAAGAATTACTTATTAAAAGTAATTTTGTTTATACTCTTTGAAAGGTAGGATTTGAATTTGACATATCGATTGAATAATATTATTCCATTGAACTGTCAATATTATGCAATTAGCAACAGTAACGAAGGTCATTTATTGATAAAAATCGGTTGAATTATGGATGTATTATTTGACAGTTGTGGATAAAAAATATTATTACGAATTATATTATTTAAGTCGTGATTGTCTAATTTCTAAAAGCGGGCCAACTGATGAGGATGAGGGGTCGAACTACTGTATTTCCCGAGGTATTTTCATTATTATTTTTTCCAATTTTTATAGTCCACGGCTGTTTATATGAAGAATAATAAATTAATTTGTAGAAAAGTTAAGAATGATTAATCGATTGAGTAATGTCTCCATCGGAGGTCGAATTTCATTTCCAGGAGCTGTACCGCGCGGTATAATAGCCTATGTGTGTATACCTGGCGTTCACTGCTCCAGTATCAAGTTTCATTTCAGCGTCCAGTCCACATCCACATCCAGTTCAGTTGCCTGCCGTAAAGCCGCGTTTTTAAGTCACGCTCACTAGCTGAATCGCTTCCTACACCAGAGAATGAATCAAGAACCTACTACAGGCGGAAAGGAATTGCTTTATTCAATAACTATTGCAATAAAATATACATCGTTAAGTTCAATTATTAAAATATGTATTATACACCGTAATTATTCAATAAGTTATGGACTGGTCAGTTTAGATTTAAATCCTTAGTAAGTTGTTTACTTCTATTTTCTATTCTTATAAAGTTGGTATTCATATTGTATCTTGATATATCAAATGGCAAATATTATAAAGCTATGTGGTTCGTGACAGCTTACCATCAACAGTACTAGGGATCGACCGATACCGATATCGGTATCGGTATATCGGTCTTCTTGGCCGATATCGGTATCGGCCTAAAAAAATATAAATTGCTTAATATTTCAGTTGCTAAGGATTTTTTAAAGGAAATTAAAACAGAAATACTAAATAAAAAACAAATCAAGTTTATTCTTATTCAAAATTTAGCAAAAAAGTCATTAAAAATGTAGAAGTAAAGTTACACACTTAGTTAAATGAATTAATATTTAAAGTTTAGTTTTGGCAAGTTGTAATATAACAAAATTAAGCTTTCTGCTCTTTCCGGAGTTAGATTTCTTGTGCTTTCATAAACATTTCCAGCTGAAGAAAATAGCTGTTCACTAGCAACACTACTTGGCGGTGGTGCTAAATATATTATTGCAACTTCGTACATCAATGGAAAATAGTATATTGTGTTATTAGGAGTAAAAGTGATACTTTGTGTGGCGAGCATGGAAGTTTGCACGACGAGGGAAGCGAGTCGGACAATTGCATGCGAGGCACACAAAGACACTTTTATTCCGAATGACACATTAATTTTTTTTTCAAACGCACTACTTTTCTTTTTATTCGCTAATTCTATGTAGTTTCTATGGTTATTTATTTATTTTATTTCTACGCCAACGGCGTAGAAATAAAGCTTCTACCTTGCGAATTAAGTCACAAAAATGCCATTTCTACGACGTTACTCCTTGGTTACACAGTTCATATTTCAAATATATGTAACTGACAGATAAATGTCACTGTAGTAGTACTAATCATTTCAAATTAATAATAGTAACGTTTTGAAAAGAAAATAGGAAATAAAACCACAGTTATATGAAATAGATCTTAATACAGTTTCCAGCATAACTAAATTCAAGCACTTATAATGAAATATTTAAGAAGAGTATTAAGCGTAACACTACGAGATAGAATCAGAAATGGAATGATTAGAAGACAACTACAATGTAAGTCTGCATTGGACTTTATCGAGCAGAGACAGGTCAGACTGAACGAAGATAGACCGATGAGACAAATATGGATGACGAGCGTGGCAGAAAAAAAAGACCGAAGAAGACCTAAAGACAACTGGGATAAGGTAATACTGAAGATCTTGGAGAAGAAAAACACGACGATTCAAAACGCTAGGATAGAAGCATTGGGCGAAATTTGTATACTATAAAATGCATCTATACACCCTACAAATTATGGTGAAAGGGTTACTATTGGTTTTCGAGATATGATGTTAAAGTTTTAACTTTTATAAAGACACAATATTATTTCATTTTATATATTAAGATGTACAGGGTGTAAATCGAAAAGTGAAACATAGGAGTTTAACATTGGAAATCAATTTTTATTACCTAATTATTTTATGCAAAAATACTTCAAATAAAAGTTATAGAGATTTAAATGCAGCATCTAAATCAGATGGAACGATTATTTTATCTCCTCATATAAACGTAAAAATTAATTCCAAAGTTACAGATTTTATTTATGGATTTATGACAAAAAAAAAATACAAATGCGTTATTTTTTGTCATAAATCCATGGCTGCTTAGACAAAAAGCTCATAAAAACTGTAACTTTGTAATTAATTTTTACGTTTATATGACGAGATAAAATAATCATTTCACATGATTTAGATGCAGCCTTTAAATCTCTCTAACTTTCATTTAAAGTATTTTTGCATAAAATAATTAGGTAACGTTTGCGCAAAGAAAAATTTATTTCCCATGTTGAACGCCTATGTTACCCTTTTCAAATTACACCCTGTACACATTTATTAATAGTTTTTAATTTATATTTAAACGACCCTAACTATCCAAGCTTAGTTATTGTTTCGTGCAAAATTAATTTTGTTGAATAACATAAAAATGTCGATTAGATTCCTTTGAATTTAAATGCTTCATTTGTTCCATTATTATCATATACTTCTTTTAAAAAAAACTTGCCCAATTCGAAGTGTGAATAAAAGGCATTATGATCTATTTATCCAACGTTGTCTGTGAGAAAACTACACAAAACTATACCTGAACTATATAAACTCAAAGTCGAGCAGGTATAATTCATATCTAGGTTAGACAAAGTCACAAATCCTTTGGCAAATATTTTCCAATTCAAAACCGTATCACATCTCGGAGGAAAGCAAAGTGCACCGCAATAAACAACCCTTGGCGGAGAGAGTTTGTGCCATGTTCTTCTCGCCATCCGAACCTAACTAAACACATCCACGTGCTGTGAGATTCACCGATGTTTGCAGATCGAACACTTCACAGATGTAATGATAAGAGATCAACGCTTTGTTTTTGTTTGGCTCGCAAAAGGAAGAGGAAATTTGCTTTTTTGCACCTCGGAAGAGAAAACACAAAAGGGTCCAAATTTAACACTTTTGAATAGTTAAACGGAAATCGAACACGCGTTTTGCAAAAATGGAACAATATTTTGTTTTCATTATTGTTAATTTTTGGAATTTTTAAATAAAATGACTTGAGCAATGCATTTATAATCTTAATGTCAACAGCCGCCTCGGTGGCTGTGACTTTTGAGGCAGCGTGTCTTCGGCAGCGCCCAAAGCGACCTTCGCCGCTCGGACCCTGGGGTCGTGTAGGCCCGGATTAGCATTTCTTTACGCCCTAGGCCAAAATTCATGACTGCAACTCCCTCTCCCTTTCATTATAAACCGAGTTTTAATAATGCTTGATTTCATTAAATTCTTGTTCTATATGAGTCTATAAACGCACTGAAAACATGTTAAGAAGATCTATAAACGTACTGTTTTTGGAGCTTTTCGTTTTCTAGAGGTGGTATGAATTACTGCTTTTAAAAATGATACATAAATGACATATCAACATCAAATTGCTGACAGTCAACAAAGAATTTTCATCCCTGAAGTTCAATTTCTTAGAGGGAAATGCTACCGACGTAACTGATTTTACAAGTCGCATTTATTAAAAATTTAATAGAATTATAAAATTACCCCAATAGAAATATATATATATATATATATATATATATATATATATATATATATATATATATATATATATATATATATATATATATATATATATACCTTGTTACATTTAAGCCATTCAGTATTGAGGAGCATAGGGAATAGTTTTGACCTCTCTGATTGGCTGAAATTAGAGACAAGAGACAAGTTTACCCAATGTAATTTTGGCTACTTCAGATTTGCGCTGTTGCCAGTGCCATCTACTGAATGGCTTAAATGGAACAGAGCATAAAAACATGTTTCATAAGAACTGTGATCGCACTCGTCCTTTATAAAACTCACCGCGAAGCGGCTCATTTTCCAAAGTTGGACTCGTGGATTAACAGATTGTCTTATGAAATTTGTTTTCAATATACCTACTATTATCAGTCATCAAAGCTACATATACCATCTTTTTATAACTAGCTAAAGATTACAACTTTTATTTTGCTTCTCTATCTCTCAAATGAAACGCATATAAACAATAATTTTGCTAAGATTCATAAGTAGATACCCGGTATATAAATTAGAATTATTTAAAATCTTCGACAACTGTCAGGATTTATCAATCACTCTACAATACTGACTGTTTACGTCGTCTAGTAGAGGTGATGCCAAATATCATGAGCTATGAAATGCGCAGATCAAGAAGAGAGACAGCTAGAGATAGATCAGACAATAGGGGAGAGAGAAAGAGAAAGATAGAGTTTTGCTTTCTGCGCAACAGCTCTTGAGATTTGGCACGGTTATAACTGCAGGCACTTCTGTCTTTCCGTTTTCTCATTTATCCAACTACTCGATGTGCGCCCCCTCCGTGCCTGCGCCCTAGGCCCGTGGGTTTGATTCCCCCCAGGAACTTGGATGTTTGTGTTTCAATACATTACAAATGATATGTAACAAAAACTGTAAAATGTAAATAAAGTATTTGATAGGAGGGCTATTCTTAAAGATGTTTAAAAGTAGAACATCGAAAATTAGACCAAAAATAAAAACATATTTTGTTAGAATAAAGAATTATATTATATTATATTAAAATTGAATTATTGGTCGTATTATCGTCAAAAGGGTAAGTCTTACAGATCTCTAAATCTGTAAAAAAAACTGACAAACGCATTTTTGCTGACTAATATAAAATTATACGATAGCTATTGTTGCGATTTTGTTCATTATTTACAGATTTACAATAAGACTTACAGTTTTGACCATAATAATAGGACCATACAATAACATAACGTTGAGTTTGCTTTTACTTTTTGATTTGGATCACCCACGTACATAAGTATATGTTATGCTTGAATGCTTGTAATCCACGTGTTTTAAACTTATTTAAATATAACAATAACAATATTAACGGAGATTGAATGCACGTTTTTTCATAACAACCTATACACAAAGATTATTATTAATTTCTTTCGTGCATTCGGCACCCTACACAAAATAGTATATTAAAACATAAGTTAAGGAAGGCAACGTATTCTAGCACAAGTTGCTTGAATTATTTTCTGTAAAGTGTGTTTTATACTATTTTCTCCAACACTATTTTGGAAACTACACATTCCACAAGTAAAAATTATGTTGGAATCAATTACTGAGTTTACATGCAGTTTTGAAACCGTTTTTAAAACGTTTTTAGTTTTGAAAACGCCATGTATACAGTGTCAAAACGGTTTTGAATTATCTCAAACCAAAACTAAAATTCATGGGCTGGACTTGAAAACTAGTTTCAAAACTATTCATGTAAACACTTAAAATTCAGTTTCGATACTGCGCATGCGTACAGAGCATAACGTTTCTGTCGCTTTGTGTTACTAACCTTCAAATATACTGACAGTTGTGTAGTTTTAGTGCGTAGTGGTACGAAATATAGAAAATAATTGGAATAATAGCAAAACGAAGTATTTGGAGTGAAGGGGATATGTCACTTACATCAGCTAAATGCGCATGCGCCGAAACTGATTTCAAATCAATTTTTAAACTTGTTTTGAAAACTGCATGTAAACAGTTTTGCATAATTTTGACTGAAAACTGAAACCATTTTCAAAACTGCATGTAAACGTAGTAAATATTATTCCAACAAACCGTGTGGTATAATTCCATATATGCCGTTTGGAATAATTCGACACGGCTTTCGACCGCATATTAGCGCGGAATCAAGGAGGAACAGGAGAGTTCACTTATATTGACAACCTTTGTCATTTGTGGCGCCATCTAACCGCCAGGTCCCCAACTATTCGCATTTAAATCAACCAATGAACAAGCAGTTAATCGTCTCCTTGGCAACATATTGACATCGCAAACAAACAGCAATTAGAAATTTTTCTAAAGTTTTCACTGCGATTTTTCTCGCGTCTTATTAAAGTACTTTCTGATTAAGAACGGTTTGTTACATTCTGTGAATTTTCTTCAAGGTAAACAATAAGTTCACTTCATGAGATAATGATATTAATTAACAATTACTAAATTTTTGTTGTAGATGGCGAAGAGGTTATGTCGTTTAGTTGTATATTAATTATATATTTTGATTAGAAGCCACTCCAAATCAATTAGGTGTTCAACAACAATAACTTAAAAAGGTAATATTATTCAGTTTATTATTTAGAGAAACAAAATTATCTGAACTTTTATTATCAAACAGAAAATGCAGTTAATGGGTTTATCATGATTGAAGAAAGTAAACCACACATTTCGTGACTCTTCCTAGAAATACAAGAATACAAATCAGAGGAGGCATAAAGATCATCATGGTATATTTAGATTTAATTCTGTTGACAAACTGTACCTTAAATCTTGCTGCTTAAGCGGACCATAAAAATTTGACATTAAATTAGTTGTTCATTTAATATAAATAAATTTAATTATAAAGTACCATTTTTAAATAAATGCCCTTATTAACTTCATAACTATTTTAGAATACCGTGAAATTAATTAATTATGCTGTTGATTATGTATTATAGGTTAGCAAATGTATGTATTATATATCTATTTTTTTGTACTACAGGTTTTTGATGAAATATAATAACATAATATATCAATATTTCGTTTCTTTTAAGTTTATTTGTAAAAGAAATTAAATTTTAATAAAAAAAATTTGGAAAACTGTCATGAGAGACATCTTGCGGCCAGGTCCCCAACTAACCGACATGCCGCCTTGGCGGTTCTATTGTTTTAACATTGAGTGCACACTCCTGATCCTCCTTGCGCGGAATATCAAATATCTTGGTTTAGTTTCTATGGGTATGACATTTTGTTTTATATTTATTTATTTCTGAGTTTGACGTTTTGAGTTTTGAAGTTTTGAACACTTTTGGAGTTTTCTGTTAACTTTTACAGATTTTTGGAGATCTCCAGAGCAGTAAGTTTATCTAAATAATAATTACTGAGTTTACATGCAGTTATTAAACCGTTTTTAAAACGTTTTTAGTTTTGAAAACGCCATGTATACAGTGTCAAAACAAAACGGTTTAGAATTATCTCAAACCAAAACTAAAATTCATGGGTTGGACTTGAAAATTAGTTTCAAAACTACTCATGTAAACACTTAAAATTCAGTTTCGATACTGTGCATGCGTACAGAGCATAACGTTTCTGTCGCTTTATGTTACTAACCTTCAAATATACTGACAGTTGTGTAGTTTTAGTGCGTAGTGGTACGAAGTATAAAAAATAATTAGAATAATAGCAAAACGAAGTATTTGGAGTGAAGAGGATCTGTCACTTACATCAGCTAAAGGCGCATGCGCCGAAACTGATTTCAAATCAATTTGTAAACTTGTTTTGAAAACTTCATGTAAACAGTTTTGCATAATTTTGACTGAAAACTGAAACCATTTTCAAAACTGCATGTAAACGTAGTAAATATATTACTTAGAAAATTAACTAAATAACATTTTGTAGAGAAAAATGTCGAGTGTCAATGAAGATATAGATCTGGAATGTACGCCACCAGAAATAAGAGAACTTGCTGCTGATACAATGGGTCAGTTATTACGAAAAAAAGCAAAAGAAAGATATAAATGCTGTTATTATAAGCAATTTATGGACTAGCGTTAAAAAAAAATTAATTGATAAAATAAAATAAATAAAATATATCATCACGGCATATTACCCATTGCTGGGTGTGCCAATCTGCTTTATTCGCAGATATCGGTAATGATGATGACATATTTGTACCGTGCGGGCGTTTACCAGGCGTCACCTCGCGGGCACTAAGATGGCATGGAGAGTGCATCACAGGGGTCAATTATGTGCCATTTAAAATTCGAAATATTTGGCGTCAGTCGGGATCGAACCCGGTTCCCCAGATTCGCGACCAGACACTCAGGCACGCGGCTACGAGACCCCATAAATTAATTGATTGTTATGATAATTGTTATAATTAATCAACATTTTTGGAATAATTTCTAAAATCTTGTTGGAGAAAGTATAGTCTAGGACACTTTTGGAATGGCATAATCCACACTCGCAAACCGTAGTCCTCGCCTTCGGCTCGGACCACAAACATTTTGCTTGTGTGAAATATAGGCCATTCCATTACTTGTTGTAGAATATACTATTCTCTGTTGAGGCTTTCTTTATATTATTTCGTTATAATTTTTTTTGACAATTTCCATTAAGGGAATCTTTTGATAGAATTATTAGGTTGGTGATAGTAATTTGTGGTTTTTATTGTCAGTTGCCTAGATATGTAGTGTTTTTATTACAGTCATGCCAATTTCAAATAACAAAATATCACCAAAAATCGTTTTTATATTTTGCGTTCATAATGAAGTCATTACGATACGCAATTGCGTATCGTAATGACATTCATTTCGATACGCAATTTTTTGTTTTAGACGGTTGGTACTAGATGACGTTTCTTTAACCCATTTTTACCTAATTTATTTTTAGTTAATTGACAATTCATTTTAATAATATAATGTCGAAATTATTATTATTATTTTTTTTATTTAGGGAAGATTATTTACATGAAAATGTACAAATGG
The DNA here is from genome assembly GCA_963082715.1 of Harpalus rubripes. Taxonomy (NCBI): domain Eukaryota; kingdom Metazoa; phylum Arthropoda; class Insecta; order Coleoptera; family Carabidae; genus Harpalus; species Harpalus rubripes. Next base: position 28,845,278 of record OY720460.1, on the reverse strand, counting down.
TTACAAATATAATTACAAATTGAGTAAGTAAATGTTAATTGTAGAAGGTGCAAAATATAAAAAATAGTATAAAGAACTCATTTTATAAGACTTTATTTCGCACTTGTCAATTAGAAAACTCGCTAACGCTCGTTTTCTAAATTTTGACGCGTGCGAAAAAAACATGTCTTATAAAACACGTTCTTTAATATACTATTAAGAATAAAACTTCTTCTAACATCAATATTCGTCCTAGAATGTGACATTCTAATTCCGACACAGAGAAAAATACTTCTCGCCCATATATTTATAATATGGAACAAGTTGGTCAACTTAAAAACAAACAAAATTTTATATAGTATAGATGCAAACTCATGTTCATAAACTACCTTAGTATTGAAACTAAAAAAATCCATTGTTAATCGTTAATGACCATAGAAAAAAACATTTGCAATTTGAATAATTGTCAAAGGCTGCACTGCAACTCAAAATTGCATACGTTGAAAAATAAAACGTTCCACGCATGAACTTCCGGTGGTATGATAAGAAGAAAGTGTACCGTATTTAGTGTTATCATATAATAACAAAGCAACCAACCCTAATGAAAACAAAAGACAGATACTTTGCCAAACATCCTGTCGTAGATAATATTTAAAAAAATTGTATGGGAAAGAAGTCAATACTGTATTCAACAAAAAAAAGGAATAAATAAGTAAAACGATTACGAAGTTTAACACTTAAGTTGTAGATTTCTATATGACGTTCCTTTTCCACATTACTGAATATTATTGGTAGAAATGTATGCGTCACACATTTGTACGACTGATTATACAACAATACATTTTTGTAAATCGTGATTTCTCAAAAGGAAATAAAATATAAAATGAAGATATTTATATGGCCGACCTCATAAAAGACAGGCAATTTTCTTCCTAATAGAGCGCGAGCAGACACGTGACTCGAGCAGCCTTGAAGTGCTTAGAATCAGCTGATATGTGTGCGCGTGTCATTTTGACTTGATCAATGTTTCTTTGACAAGACAAATGTTTTGAGTTATTTTAATTTTGAAGTGTTAAAATGTTACTATTTTTAAGTTCATGTGTTTTACTGCCTGAAATTTGTAAAATATTAACAATTTAGCAGATCAAAATCAAAATAAGTTAAAACATTGGTCTTGTCAAATTGACATTGTTCTTGTCAAAGTGACACGTGCACACAAATCAGCTGATTCCAAGCACTTCAAGGTCGCTCGAGTCACGTGTCTGCGCGCGCCCTATTAAATAAAACGTCAATTGTCAAATGACAATCGAACTTTTAACAGTAATAGGTTTGTTCGCACAACAGTCAGAAACCGTCACAAACCATTCTGAGCATGCGCATTTGTTTAAAAGCGTTCGCACAAGAGAAATTTTAAATCTACGTGTTATTATTTATGGCTTCGTTGAACAAAAAGAAAATCTATTTTCACCATATAAATATATTGTTAAATTTAGTTAAATCGTACAGCACACTTTTATTCTGCCATTTTATTTTTCTCTAGCGCGGCAACTCCGGACAACTTCTTCTTACACTTATCTTGTCCTATACACAAATACCCTAAATTTAATTATGTAAAGAGCATAATTCAACACTACGATTAAAAATCATCCGTTTGTTCAGCAAAATATTTCAGTTCGTGATAGTTTCCAACCGTCAGAACAGTCCGCGGATAGTTTGTGACATGCGCAGTAGAACTTCTGGGTATTAGTGAGCATTGTTGCACTAGTACGGTGACTAGTACTAGCCAAAACGAGAGACCAAATATTATCATTTATTATAAATTCTTACAAACCACTAAATATTTGCCATATTGTCATGTATATTATCGAGTATAAATTTAAGAAAACCAGAAATAAACGCAGAAATAAATTCATTCCGTGACAATGACAAATGACGGCAACAACAATTGACCTAAGATAAAAACCTTTTCAGATGGTAGTAGGAACAATAACCTTTCATTCTGTGAACACAAAAATTTCAGTTTGCAATCAATTTCAAACTACGCACGCGTACTGAAAAATTGGCAATTATACCTTGTTCCATTTAAGCCATTCAGTATTGCAGAGCATAGGGAATAGTTTTGACCTCCCTGATCGGCTGAAATTGGAGACAAGAGACAAGTTTACCCAATGTGATTTCGGCTACTTCAAGTTTGCGCTGTTGCCAGCTCCATCTACTGAATGGCTTAAATGGAACAGAGTATAGTTGCTTATTTTGTTGTGCGAACAAACCTAATGTTATTATACCTACATGCCATGATTCGAATTTGTTATATTTGCCGTCAAATAAGTATGAACTGGAAATTTCTACACTGTTGCCAATTCATATAGGTAAAGTTGAAAATGCTAAGTTATGAAGAAGCGGCAACACCGCAGGGCAAAGGACAGAGTGAGGTAAGGGGAACAAGTTGAGCATCAGTTCATACCCATTTGACGGCGAGTATAATAAAGGATTTTTATTTACAATATGATATTTGGAAAACAACCCTATCCATATTCATCATCAACTGGAAAACAGTTGAAACATACCTAAACTAAAGCATAAAATCATGCACGTGCACAAAACTCAGAACGTCAATATCAACGAAATGGAATATTTACGAAGAGCAGTACACAATATTAAATTCTAGACCGACATCGTTATCAGTTTTTTTTTTGTTAATAAACAATTATATTTAAAACTGTTTATTTTTCATATATTGTAAATAAAAACTCATTTAAAAACATGTTATTTTTTTATTCTGGGTGAATCAATAAATCAGTTTGGTATGCAAAATAAATTGTCATTAAAAAACATTAGTTGATTCTTTTATAAAATTATGAAATCTTCATTTAATAATAATCTGAAATATATGAATTATCGTTCATACATTGGCTGTAAACACGGACTAAATTCGTGACGTCACAGCTTTTTACTCACATAAAGATATTTCTCATACTCATACACGTGATTTGTAAACACAATATAGTAAACCGACCAAAAATTGTGACGGTAGCAGCAGGAGCAGGGTATACAAGAGAGAAGATTATTATTATTTATTTCTTTAAAAGTACAAGTGCAGTAGAATGTATGTAAATAAAACATTTATTATAATTAATACCAAAAGTTTCATTAAATAGTTCTAACCTAATCCGGTAGAGCTCGACTGTTGTATCCGTGAAGCTGTGACGTCAGCGTTAAAATGTTCATACTCACACAAAGATATTTCTCATACTCATACACGTGATTTGTAAACACAATATAGTATACCGACCAAAAATTGTGAAGGTAGCAGCAGGAGCAGGGTATACAAGAGAGAAGATTATTATTATTTATTTCTTTAAAAGTAAAGTGCAGTAGAATTTATGTAAATAAAACATTTATTATAATTAATACCAAAAGTTTCATTAAATAGTTCTAACCTAATCCGGTAGAGCTCGACTGTTGTATCCGTGAAGCTGTGACGTCAGCGTTGAAATGTTAAATCTACGGCAACTATTAATAAATCATATCACTGATTCGAAAGACTTGTAAGAAGTAAAACATACACCTACATATGCAATTTGTTTTGTCGAAAACAGGCGATTGCATAATAGCCCGGCGAGAAAGAGAACGAGAACGGTAACGTAGATTTTGCCAACACAACAAAACTTTTATTTGATGATTAACTGCGGCTGAAATTTACACGAAACGTAAAATTAACTGAAAATAATTTATTTATATTCAAAATATGTCGAAAACATGAATTTCTAAATGAAAAAAATTAGCATGACAGCAAAAAAGTGAGGTTTGAAGTGTTTTTGTTCTCGAACTATTAGGCATTCCAACATGACGTCAAGAGTGGAGGGCAGGTGTGATTTTAACCTCACTTTTGAATATTTTTAAAAATTATTATATATATATATATATATATATATATATATATATATATATATATATATATATATATATATATATATATACCGTGTGTCTATCTTAAAGGTGTACATAGGAGATTAACATGGGAAATCAGTTTTTTACAATTTCTTGCTCGCCTAATCATTTTAAGCAAAAATGCGTCAAATAAAAGTTTTAGGGCATAAAATTCTGCATCCAAGCCAATAAATAGAATTACCTTTACATGCTTTGTAATGACAGAAATTAATTATGAAAATGTCGAAAATTACGTTGAAAATATCGTCAGCCATGGAATTGAACAAAAAATAAATAAATGCTTGACGTTTTATCTGTCACAACGTAAGTTAACTTATTTGACGTTTCTGACAATTTGATAAAGTGTCAAGCATTTATTTATTTTTTGTTAAATTCCATGGCTGTCGATATTTTCAAAGTAATTTCCGACATTTTCATATTTAATTTCTGTCGTTACAAAGCATGTAAAGGTAATTCTGTTTATTGATTTAGATGCAGAATTTTATGCCCTAAAACTTTTATTTGACGCATTTTTGCTTAAAATAATTAGGCGAGCAGGAAATTGCAAAAAATTGATTTCCCATGTTAATCTCCTATGTACACCTTTAAGACAGACACACGGTATATATATATATATATATATATATATATATATATATATATATATATATATATATATATATATATATATATATATATATCTTATTAATATGATAGAAATCGAGGAATTTTGATACAAATTATTCATAAAATTAAACCATAATTTTTTCCATGGCTCCATCATTGAGTAAAATATGTATGCAATTTATTTCTGACAGCTGCCCTCCACTACTTTCATTAATTATGGATTGGTCTATTGAGGAGTCACCTTAGTTCAGCCGTACACATGTTGGTGTATACAAAATTCTGCGCACGCTTCGTAGCACTTTGTTAATGTTAACTTTTAAAATGTACTTTACAAATTTGTTTACAAAGCAATTTCAAGTATTTGTCAAAAATAATTCATCACGATGTTTTTGAATAAAGATGTTATTGAATTTATATCGATAAATAACTTGGAAGCAAAATAAAGCGAAATAAACAAAGCACAAGTTATTATTTCGAAGTATCTTATCAATTTGAATGACAGAACCACAAACTATTCTGATAAACAACAGCAGCAGGGCTGCGCCGTATCCCTAAAGTTTCCGGAATCCGCACTCCACGGCGTACCTTGCGCAGCTTACCCGAATCTCAAACGCGCGAGCTATATATACACACATAGGTGATAACATTATCTTCGGAGATATTATATTATGACCGAATGTGTATACATACAGTATTTTATCACAGTCACAGGCTTTTGATAATCAAGAGAGCTATGAATTTGCTATCAGGCTTGTATGGGGGGGTCGTGATAATGCACAATCTACGGGCTTGGAGAATTTATCTGGAAATAACGACGTCAGTCCTGCGAGGAACCTCACGAGGTGTATGTGTGTTGTACCTGGATAGCGGTGCCGTGGCTAAGTTAGGATATGTGTAGTATGCGCGCGCGGTGCTTAGACCACGCCTAGAAAGGACTATAACCGCAAATGGGACTCTGAACCTTTTGGATAGCATACACCATAACAAGCAAGGTTTGTTTTACTCAAATAAATTCTAATTAAGGAATGTACATATGTGTTAAATGAATTTGAATTTTGTGTTGTACGAATGATAAAAATTATCTGAAATTTTGAAAATAACCGTTTTAAAAAACATTAGTTTTAAATTTATTGTGCGAGTAATGACGGATAAAAATATTTCACTCAAATGGTAACACTAATAAATTAAACAATTGATGTCAAAATACACATAACGTCATAACAAAATATATTATATTCCACATGTACAATAAAAAACACTATTAATAAAAATTCTAACAATGAAAAGAATTGCATTCAACTTCTCAAGGCTGCATTAGAAAAATAGCTCAATATTCGTTTGTGCTACGTGTAAACATTGTCCTGAATTTTACTGCAAAAAGAATTCGGAATAAAGTTTTGTGGCCTGGATATAGTGCAAGGCCTTCGCCTCGAGCACATGACGGACTATATTTTGTTCCACCACGTCATCGGAGTTTGCGATAAGCGATGCTGCCGACCGCAGTGTAGGAAAATGGAGCATGTTTTTAACAAATACCGTCAATGTTTGTTGAGTTTAAATCAAGTAAACTATGTTCTCATGATTATTACATTTCATTTTAAAGAGGATATTTCGTTATAAATTATTTGAAAGATGTACAAATAACATGGAATAAAATTCCGAGAATTTTCAAGGCTTCAATTTGTTTGATAATATTATTTATGGCCTGTACCGCCTTTTTAAAAATGATTGTAACCATGTGAAGTGAGAATAATGTATTGCCTGGTGTTACAATTTGAAATTATTACAGTTTTAAAAATAGTAAAATTTATTGCCTGAAGTGAAACTTTTTGTAGACTTTTTTTCTTCCTACGCTTTGCATAGCCCTTGTAACGACGTCATTGGCAGTAAATACTGCACGAGCAAGTAATTAAAATGATAAGAACCACGACAAGTGTCTCCGCCATTTTGCTTTTTAAAATAATAAGTTCTATTTGAAATCATGCAAATTCCCTCGCAACAATATAACTAGACGATAATTTTTATTTACTATTTCTTGTTATTAATGTGTTGATTAAAATAATGTCAAATTATCAGAAACGAGATTACTAAAACAGTTAAAATCTCATTCATTTACTTAAATATTTAATTGTACTCGTAGTAAATACTCACTGATTAGATAAAATTTTGATTGTAAATTATTTTATCAATATGTTGAATAATTGTACCATACTTAATATTTACAACTATTGATTATGATTCAAAACATTTTGTTTCTTTGCAGTAACACATATTTCTAATTTTCTGATGATTAAAATTATTGTTTTTGTTTTAATCAATATAAATATAGTTTATCACTTATTTCAAATAGAAATGATACAACATTTTTGACAGTTCCCTACTAATACATATTTATACACAAATTTCCTGTTTATTTATTTTATAACTTTGGTAACAATGTATTTGTATCAATATTTAATCATGAATTCTAAAATTCGAGACATATTCCAAAAGATTATTTGACTAGACAAAATAAATAGATATGGACGATCAACCAAAACAATGATTCATAAGTTAAATAAAATCAGATTTGAAACGATCTTTACAGAATTTTATATTACTTTCAAAATCGTATATAATTACTTGAAAGTAATAATTATAATTGTTACAATAACAACCAAATTACAATAAAACATTCCATAAAATTTAAAATTGGAAAAGGTTGCTATCCTTAAATTTTTGAATTATTATGATAAGTGATATTGGACAAAAAAACAGATAAGAAAACAAAAAAAAATTGAGTTTAAATTAAAACGAAACAAATATTTGTTAATAACTTCATAAATAGTGTTTTATTTAATTTCCATCCTAAATAATTCAAAATGGCAGATAACAAGTTTTGTTTTTCATACATAGCCTACTGAAAAATAACTAAAAAAATCAAATTTATTTAAATTTCAATAGGCTACTTGCATGATACTGAAAATCTGATATCTATCAATATATACCTGAAGTATGTTGAAAACGTACGTAAAAATATAAATTTTGTTTCAAAAAAATTATATGTTTTTTAATAAAATAAGAAGATTTTCTTTGACGTCATTATTTTGAACTGGAGAAAGGGAAACATATTTAAGAATGTGACCCGTAGATGGCGAGCGAGTGCGAGTTTTAATATGATTTTGACAGTTCATTTTTCTGTCACTGTCTCTCTTCTTTATTATTTGCAATTTGCGTGGTTTCTGTTACATTTATTACGTATTTCAATTTGTTAAGCAGAATTTTGAAGGATTTTAACTTAGCTTATACTCGTACAAGATTAAAACCACAAACTAAAATATTAACCTCCAAACTATTATTCAAATGTCAAACAGGTGATCTGTCATGTTTAAATTACCCGCACATGCCGTTGCTATGGGGCGTACCGATGCTATGGCTTTACGGCCATTCATTGGTTCGGCGTAATTCTACGTCATACATGGCGGTAATTGAAATATTAAAATTTCATTAATTTTTTTCTGGCCAATTAATGAAAATTTTGCCAAAAGAAAAAATATGAGTAGCAAGTTTTTATCGTCTCTTTAAACATATTAAATAAAAAATGGCACGCAAGTAGCCCATTGGATTTTTCTAAATATTTTTATTATGTAAGGATATAAAACTAATACATGGTTGAATTCAGAAAAAAATACGCTATCGCATAAAAATATAACTTTGTGATGTAACTTGAGAACCACTGGTTTAAAAAAATATTTTCTTCTCTAATGGGATGTCCCCCTTGGTTTCCTACAACTTTATTCTATAGTATTTTTTTGTAACTATAATAATAAAGAAAATAATGGCGGTGGTCGGTTTTGGTGTTACACCCTGTATATATATATACACAGAGAATTTATTTTAACATGCAACATATGGTTCATCATTTCCATGGTTACACACTCCTGTCAAAAAATGACAGCAATGTATTATTTGTCCATTTTAAAATGCAACATTATAAATAGTATTGCAGCACAGGAGATACCTCCAGAACACATCACAAATGGCGTCAAATATTTTTACGACCAACTAGGATATTGTCTTAGTGTGAATGTGGATATTTTTGAACATTTATTACATTAAAATTATGAAATTTTGTAAGCCAAAGTTTGTTAAGTTGTGTTTCATTAAGGGTTCGTTTTTTTGTTAATCGTGTATAGACTACTGTATTGGAAATTAGTATTGATGATATATAACTATGTACAAATTTTGCATTTTAAAATGGACAAATATTACATTGCTATCATTTTTTGACAGGAGTGTGTAAACATGGAAATGATTTACCATATGTTGCATGTTAAAATAAATTCACTGTTTATATAATATCAAAAAAAGATATTTAATAATCTGCTGAAAAAAGTCTATTAATTAACTAGACTTTTTTCACCAAAACTCGTACCTATCTCCTACTTTTAAAAAAATATAACAATTAATATTCTTAAACAATTAAAAAAAAACTTTAATCTTTAATTAAAATTTTGGTTTTTATAGTATCTATTTTTCGAAGAATTTCCTATATACTCCAATTCTAATTGGAATGAAGTATTGAAATAATGAGAAAGTATTTGAGCAAGTCTTACAACCTCTTGTTGAGTTATAACTGCAAGTAAAGTCAACAAAAGTGCATAATCGTTTTCTCGATCATAATGCAAAGGCAAATCACATAAAATTTAATATGTACATAGCGTGAGATTTGTAGTTCTAGCTACCGGGATACTCTGTCTAGAAAGTTACTCAAACTGTAATATGAATACCAGTTGATTATGATCACAATCAAATACAAGTCACGCTGTAATGAAATCTCGTGTTTCATGATGAAGATCTTGTTAATAAGAATCAGATTATTCATGTTAACCTGACACTTGAATTAAACAACTAAAAACAATTTATGCAAGAATATAAAATGTAAAGTATTAATTCTACTGTAAAACCATAACCATTTTTATGAACTTATTTGTTGTTCATTTTAAACCTTTTCTTAAAATTTATATTTCAAAATATGTTTTGTACATAAATATAGCCTATTGTGAGTGTTCATTTTAATGAGCTTTTCTGTACTTGTTTATTTTCTTCGAAATGTTAAGCAAATATTGTTTTAAAGATAAATATATTATTCCACGATCAGGAACGTTTAAATACGTTCACGGCACGCAAAACGAAAAATTTGGAATCTCCATAAAATTGGAATCTAAAAAATAATAAAAAGAAAAAAATATATGCGTATAATTTGAATTTGAAGAAAAGATAAAACTCTTTCCGCTTATAGAGGTTTTGAATTATTTGCTTTAAAATAATTTTGATAAAAATAATTTCATATTTTCTTTTTTCTGGACGATTTAGATTTAGAACTATCAAGAACAATTATTTTGTTATGAAATTAAAGTTGACAACAAAAAATCTGATGTGGCCAGCACATTAACTTCCGTCAGTTCTACATATGTATTTTATACAAATTCCATACAGTCAGTTTCTTGCGCAAAATTCTATATTTCCAGTACATTACCTTCCCTCAGTTCTATGTATTTTGTACAAATTTCATACAGAAAGTTTCAGAATTGATTTTATATTTGCAGTAAAATTATAACACATACTATGTCGCACTTGACATTGACATCTGCCTATCAGAATTTTTACCTTCCGTCACCTTTAGGTAAGGAAGGTATTGTCTTTGGTCAAAAAATTCGGTGATGAGTTTTTGATGAATAAGCACGTTTTAGGGTCCCTAGAATACGATTTTACTATTTTTACGATGATGTCTGTATGTGTGTGTGTGTATGTATGTGTGTGTGTGTGTGTGTGTGTGTGTGTCTGTGTGTGACAAAATTTTCTAATGCGATAACTCTAATACTACAATTCCAAAAATTATAATTCTTTCGTATTCATCTTCGTTGCATCCATGTGAAGAGCTGATTAGATTTTGGTTATAATTGTTCAACCGGAAGTACCCTCATTTGAAGATTTTAATAGTTTTTCTTGAAAAAACGATGTTAAATATCATTTTTTCACATGTAATGTTATTATAAATATTAAAGAATTATTTATTTTCTATACGATTTGAATGCATTTTATACTTCATATTAAATGGACATAGAGTTAAAAAATTATAAAGAAATTAAATATCATATATATTAGTCAGCTTTGCTATAACTCTGGAAACAGCTGCTACATAAAGAAAATTCTGATTGAAAGGTGTCAGTGTCAAGTGCAGTTGACAGTATGTTTATGTTATAATTTTACTGGAAATATTGGATCTTTTGTTAGAAACTTTCTGTATGGAATTTGTATAAAATACATACAACTGCCTTAAGGTAATGTACAAGAAATATAATCTTTTGCAAAGAACTTTCTGTATGACATTTATACAAAATACATAGAACTGACGGAAGGTAATGTGCTGGCCACATCAGATTTTTTAAATTATATTAGCTGTTTCCAATGTTATTGCATAGCTGGCTGCATTATGAAATTTATTTATTTTATAATTTTTTAACTCAATATCCATTGAATATGAAGTATAAAATGTAATCAAATCGTATAGAGAATAAAATATTCTTTAATATTTATAATAACATTAAATGTGAAAAATGATATTTAACAGCGTTTTTTCAACATAAACTGATAAAATATTCAAATGAGGGTACTTCCGGTCGACCAATTATAACCAAAATCTAATCAGCTCTTCATATGGATGTAACGAAGAGGAATACGAAAGAATTATATTTTTTAGAATTGTAATGTTGGAGTTATCGATGGAGAAAAAATCGTCACACACACACACACACATACACACAGACATCATCGCAAAAAGAGTAAAATCGTATTCTAGGGACTCTAAAACGTGCTTATTCATTAAAAACTCACCATCGAATTTTTTGACCAAAAACAATAGGTACATTTCTTTACCCAAAGGTATGACGGAAGGTAAAAAAATAAAAATAAAATTTCAAAACAAATAGAATTTTTGAAAATTATTAGCATATTAACAATGAAGAGCAATTTTTATTTTTAAGTGTTGAAATGATGCTTATAATTTGTCATTTGTTAACATTTAATTTCAGCAGTAAATATACTAAAAATCTTGATATAAAATAAAAATATGTATGTATAATAAAAATGATGTAAGAGGTATGTACTTATTTCAGTGATATTACGTTTTGATAATGGCGTTATTTGAAAACAAAAATGTGGAAAAAATAATTTCAATACATTTAAACTAATAAAAAAATATAAATAAATTGTTTACTGTTAGCCGTTAAAAAAGAAGTTTGCACAAATTTTATATTTTGATTATAATAGTATAATAAAATGATTCCATTTATTGTACTTTTGCATAAGAGTGTACCTACTTTTAATGTTCAATCATAAGACGAAGTTATGTCATAAAACTCGTTACAGTAAAACCTAATAAGGAAACATGTATTTTCCAATTCTCAAAATTGTATTTTTACGTTTAACTTTGTACAATCATATTTTCAACGCATTTAAAGGCGGATTCATGCAGCCATTTACATTTACGTTTAATTTACATTTAATTCAATTTAAAAGTTAAATGTATATAAACCAATGTATGCAAGCATGGACGAGTATAAGTTCTAATTTAATGTAATGTTTTAAAACGTCAAAATTTCTGATTGGAATTTTTGTCAAAGACCAATCAAGAAAAACAAATTTTGACGACGTAAAATTATTTGATTTAGTGAAGCCAAATGCACTAATTTATGATAAAACAGATCTTTTTAAAAATAAGGACGTACCACGAATCTCCGGTGCCGCTTCTTTCTGTGTTTTTTATAATAAATAAGTTCAAATCTAACGCCAGTACTTCATCCACACTATCGCTTTGTTTAAACGTTTTTAAAATTAACCTTACAAACCGAACTTGTTAATGTGTCAAATATTGTAATATGTGAATATGCAAATGCATTAATTTTTCTTTTAATTTATGCTTGTATGTCTAACACATATAAAAAAATCTGATGTGGCCAGACATTCCGTCAGTTCCATGTATTTTGTACAAATTTCATAGAGAGTTCCTTGCAAAAGATCCTATTTCGTTTACAGTACTTGCCGGCAGTTGTATGTGTTTTATACAAATTCCATACAGAAAGTTCCTATATTACCAGTAAAATTATAACACAAACCTACTCTGTCAATTGCACTTGACACTGACATCTTTCAATCAGAATTTTCTAGTAGCTGTTTCCATAGTTATAATTTATTATAATAATTTATTATATAATTTTTAACTCTATATCCATTTAATATGAAGTATAAAATGTAGTCAAATCGTTTAGAGAATAATGTAGTCTTTAATATTTATAATAATACTATTAAATGTGAAAAAATGTTATTTATCATTGTTTTTTTTCAACAAAAACTGTTAAAATCTTCAAATGTAGGTACTTCCGGTTGACCAATTATAACCAAAATCTAATCAGCTCTTGATATGGATGTAAAGAAGAGAAATACGAAAAAAAATTAATTTTTGGAATTGTAGTATTAGAGATATCGCAGAGCAAACTTTTGTCACAAACACACACTCACACACACGCACGCACGCACGCACGCACGCTCGCACACATACACACACACACACACACACACACACACACACACACACACACACACACACACACACACACACACGCACACACCTACAGACATCATCGTAAAAATAGTAAAATCGTATTCTAGGGACCCTAAAGCGTGTTTATTGATTAAAAACTCACCACCGATTTTTTTGACCACGCAGACAATATCTTCCTTACCTATAAAGGTGACAGAAGGTAAAAAGATAAATGAGAATTAAATGAAAATTAAATTAAATGTATATATACTATATCTAAATTTAATGACGGTCACGCAAGAATTATTGAGAATAAGATATATGATTCATATTTTTTACAATTTTACTTTAAATTAAGTTCAATATAGTTCCCTTCAGCAATATTACACTTAATTATTATTTCCTTCCACTTTTTAAAAGCTCCCAAGCAATCTTCTTTTGAAATGCTTTCATATAATCATAAATTGCAGCATCAATCTATTTCTCAGACGTAAACCTACTACCCCGTAATATTTTTAAGTCAAAGAAAATAACCAAAGTCGCTAATTGCCAAATCAGTTGATTCTAACTATAATGAATTGACAGATAAATATTTCTTTCAAATGATACTGTAATTTTTTTAAATAATTTTAGCGCACCCTCCTAAAAGTTTTGCCTTCACCCAGCGTTGAAGTCTTTTCATTACATCAACGAAGGGCTAAACGTTTAGTAAAAAAATATGTAATATTGTATCTAATTATTAATAAATCTGACTGATATTAAACAAGTTATTATTATACAACGGCATTTAGAAAGGAAATGGTCAAATGGCTGATAAAAGAACCACAGAAAGTTCATAATTTTGTTTGATTCGAAATCTCAAACAGTGTGAACTTTTATCCTGTCACATGTATAAAAGTTTCAGTTATTTTTAGAGTTTCAGTGCATGATTTATTTTGCGTTATCATTTTAAAACTCTCGATTATAAATTACTAATTAAATTCTTGTGCAAAATCTAAATTTAAATCACGGTCACGCAGCTTTATTACAAAATGGCATAGCTACAGACATATCTAGCAAAAATAAAACTAAATTACGAGAATTTATGCCCAAATGATTTACAAAACATTGTAAATATTACTATGACCTTTGACCAACGGACTGTGGACTCGTCTCTGAACAGAAAGAGCTCCAGTAACGGCCACATCGACAATTTCAAGACGAATTAAAATTACTTTAAAATGCATTCGTATGATACTAACCAAAATTCACAATGCATTGATAAATGAAGAATTCAAAACAAAAGATAAAAAGATGATATGGTTACTTGATAATTTTTATTAAAAAATTGACAAAGATACGATGAGAAATCCGTTACGTGCCATTGTTTTAATTGTTATCGTATTTGTACACATATGTAGCGTAATGCAAAATTTTATCTTGTGTTATCGAGCTTAATATTGATAATACCAACTAAACAGCTGATTGTAATATTATTACGAGTTCATTCATACAGAATTGACTAAGACACACCTTTTTAATTACTTCAGGTTACCGATATTCTTATAAGATACCCATTGCTATTCCAAATATTGTTAATACAAAATACCCTTAAATATTGATAATAAAAAATTAAAGTATTTTGTTAATTTAAGTTTGTTTTTATAATTTATAATTATAATTTTGGAAGATGAACTGTAGATAGTCTTCAAAAAAAACCTAACTCGGAGTAAGCTATGAACAGAGAAAGGTATTTATCTTAATTTGAAAGTATTTAATGAAATGTCAAAAATATTATTTACAGAAATCAAAGCTTTTCTTCTTGAATCTTATTTCAGAAATGTAAATAAATTAAATAACGACAAATGGCAATATTCTTTTGCTGCCTGTTACAATCAAAAAAGGAAAATTACATTTCATGATCAATTTTGACTTGACCTTTGAATTGAATGATCTGATCACGATTCTGTGTTCATATCCTACTCCGAGTTAGGTTTTTTAACACACTGTATTTTTATGTAAAAACAAAATGATTTGGAAACATTAATGTCATGATTTTTTTGTAATGCATGTCTGCCAAAAATGGCTGGTAAAATTCCATAGAAAAAATATATCAATTTATGGCCGTATTCTGTTCAAAACTGTAAGTATAACAGATCTGAAAAACTGTAAATAATGAACAAAATCGAAACGAAAACTGTCACTCTTATTTATAATTGTATATTAATAAACAAAAATAGATGTTTTTGTCAATTTTTTATAGTTTTGCAGATCTGTAAGAACAAATACGACTATTAGATTTATACACACTCAAAATGTGTTTCTTGTATATTCCCATATTCAATAATTATAGAAAAACAAGTAATAAACACGTTATTTTAGGATAAAATCGGAAATTAGTTTGTAAGATCATCAACAAGGAATGTAAAATAAATTTTCATAAATATTCGTAGACACCACAAAAAAAAATATTAGAAATTGCAAATAACTCAAAAATCAAAAGCATTTTTCACTTTTATTAATAAAGATAATCAGAAAACTATTGTAATTGTAGTAATTTAATCATTTTATTGTATGACGACAGAAAAAAATCCAAATTCTCAAAAGTTTGGTTATTGGATTCACAACGAAATATATTTGACGTTGACTGAAGGCTGAAATATTACCGAGAATATTACCGAAGTCATGAAACCGATTTGATTTTAGTACTTTAGTATTATTAAACTTTTAAAATACTAGTGGACATTAGGAAATCCAAAATTCAAAAAGTAAATGCTATAAAAATATCAGAACTCCAACAACTTGTAAAATCTATAACGATGCTTGACACAAATTATTCTAGAACTCTAAGAGCAGTGCACACTCTCTGTCATTGATATAAGAATTCAAAATTGCAAAAAACTCAAAATCCAAACCAATTTTGGAATCATAACTTATCACAAAACTATCATCAACCCTATTGGTAGTTTAGAATTTTTGACATGTACTATCACCCACATGCAAAGTAAACATTCACTATCACTCACCGTATGGGCGCTGATAATCAGGTTTGGTGGCCATATCTGTTTATCACTCGGTATCGGTATGTTGCTGACGTTCCAGAGAGCACGGCTTGCCCGCTACTGCACTAACCAAGTGGAGCTTGAGGCGAATCGAGGTAGGCGCTGGGTGGCGCTGCCTGCGCCCAGGATCGACTCCGCGCTGGAGGAGGCGTTCCCCCCCAACCCCGGAGATGGTGGAGGGGGGCCCAAGAAGAATGAGCCTGAAAGATTTGGATATTGGTGAAAATTTTGTGCCAAAATTTATGTTTTCTATTACAATAATACTTATTTTATAAGTTATAGTAAATATTAATATAAAATGGGTATAGTGAGCATCTAATCTAGCGGAAATTCCATTTTTTTTTCTTGCAAAGTGAAATATAGGTATTTTCACTTAAAAATTAATTTTTTAATTTTTTGACGCTTGTATTTATCTTTCATTTAATAATATTTTAATATCTCATTATTCTTTTATGATTTATAAAAACTGGTTATTATATACACGGTGGTTTAGTTTTAAATGTTCAGATGATATTTCGTAAACTAATAACATTAGAAAAATTATTTTCAAATACAAGTTAATCAGTCATATATTTTTTATTAAGACACAATTCACTATTTGGTCCACAATTTTTTTTTTTGTGCAACCGGACGCGAAATTTGCATTTCGCAGCCGCTATACAGGCCGCAAAATTAAATTTCGCGACCGTTGTCATGGTAGCGGCCGCGAAATAAGGTAAACAATCACTTTGACACTTGAGAATTGCATGGTTTTGTTTATCAAATGTTAATCCCATAGCCACCTTGAAAGCTAACTTTCTATTTACAATGAAACTGTTTAAAATTAATAAAATTTGTAATTACATATTTCTTAAGGTTGCACAAAAAATATTGTGTACACCTTGTCCGCGAAATCCTTTAGCGCCCTCGAGACAGTGGCGTAACTAACGGGCCCGCAGAGCCCGCATTGCGGGCGGGCCCCCGGCTCTAGAGAGGCCCCAATTTACATGATTTATAATTTTGTTTAATTACTGCGAAATTTTGAATTTAATCTTTTTTTGTAGCAACATACAAATTGATTTAGTCCATAATTTTTTTAAATGTCAATTTCCAAAAATAATATTGGCTAATGGGCCCCTTATCCGCTATGCAAAATCATGCTCTTTATTTTCTATCACATTTCGGCCGGTAGAATTTCGATTTCTTAGCAAATATTTTCCTGCAAAATAACCCCATAAAAAGAAGTCTGGGGCTGTCAAATCAGGATACCTGGCGGCCAGGTGTATTACCAAAACGTGGGATTAAATAACGATACGAGAATGATTTTCGCAAAATTGCTACTATTTATCTTGCTAATACCATATTTTGTCCAAGTTCTTTCATTTGGGATACCAAAAATGTATGAATTAATTCCCTGCAACTTTCACCAGTAGACTGTACCAACAATTTCATTAAAAAAAAAAAAAAATACGTGCCAATCACATTTTCATAGCAAATGCCGCAACATACAATGGCTTTGGTGGGATGTAAAGGTGTCTAATCTTGGAATTTCAGGCCTTCCATATTGGTTATTTTGCTTCTTAACATGTTAACTCAGATTGAAAGTGAGCCTAGTCACAATTTCCACAAGGTCTTGTGGTATGTAGTTCCTCATGATAAACGCTACAACTAAAACGGGCCCCCAATTTTTTTTGCGGGCGGGCCCCCGAACTCTTAGTTACGCCACTGCCTCGAGATTGTCTTGCCTTGGCCGCAAGCGGCCTCGGCGACAATCTTTCTCTCGGTACGCTAAAGAGTGATTTCGCGGCCTTGATATACAAATAACTATTTTAATATAGGAACGTATATTTGTTATTTGCTTATTCGCTAGTGTATTTTATATAATTTGTTCATTCTACAAGTATTTTTACTTCCTTGTACATAATAAAAGGAAGTATTGTAATCGCGAAAAATTTCGGTTTTCAGATTTCAGCGGAAATATCCATTTTGACCATCCCTGAATCCATTTTGACTAATTTCATCGTGATGTCTGTACGTACACTGGCTTGCAAAAAAATCGCGTACACCTATTTCGAGCTTGATTTTGAACTTGTCAATGTCACTAGTGTCAATTAAGATGTCAAAATTAACAGAAATTCAAATGCATACTTGGTTGTTCTTTCATTTTTCTGTAATATATTTGTAATTTAACAGTAGGTAAAGTAAACACAATTAAGAAGTAGCTCCATAATAGATCAAATAGTGATGACAGTGACAACATTGTCAGTTCTTACATTATTTACAGAGCTAAAAAATTACAAAAATTCGGTTACTTGATTTTTAAGGTGTACCTACGCGATTTTTTGCAAGCCAGTGTACGTACGTATCTCACATAACTCAAGAACGGTGTAAGCCGTAGAAAGAAATTTTGTATTTAGGACTACTTTGACATCTAGTTGTGCACCTCCCTTTTTGGTCATTACATAATTTCCAAAAGTGATACTTTACTTGAAGCCTATTATAGATTTTAATGAAAAACTATTTAAAAATATAATCCAAAACTTTTCAAATTTGCTATATAAGACTTTTAATGCAATGGGAATATCGTAGTAGATTTTAGTTAAAATATGCTAACCGGAAGTGATATATTACCTGAAGTTATTAACAGTTTTTCTTGAAAAAATGGTTTTATTTTGAATTTAGAAATAAATGCTTCAAATAAAAGTTTTAAAGAATTAAATTCTGGGTCTAGCACAACCAATATTAAATTAGCCATTTGTATAAGCTAGATATGTAAATTTAAAAATTATTTACTTTTTGGTTTTTGTAATAAAGCTTGCTATGGATTAGGACAAAAAATACAAAAAAATAAAAAAATTAATGTTGATGTTAAATTACGTCAAATACATGCAATTTTATAATTGGGTTTATATTTCATGTTGGCCTTGCGTACAAGGAAGTCGTGTGGTGTCCACATCAGATTATTTTTATGTAATTTAGCTTGTTAATTATATTGAATATAATGATATACGAATAAGTATTTTTTTCTAAAAGAATCTATAAACGATTGACAGGGATAAAACAGTGCAAATCAAATGCTCGCTAAAATCACCCTTCATCACTGTCCATATTAGTGGTCATTGTTTTTAAGAAAAATATTCGTATCCACTGGTAATAAACATAACTTTGCGATTAAAAAAAAAAAATTAATGAATCGTAATCAGCATATGAAAAAAATAAATACTTAACGTATTTACTCGAACAACCAGTAACAACGTATATGCAATATACAGGGCGGTCGGGCGTATGCGTGCGTGCGTGTGTTGGATCCACGTTTCTCAAATACTATAAGACTTAAGACATTTTTAACTACGGATTCCTCAATCTAACAATAATGGGAAGAGTTGATTAAGTTTTGGTAACAATTGGACAACCTAAATATTATTTATGTAAATACTTATATTAAAGAACGTTAAATTCTTTATTCGATAAATATAAATTCATTTATTATATCTCCTATAGATTTAGAGATAAAGAAATGCGTATAAAATAATTTGATGTAATAAATCCAAGTCAAACTACTTCAAGGCAAGAAATTTAAATGTTTGTAATTAACACGTAAATGTCACTGTCAAAAATATTTGTATGCCACTGTCAAAAATATTTGCACTTCATTATGAAGATTATGAAAATAAAAAAATCTGATGTGGCCAGCACATTACCTTCCGTCAGTTCTATGTATTTTGTACAAATTTCATACGGAAAGTTCCTTGCTAAATTAAATATTCTATTTCTTGTACATTACCTTCCGGCAGTTGCATGTATTTTAGCAAATTTCATACAGAAAATTATTATTTTGTGACGTTTTCTATATACAGTGTAATGTATCTGTAGAAATAAAAGATTTATTATTATTATTTCTTGTCATTACCTTAAAGCAGTTGTATGTATTTTATACAAATTCCATACAGAAAGCAAAAGATTCTATACCTATTTCCAGTAAAATTATAAGACAAACACACTATGTCAATTTCACTTGACACTGACATCTTACAATCAAAATTTTCTTAATATAGTAGCTGTTTCCACAGCTATGGCTACTTTATGAAATTTAATTTTTTTATAATTTTTTAACTCTATATACATTTAATATTAGGTATAAAATGCAGTCAAATCGTATAGAAAATAAAATATTCTTTAATATTTATAATAACATTAAATGTGAAAAAATGATATTTAACATAGTTTTTTCAAGAAAAACTGTTAAAATCTTCAAATGAGGGTACTTCCGGTTGTCCAATTCTAGCCAAAATCTAATCAGCTCTTCGCATGGATGTAACGAAGAGAAATACGAAAGAATTATAATTTTTAGAATTGTAGTATGGAAGTTATCGTAGACGAAAATTTTGTTACACACACACACACACACACACACACACACACACACACACGGACACACATACATACATACACACACACACACACATACAGACATCATCGTAAAAATAGTAAAATCGTATTCTAGGGACCCTAAAACGTGCTTATTCATCAAAAACTCACCACCGAATTTTTTGACCAAAGACAATACCTTCCTTACCTAAAGGTGACGGAAGGTAAAAAGTCAACAACATAAAAGAATATACGTAAAAAAGAATATAAAAGGAATTTGCGAAAAAATGACGAATATAAAGAAAACGAAAAAGATATCTGGCGAGAGGTTATGTGCTGGTCATATCAGATTTTTTTAAGTGAGTTTTTGGGATTGAGGACAATAAAACCAGCCATGATATGTTTAAATATTAAATATAAAAAATAGAGTTTAGAGAGAGATAAAAAATCAAATTAATTCTATATTGCTGATATTGATTATAAAATATTAAAATTGTAGGTGTAAAATAAACATATATTTATTTATAATTTTGTATAAGTAAATAAAAAGAAATGTACCAAATATTTTTAGATAATTTTATATGTCAAAATGATAATGTTGTGGTTGTAAAATAATATGATAACTGAAATAAATAAACACTAGGTGAAAATTTGGTGATAATGAACAATGAATTTTTTGATTAGTAAAATTATCAAACAAAAAATATATTTTTTCATTCATAAAGCAAACATTATCTTGACGACATGATAAAATTCATTTGGTTAATATATCTTTAACTGCTTTAATCGTAAAATTAGCAGAGGGTGTACGTTGAGAATATTGTGAAAACATAAGGTATACGGCTTCTATATAACAAAAATTTAAGCATATTTTCATAAACACGAACATAATCTCAATATAATTACTAAAAAAAAACTCTTGACTCAAATATTTAAAAAAGCAGAGGGTACACGCTAGGGCACCTAAGAAATCCAATCCAATACTTACATTATTAATTTAAAAATAACAGTATTAAGCATAATGAAATATAATTAAAGTACATAGTACTTTTAAACAACATATTTGAGTTATTTTTTTATGAGCATGAATTAATTAAAAACAATTTTATGCTTTCATTGAACAATTGATTTTCATAAACTATATAAACTTAACTTAATTAGAATTTAACCTTAAATTTTCTTAAGGCTATTTTAAATTTATATTTATTTACCGAATAATTAAAATAAGCAAACTTTCTTTTGTTACAGGCATTAACGAGTTTCGAACTTCAACCCCCGACATGAATCATCAACAGTCATAGAAGAATTTTTATATGTAAATAACAAACAACACATTTATTGCTGTTTACTGAAGAAAATAAAGTACTTGAACACTTATTACCTTCTTGTTTTGATGTTCAACATTTGGTAATCCCTACCACCTAGAGAGAAGGCAGCCATCCTCTTTTCGCATTGATCATCAGTATGAGTCAGAAGATATTTATGAGTTTGTTTACAATCTGTAATAGAGAGAGACTTTAATAATTTCAAAATATTACCTAAATGCATATCTTAATTTTAAAAATATTAAATTCTTGGTTAATTTAATTTTATTGTATCATGACATGACATGAGTTGTAATTGATAATTTAACTTTTTATGATTACTGTATGTAATTTAAATAAAATAAATAAATATATCACCACGGCTTATTACCCATTGCTGGGTGTGCCAATCTGCTTTGCACACAGATATCGGTAATAATGAAATATTTGCACCGTACGGGCGTTTACCAGGCGTCACCTCATGGGCACTCATTGCTGGCGTGGAGAGTGCACTACAGAGGTCAATTTTGTGCCATTTAAAATGCGAAATATTTGGCGTCAGTCGGGATCGAACCCGGCTCCCCAGATTCGCGATATGACACTCAGGCACGAGGCCTCGAGACCCCATGTAATTTAAGATAAATATAATAAAATAACATGGAATATCTACATTCAGTGTGGTCATTGAAATACAGCCACATATAGTGGGGTGTATTCTGTAAGGAAACTGTTAATTTTAAACAGTATAGGTATGTTAAAAATAAACTTGCTGTTATAATATATTTTCAATTCTGTAACTATCAATTCTGTTAAAATTTTGATACACGTGTTAAAATTAGGTGTTAAAACTGTATTTTTATTTATTTTCAGAGGGATTATTTCTTATCGTTTATCTAAAATTCTGTAACTTTTATTTATTTGTAATAAGGCTGCCACGCACTTGAGCGACGCGAAGCGAAGAGAAGTTTTTTCATTCAATGTATTCTTATGTGAATAATCGCCTCGTTGCACTGCTCTTCTCTGCTCCAAAGTGCGGGTATACACATAATAATACATTGAATGAAAAAACTTCTCTTCGCCGCGCTTCGCTTCGGTCGCTGAAGTGCGCGTTGGCCTTTATGGTTACTAACCACATGACTTAAGCAAAGAGGTGTCTTGTTGATCACTTCATTCTGGTGTTTAATAAACATGTTAAAATTTATGATTTTAACAGCAGTGTGAAATTTTCGCGTACACAATACTAAAAAATGAATTTATTTTTAACAGTCACGTTAAAATGTAATTTTTTAAAGGCATGTTAAAATTAACATTTTTTTTTACAGAATATACCCAAACATTACTGAAAAATATTGTTAAATTTTATGAACTTTATCTTTGTCTCATTTGTCTATATAAATTGTTTCTTCATTTTTACCTCCCGCTATCCTTGGTAAGGGAGGTATAGGGATCGTGCTAAAAATCGCATATCGAGATTTTGGTAAATGACCACGTCTCTAGAATTCAATTTTAACATTTTCACGATGATGTCTGTGGGTAAGCAGCATGTATGTATGTATGTGTGTGTGAATCCTCCACTCTAACTCAAATACTATCATTCAGAAAATTTTGAAACCTTGTATTTCGAACTTTTTCTGTACTGGAAAAAGCCCATTAGATTTTGGTGTAAATCGGATAACCGAAAATGGCACTTTACTAGAAGCTCAAAATAGTTTTTCTTCGAAAAATACCTTTAAATGTTATATTTTCGAGAATAATGTTATTATAAAAATTAAAGGTTATTAAATTTTCTATAGATTTACATTAATACTTTTTCTATATATTTTATGGATAAATTTATAAAATTATCTATAATTTAAATCCCAGAGGCTACGATTTAAACAAACAAAACGCAGTTATTCAAATGTATGTAACTGACAGATAAATGTCACTATCAAAGAACTAATCATTTTAAAATAATATTGTAACGTTTTAAAAAGGAAAAAGTAAATAGAACAATAGAAAAGGAATTCAATACAGTTTCCAGTATAAGTAAATATGTAGGTATGTATTTAGATTAATCAAAATTAACGATTCACAAAAATATTTAAGCTACTCCTCATTTTTGGATTAGTGAATTCTTTTCTATCCCGGTATTTAAAATTTAATCTTCATTTTATTATAGATGGCTCAATGGTTAGAGCAACACCTCATGTTATGAGTGCCCTCGGGACTCTGGGTTCGAATCCCATTAAGGCATGGATGTGATGATTAGATTACACTATATTTTAAGAAATAAACTGTCAAAATTAGAGTAAAATTCGCTAATCCAAAAAACTTAATATTTTTTGTGACTCGGTCTGTAAATGGCGGGAGGTATTGTGTTGGCCACACCAGATTTTTTAATACCGTTGTTACTAAACCAATTAATATGATCATTAGAAAATTTTAATCGGTTTCTTATATTCCTTAAAGATAAAAGGGGAACTTTTCTAAGCAATCTACCTTGCAAATTATTTTCTTGTCACTTGTCACCTTCTTCTGACTGTTCTGGCACTAACCATAGTTTACTTTTTATATGTTTAGAAGATTTGAACGTATCCTTTTTCGATGTGCGAATAATTCATCTATCAATTTTGGTCGATGTTTTATGTTTCTAGCCACGACTTTCTAGTTTATCTTTGAATTTGAAAGCATTCTCATTCATTTTTCTTGAACATTCTACAATTTTTGCAATTTCACGTAGAGATTCTTCCTTGCTTCTACGGATGTGCAATGTTTTCCACGTCCTATTTTTTCTATAATCGGGATTTATTGTATTATTGTGAAAATTTATTCTTATCTTCTCTTAAACTATAATATCTACACTGAATTAAAAATTTTTATTACAATTGTTAAACAAGAATTTATTTGACCAACCAAATGAAACTTGTCGGTACCAAAAATGAAATTGTAGAAATAAGCATTTGCTTTAAGACTAAATATGCATATATATTTAAATTGTAATATTAAAAACAATTTAAAATTTCTCATTGAATAATTCTCATTATTTTATAAAAAAAAATCTAATTTCTATATTTTAAACTGATGACTACATTTTATTGACCATTCCAGGACCTCGTGCTTAGAACATTATCATTGTTTCGATTGATATGCAACCTACAACGCGTAAATGTGTAGGTATACTCTAGTTATGATAAATACTAGCATTTCTGAAAATATTTTCAAATTGGATTCAAATTTGAATAGAACAAAAATATCTATCAAACTTGAACTTACAATACTTTTAAAGATAAAGGTCATAAAAATATTTTCAGATTCAAATAATTAGAAAATATATTTTCTTCAAATTTACTATGACACCAAATGTTAAAAATCTAGTTGGCCAATACAATACCTCCCGCCATTTACAGACCGAATCACAAAAAACAGTAAGTTAATCCTTATTTTTGGATTAGCGAATTTTACTCTAATTTTGACAGTTTATTTCTTAAAATATAGTCTAATCTAAACCAAGTAACTATTTTTTAAACCCCTCAACAGGATTAAATCTCAATTACAGAGTGGGTTCACATTCACACACATCCATGCCTTAGTGGGATTTGAACACAGAGCCCCGAGGGCACTCATGACATGAGACGTTGCTCTAACCATTGAACCACCGAAGCTATGATAAAATGAAGACTAAATTTTAAATACCGGGATAGAATAGAATTGACTAAACCAAAAATGAAGATTAGCTTAAACATTTTTGTAAATCGTTAATTTTTATTAATCTAAATACATACCTACATATTTACTTATGCTGGAAACTGTATTGAATTAGTTTTTTGATAGTGACATTTATCTGTCAGTTACATACATTTGAATAACTGCGTTTTGTTTGTTAAAAGCGTAGCCTCTCGGATTTAAATTATATATAATTTTATAAATTTATCCATAAAATATATAGAAAAAGTATTAATGCAAATCTATAGAAAATTTAATAATCTTTAATTTTTATAATGACATTAATCTCGAAAATATAACATTTAAAGGTATTTTTCGGAGAAAAACTATTTTGAGCTTCTAGTAAAGTGCCATTTCCGGTTATCCGATTTTTACCAAAATCTAATGGGCTCTTTCAAAATTTTCTAAATGATGGTATTTGTATTTGAGTTAGAGTGGAGGATTCACACACATACACACAGACATCATTGTGAAAATGTTAAAATTGGATTCTAGGGACCTTAAAACGTGGTCATTTACCAAAATCTCGATATGCGATTTTTAGCACGATCCCTATACCGCCCTTACCAAGGGTAGCGGGAGGTAAACAGTGACAGACCATTGTTACCTTTAACCCTTATGTTAAAAGCGAATTAGTTACCTTGGTAATGACGATTGGAATGAGTGACACGTCAAAAATTTTTTAGAAATACAAATTTAAATGAAAAGTAGTGTATAATATACGTGTTAAGTGATTTTATTTGTTCGAAGGTTCTTCCTTCTCACAAAATAAAATGTCACTTTTAACATTTATATCATATAGTATTTTATTCACGAAAAATTACTATTCAAGGTCATTTAAGAACCATCTGCTATAATATTACTTGCAAATGAATTCACTGCATTTCGTACCCATAGGCGTGCATCGCGAAATATTTATGGATACATTTTAATCGAAAAAAATAAATGTACTTTATTTGAAAATTACGTTTCTTTATAAATAATGCTTTTCTCAAAGTTTTATCTTCTTCACCTACGTTTATGCATATATCATATAGGCTTGACGTAAACCATAAATTAATAACTTGATTTACATGTCAACGTCACTGGATAAACATTAAGTGTAGTAGATAATTCCATGTCTGTAACTCTACGACATACGTCACTACTATTTTCAGTGTGTTAGAAAGTAATATCACCATTTACGTATAACTAGCACACCACATAAATTAAATAGACGTACGTCAAATAATTTTTCTTTTTCTAATACAAAATGTTGCTCAGCTACTGCTATGAAGTGCTGTGTATTATTTCTTCGAACAAATGACCTTGAATAGTCATCTTTAGTGAATAATAGTTTAAATATCTATTTACATAGAAAAATACATGCTGAACCACGCATGGGCGGATCTAAGAAATGTCCAAGGAGGGGGCGAATTAAGAAACTAACTTCGTTCGAATTAAAAGACATAATATAATTATCTCGATGAATTTGTTTTTTAGTTACTCGTGGCAAAACAATAACGATGCTTGCGTTATTGATTGGACATTTTGTAATGAAGTATACTGAAATGCAATCAAATAAAAATGAAATTGAATTGATTTTTATACCTTACAATTGTCTAAGAAAAATACTTATAAGTATCTTTAGTTAAAATAAGCTATACGAAGTATTCAAATATTTTATTATGTACAACGTATGTAACCTAATAGTACATTACGCATTAATAAAACTGCGACCGACGTACTGACGACTGTCGAGTCTATTCCACGATACGGGGTGCCCAGCATAGTAGTTGTCAACTTGCCCTGAATTATTTCATATCAAGTAACCAAACGACGATATTTACAAGATAATATATTTTTTTAAATTATTATTTATTTTAAAATTTACCAACCACCAAGGAGGGGGCGATCGCCCCCCGCTGGATCCGCCAATGGAACTACAGTAATAGTTGACAGATGACATTGTCATTTTACTGTAATTATATTTTGCAATAAACTTTTATCCATAGCAATTTCTGTAACTTTTAAAAATATTCATATTACTGACAAAATTTAGTTTCATGATTTTATAGTAATTTATGTAACAAGACCTAAAGTTATACTTTACTGGGTCAGCAAGCATATTTTAGAGCGAGCCGTAGGCGAGTTTTTAAAGCTTGTGAGCCCAGTATACATTTTCAGGACATGTTGGCTACAAATTTTTTTTCGCGGTCGTGAAGAAAAGAATTAATAAAAATCTATAGTGGATGTTCTGATTTCTAAGGCCATTATAATGCATTATTTTATTTTTTGAGCAACCGGACGCGAAATAAGCATTTCGCAGCCGCAATACAGGCCGCGAAATTGGATTCTGCAACCGTTGTCATGGTAGCGGCCGCAAAATTAGGTAAACAATCACTTTGAGACTTGAGAATTGCATGGTTTTGTTTATCAAATGTTAATCCCATAGCCACCTTGCAAGCTAACTTTCTATTTACAATGAAACTGTTTAAATTTAATAAAATTTGTAATTACATATTTTTTACGGTTGCACAAAAAATATTGTGTACACCTTGTCCGCGAAATCCTTTAGCACCCTCGAGATTGTCTTGCCTCGGCCGCAAGCGGCCTCGGCGACAATTTTTCTCTCGGTACGCTAAAGAGTGATTTCGGGCCTTGATATACAAATAACTATTATTGCGAAGAAATAAAAAATAAATCAATAAACAACTGATCGCCATAAATACACTCATAACAATTTTCCGAGCTAGTTAAGGATTTTCCAGTTTAAAATGTGACCAAAAACAGCACATTTTCTAAGTGAAAAAGAAAAATTTATGCATGCAAAAACGGTCGGCTCTTCAGCACTATCTGCTATTTTCTTACGTGAAACAAAGTAGGTACCTGTAGAAGTAGAATAAATAATAAATGAGAAGCTTAATTTCAAAACGTAATTATTCCACTTTCTAAATTAAACATAAAAAATTGCTACATTGGATTCAAAATAATAATTTTTTCAAATGAGTCATAATTTAATAGCCAAATTATATGAGTGAACTTAACTTTTGAGCAAATGTTTAAACAACATTCTATGCGGCATAATTTAAAGCACATAGTGACATCTTTGGTTCATTTTATGTAAAATATGTGTAATTAAGTTTTGAAATCAAGTACAACATAAACATATTATTTTAATAGCTTACCATTTCTTTGTAAGAATAATTGTTTCATTTCTTCATTCTGCACTTTATAATTTTAAGGTAGTTTGTATAATACATATTCGAAATCTTTTAATACCTATTGTAACGAATTATGTAAACGAGTTTTGTCCGGTTTAACATTTAAACAAATACGAATAAGATTTTCTGTTTTCAAATTCAGTATTTTTCTTCAGTCTGAAACAAAAAGCGAAAATTTAGAAACTTTCCAGTTCTAGATAATATAATGCAACCAGCTTTTTAACCGCGTATTGAGAGTTGCATCTAAAAATATATCCTCAGAAATTATTGTAGAAAATGAAATAAGTATGTAAAAGGAGATATGGTTATTAAATAATGAATATAATCGTCAAAGTTTGTCTGAGTTTATTTTTTACAGAACGGTTTTGTCATATACAATGACTGTAGTTTGCTATGTATTGTATCGTGTATCAATCGTTTATTTTATTGAATATAAAGTCGGAAAAAAGGGTCAGGTGATGTACTGAATCTGTATAACTTACATCTAGGCTTATGCATAGTTAACTTAAAGTATCAACTGCAATAAGGCCTCCTATGGCTGTTTCAAATTTGATATTTCGTCATAAAAATCAATGCAGAAACGTACATTCGTGTATAAAAGTATATGTACACACTTGAGCACGGTACAGGAAGTAATAAAACAAGAGAACAAAGTAACAATTTTCAAAAACATGTTTGTTTATAATAATAATAGTTTATATTAATGATCTTGTGTTTTGTATAAAAGTTATATTGTACTATCAAAATAAATTCAACCCAAATTCATCAAAACGATTCAAAGGCGCGCCAGTTCATTCCACTACCAATTGTACAAAGGACCAGTTTCGGAAGAATTGACCAATTCTAAACGATGTGAACAAATTAGACAACAAATGATAATGACACAATAATTTGTAATGACCGAATGATGAGAGAATTGGGAGAATTTATTTCTAAAAAACCTTAGCAAATGATTCAAACAAAACATCATGCAACAATTATAGTAAAACAACATGCACTCTCGAAACAAACACAAATGCAATGAAACAGGAAAATTACCCCTAAATGATAATGAAATATAATATTATATGCAATTTATGTATAAATTAATTATGTACAAATAATTCAATGAGTTTAAATGGCACCCTCTCGAAATATATTAAATCATACTAAAGTATATAAGTTCATGGGTAGCCAGATATTAAAGTATAACGTTAACATTTTATAATAAAATTATAATTATAATGCATAAAATAAAACATAAATTTAGTTAAGAAAATTCAATCGGCAATCTCCGGAGCTCTGTTACATTGTGTTGCACAGTTCACAGACTGTGAGGCACCTACGGTTCACACTTTGAATTGATTGATAAAAAATAGTCTCTACATGAGAACAGATAACAGCTGCATTCGCAGATGTTAGAAGTTAAAGTCGAATAGGTCCGCCAGACCTTCTCCGTTGTCCAAACTGAAGTTGTAGTCGGACACGGAGAGAGGTGGCTCCAACAGTTGGAATGGCTCTGAGCACAGGTCCAGAGTTCCTATAACAAACAAACAACACATACTAAACACAACAACCAGTAACGTTTACTCTATAAATCGCAAATGGTCCACACTGAAAACCTAATCAAATCACATTTAATTTTGAAAAATATATCCCCTTTATTTGAAAAAAATAAACAATTATATATAAAAAAAAATATAAATTTAGCCACATATCAATTTTGCAACTTTCTGCCAATTTCTGAAACAAAGAAAAACACAAACGTTATTTCCAAGCGTTAATTTTGAAATACAGGATTTTCTGATTTCTAATTGGGGTCTAGGAAACTATAAATGGGACATGTGCGCCTTTGGGGGGCTTTCATGTGCTTTTCTTTTGTCAAAAAATATTTCTAAGGGGCTGTCCTTAAATTACGTAACGCAAAATTAGAAAATTTTTGATACCCCCTCCCCCCTTTGTAACGCACCCGTAACGCAAACATGAACCCCCCCATATATTACGTAACGCAGTACCTAACACCCCCCCCCAATTTTTTTACTGGATATAAAAATATATGGCTTCCTTAATATTCACTTAAAATTTGAAACAGAAACTTTAAATTAATGTATATAAAGATGAAAAATAACAGAACAGAACAAACTATTTAAATTAATGTACATAAAGATGAAAAATAATGTACTACTCTTGCCCTACGGCTTGTCACCCCAATTTCTTTACTGGATATAAAAGTATATGGCCTTCTTAATATTCAGTTAAAATTTGAAACAGAAACTATTTAAATTAATGTACATAAATATGAAAAATAACAGAACGGAACAGAAACTATTTAAATTAATGTACATAAAGATAAAAAATAATGTACTACTCTTGCCCTACGGCTTGATGAAAAAATAATAGCACAGAAATTAAAAGCATATGCATTTCCATATGCTTTTAACAAACTATTGAAAAGTTTTTCCTTATCAACACTACTTGATTCATGTTTTAATATGAATTGCATTGCACGAATAAAAGACCACTGGCCCGAATTTGAACTGTGCCCGACATATTATATTGACTGTTATTGAAAACAAACGACTTCCTGCATATACGAATTAGCACCGCGAAATTTGAATGTTTCAAAACTATTAAAGCAAGTTTAGCAATATTTTTTATATTTTACCGTTACGTAACGCACACATTAACCCTCCCCCACCCCCTCGTAACGCTGCGTAACGCTACTCTTGACCCCCCCCCCTTGAAGCGTTACGTAATTTAAGGACAGCCCCTAAACTGTCAGTAATCAAGAAAAAAGTTTCAAATAAAGAAGTTAGATATTTTTATTGTATATCCAGTGCAGTACAAAAATAATATTTCTATCGGTAAATTTTGTAACACACACTTTCAACCAGTTTCATTAGTTATTTAAAATAATATTATATTTAAGTAACTTACTCCATATCTACCTTAGTTCATAATTTCATTTAAAACATAAATATATCATCACGGATTATTACCCATTGCTGGGTGTGCCAATCTATTTTGTACACAGATATCGGTAATGATGAAATATTTGCATCGTGCGGGCGCCTACCAGGCGTCACCTCACGGGCACTCATTACTGGCGTGGAAAGTGCATCGCAGCGGTCAATTTTGTATAATTTAAAATTCGAAATATAGCGTCGGTCGGTATCGAACCCGGTTCCCCAGATTCGCGAACTGACACTCAGGCACGCGACCTCATGTAATATAAGATAAATATAATAAAATAACATGGAATACCTATATACAGTGCATGTAAATGAAATACAGCCACATAATAAATTACTGAAAAATATTGTTAAATAAATAATAAGAACTTATCAAATTTAGCTTTGTCTCATTTGTTTAAAAATGTTTCTTCATTTTTTAATACCGTTGTTATTAAACCAATTAATATGATCATTAGAAAATTTTAATCGGTTTTTTATATACTTTAAAGATAAAAGGGGAACTTTTCTAAGCGATCTACCTTGCAAATTATTTTTTCTACTCCCACTTGAAACAGTTATCATTTCTTCACAATCTGCAGAATGGATATGTAAGCAATACTAGTTAACT
Organism: Harpalus rubripes; assembly: GCA_963082715.1. Lineage (NCBI taxonomy): Eukaryota > Metazoa > Arthropoda > Insecta > Coleoptera > Carabidae > Harpalus > Harpalus rubripes. Next base: position 28,813,000 of record OY720460.1, on the reverse strand, counting down.
GAACGGATATAATTTCATATCCATTCTAGGATGGATATGAAATCCACGAATCACAAATCTCGAAGTCGTGTAACCTAGGCAACTGTCTATTCATTGATCACAAGATTAAGAAGACGAACGATACAAATGTCATATTTGACATTTCAATATTGTCATTTAGATGGAAATATTGTCGGTATTAAAAAAGATTTGAATAATTTAATAACAATTAACTGAATTATATTATGAATTAATTGTAAGTACTGAAAAAGAGCGTATAAAAAATGGAAATCAAAACGGTATGAAATATCGCATTGCCAAGTCAAGGTTATCCTTTAGATTTGGCAATAAAAAAACCGTAAGTAGTATGTAAAAGTTTTGTATACTTATAAAATAAAATATTATTTTAATAACAAATGTCATTAAGAAAGCCTAGGAAAACATGTACTTAAAATGATATTAATTAATAATGTTCAATAAAATTTTAAATTTCTATAGTTCACATTTTTCTTCTTTTCGTTAGTCGTAGAAAAAGTATGCTGTACAACTCGAGTGGAATGTCCATATCGCCTTCGGATGATTGAACACTCCGCCTACGGCGTCGTGCTCAAACTTCATCCTCATGCGATATGGACATCATATCCACTCTTGTTGTACAAACTACTATTCTTGTCACTAGTCACCTTCTTCTGACTGTTCAGGCACTAATTAGTTTATTTTCTATATCTTTAGAAGATTTGAAAGGATCCCTTTTCGAACTGGGAACAATTCGTTTATCAGTTTTGGCCGGTGTTTCAAACCACGATTTTCGCTTATCTTTGAATTTGAAAGCATTTTCAACCATTTTTCTTGAACCCGGTTCCCCAGATTCGCGACCTGACATTCAGGCACCAAAATATTTTTAAGAAAATAAGATATTTAATTAGAAAAATTATTTTCGTACGCCACTGGATAGACAATAAAAATATCAAACTTCTTTGTTTGAAATATTGCCATTAAGTAACCTATGAGAATTTTTGGCAAAACAAAAGTAAGTGCACCACATGTCCCATATAACCGAAATCGTATCTCTCATAGTTTCCGAGATCCCAATGGTGGCCTTCGAAATCCGGACCTTGTTATTTATAGCCCAGTTATTTTTTTCTTGCCAAGTGAAGTCGATGGCGCAGTTATAATAATAAAAAATATAAATATAGTTATGGAGAAGCATGAAGCTGGGCAAGTGAAGGCGGTTAGTGGGCGGTGCACTGAGCTGAATCCCATGGTGCTACACTGTACGCAAGGAAGCTGCAGCACACACAGCATTCAGTTCGGTACATGGCCAAGCAAGCGAAGAAGAAACTCACAAATGCAATGGATCCCAAACAGCCCTTGTCTTGTAGAAGACATGTGTAGTGAAAGCAGTCGGCGCGTAGCTAGAACTCTGCCTGTGATGTGACTCGAAACAGCACAGGTCACGGGTAGAGCCCCAGAACGCAACGACTCCAGAGTTTAGCTGTAGCACCCTTTACATATATACATTCATTGCACATAGATCATTTAAGCTCTTGTTAACTTCAAGCTGTTTCCCAAATTCAATATTTTATAATATATGCACCTACCGAAAAACCAAATTTAGACCCAGTATTTTTTATCTCTTGTTAAATTGTCTGTTAAAAGAAAAATATAGCATCGATATTGTAGCATAAGTTGGAAAAAAAAAATTACTCATACCATATTGGGTATAAAGAGAGCAACTTTCGAAATTTTTGTGAAGTACCTACCTACTTCATAAGATCGGATTTTAATTTTTGAATATCAGTAGATACAGGCTTTATATGCTCCATGATTTATAAATACTAATTCTTATTTTTTAAACAACTACATGATATATATACACGTTGAAATTCAGAAAACAAACTATACCGTGTGTCTATCTTAAAGGTGTACATAGGAGATTAACATGGGAAATCAGTTTTTTGCAATTTCCTGCTCGCCTAATTATTTTAAGCAAAAACGCGTCAAATAAAAGTTTTAGGGCATAAAATTCTGCATCTAAATCAATAAACAGAATTATCTTTACATGCGACAGAAATTAATTATGAAAATGTCGAAAATTACGTTAAAAATATCGACAGCCATGGAATTGAACAAAAAATAAATAAATGCTTGGCGTTTTATCAAATTGTCAGAAACGTCAAATAAATTAACTTTCGTTGTGACACATAAAAAGTCAAGCATTTATTTATTTTTTGTTCAATTCCATGGCTGTTGATATTTTCAATGTAATTTTCGACATTTTCACAATTTCTGTCGTTACAAAGCATGTAAAGATAATTCTGTTTATTGATTTAGATGCAGAATTTTATGCCCTAAAACTTTTATTTGACGCGTTTTTGCTTAAAATAATTAGGCGAGCAGGAAATTGCAAAAAACTGATTTCCCATGTTAATCTCCTATGTACACCTTTAAGACAGACACACGGTATATAGTACAGTGTGTTCAAAAAAATGCCTAACTCGGAGTAGGCTATGAAAAGTGAAACGTATGTCTGATCATTATTTAATTCAAAAATCAAGTTGTCAAAACTGATCCAAAAATGTAATTTTAAGGAGAAACGACAAGGAAGAAGGATACAGTATATTGACATTCGCCGTTTTCTTATTTGTTACCATTTCTAAAATAAGATTCAAGAAGAAAAGCTTTGATTTTCTTTAGATAACAGTTTTGTCAAATTGACATTTAATTAAATATTTTTAAATTGACATATGTTTCTTTGACCAAAGCCTACCCCGAGTTAGGATTTTTTTGAAGACACTGGCCCGTACCACGATCACGGTTTTAACTAAAACACTGTTTTAAGAAGTGTCAAATTTAAATTTCAATATTTAATTTCTCCGTTTTGTTTAAAGATCGATTTTTAAAAAAAAATATTTGTTTGAATACAAACTAAGTACTGCTTTAAAATCATATTTTGATAAATTTTATATTATTTATTATTATTATTAAATAATGAAGTTTGACGTTTCTTAAAACAGCGTTTTAGTTAAAACCGTGATCGTGGTACGAGCCACTGTAGATGCAAGTGGTTATTTTTGTCCAGATAAAAATAAAACTTTTACAAATTGGATAAATTTTATAAATTTATTGTTATTTAAACGTAAAATAAATTTGTTTCAAGGAAACAATAGTCCTGTAATATATTTCTAAAATTCATCTACTTACTTGAAATTAATGGGGTCAATTAAAAAATTGTCGACTTTTATAATATAAAATCGTGAAATAGATCTCTTTTAATAAATATAGTAATATAAAATAATTTGAAATATGCGACTTTTTATTCATAAATTTGCTAATAAATTTGTGACGTCACACTTTCATGCTCACACAAACACATTTCTCTCACACACGCACACACATTTATGTTCCACGTGATATCCGTTTTAACCGTTGTAAACAAAAAATAGCAATCCAACCTAAAATACTAAAGCAGTATTCATTGTTCCAAACTAAATTGTAAAGTTTGATTGCTGCATTTATGAAGCATTGAAATATTATTTTTTTAAATTGTAAGATGTAAAAAATACACCTATATATTTAATTTGACTTATTCTTTCAAGAAAAAATTAATCCGAAAATTTAAAATGACCACATTGAAAATATTTAAGTTGCTATCTTTATAGCCAATTTTTCGATGCGATATTTTTCTTCTAACCGACAGTTTAATCATAGATGAAAATACCGAACCTTAAATAAATAAATAAATAATAAAAAAAAATGCATCAGATTATCAATGAATGAAACTACCAATGACGACAATAAATATTCCATTGTAAACCGGTTTAAGAACCAGTAACATTTAAAACCGGAAGAACATATGAACCCAGCATGTGTTTCACTGAGAGCATAATAATTGCATTTTTTAAATTTCCATGCTCATATTAAAACCCCACAAAAACAAAATAAACAGATAAAAGCATAAGAGCCGAATACACTGTTAGAAAGCACAGATACAAGATGTTAACCAACCTGGCGTACTGTGCTGGTCATCAATGGTCAGAGGATAGCGTCCACCCATAGGGCCGAAGTCATCGCTCTCACATATGAGCGCGTGTCTTAACCTAATAGTTTCTGAAGTAGCCTGGCCAGAACCGGACGGCTCTTCAAACATGCGTTTGATGCTCTCGTTCATAGGCGATAATGTAAACTTATCTAGTCCCATGTCACTGTATTGCGAACTACATGATTGTTCTGACGAAAACGAACTGTAGGTGGGTTCTACTTTCGGCACGATTCCATCCATGCCAACACTATGCAACACTGGGTCTTTACTTTTACTGTTGCTGGTAGAGTCGTTTTGAAACGAAAGGTTTCGCCTAGCACTGCTATTTGGAGCCTTCTGTGGTGCTAGGATAGCTCGCACAGGACTCATGAAGTTGGATTTGCTCGGCTGCAGTACATCCTCTAATAAAGGATCTGACGGAGGTATTGGTGTACGATGTGGCTTTGGTTTGGCAGTGGTAACATCAGGACATAAATAAACTTCTATCTCACCATTGTCACTCTTCATTGAAATTTTGTAGCTGTCGGTAGGAACCTGAAACAAAATAAAAACATGTATCAAATAATAAAAAAATAAAATTTCATTCAATTACCTGCAGTTTAGATTCAGGAGGTGCTTTAATAGCCATTACAGTCTTTGCCCTATAATCATGAATGTCTCTAAGATCTTGGTATGTGATGTAGGCCATAGTTTTATCTTCACAGACTTTCCTCAGGCTTGTTTCAGCTGTATTAATTAGAGAATCTAAAAGGTTCTCTTTGGCTTCCAGGTACTTCATGTCTTGTAAAAGAACTTGATAATTATTAGTGTATACTGTATTTCCACCCTTCCATTGAATATTGTTCTTTGATTTCTTCTCAAGAATTCCAATTCCTTCAAGAACATTGGTTATGTCGTAAATCCGACGTTTTTGTACTCCAAGTTGTTCAGAAGCTCTATTTAAATCTATTACTCCATTTGAAGAACCCTTAAGAAGACCAACAAACTTTTTTGTAAGCAAACCCAACGATGTATCATATCTCGTACGTTCAGGTTTTCTGCCAGCTACTCTGCCACGTTTCGGAGGTGGTGTTTTGAACTCTTCTTTGATGGGGATGGGTATCATCATGTCTAGGTTAAGCTTACGTTTGACAGCTTCTGGGGCCCGGACCGTAGGCACTGCGGGAGGCTCACGCATGATTTGATGTTGTGGAGTGACTCCATAACCATGATCGATGAGATGCTGATGCACTGTGGGCGTCAGATCTTCTTCCTTCACGATGGTCATGTCCGGGGTGGTGGTGATGGACCGCCGAAGCCCCCTCGGGCTGGCCGCGGGCTCCGGGCACAGCATCGCCGGCCGCCGACCACGCGGCATTTTGGTTATGTTCTCAAAATCGTATCAGTAACTAACGAAAATGCACGTTGATTGCGACATATGGTTTGGTAAATAATTAAAATTTCAAGACCAAAACGTATAACAGATACAAAAGATAAAATAGTGTATGAACGAAAATAAATAAAATAAATCGCGTGGTTATACTATGTCGTGGTACTGGGCTGTGCGAGTGTGCCCGCGAGCGAGCTGGGGTCTACCTGGACAACACAAAACTGCTAAAACTACAGACAAACAATTTACTGAACGCCGGGGGGTTGCTTCGTCTCTGGCGTCAACACCGCTATCGAATTACAGCCCTCTACATGCAGTCATTCGAAAGACGATACAGTTCCTGTTCACTCGGGCACGCCACAGGTATTCGACATTCCAGACAATTTCATGAATTTTAGCTGACCTTATTACCGAAACAATTATCCCAATCGTTCAATTTTACAACCACCGAAACGATAATCACATTGGAGCATGCAAACTCACAGGTCTGATACAACCACCACGTAACCGTCACAAATATATTAAAAACCTACGTTGCAGCGACAATTCTTTTGAATGATTATAATGATGAAATAAATATTATAAAAATTTAAACGATTTATCGATATACAACCATAAACTTACCGGGAAATGCTACATATTCAGTAGTGACGAAGAAAATGTCCGCCACTCTATGCTGTAGCAGTTAGCTTCAGTGCAACACATATTCACTCATTATCACGACAAGCATTTTTGTAAAACGTTTAAAACCATGCTGCGTACTTTTACGTGAACGCAGCTTTAAAAAGAGATGCAAAATTTGGTAATAAAATAATGTTATTGCTGAAAAATACTAGCTCAAACGTTGCTTACAACCGTCTTACTCGCGCCTGCCAAACAGCCACACAAAACATGTAACATCTGCGACCGGTCGGTTGGCGCGAAGTACAACGCATGCGCTCTAACGTCTCCCTCATATGTTCCGTTGAAAAAAAAAATAATTATCACAAATACGGGCACAAAAACACTTAAAACATTTTTAAGATAAATTATTACCCTTCCTTTATTATGCATATGCTATTAAAATATACCTACTCTGTACTCATAAGGTGTAAAAGCAAATTTAAAACAACCCAACCTTCCTGACACCGATAACACATGTAAACAAATATGGCTGTTGTAGAGCGGGATTCATGAACCATATCAAATGAGGTCTGGGGGAGTTAGTAGCGGGGATATATTATAAAGCAGTGATAAATATTACATGTTTTATTATAATGAATTAAGTTACAAACATTATGTTATCAACACGTAGTGACAAACACGAATGTCGCTTTGTACAACTATGATGTAATAATATACAAGATATACCAAGACTCTAAGAACTATATGTATTTATATATGTATATAGTAGAACAATTCTTTTTAAAGACCACTAGTCACTAAATAGATTTTGTATTTTGATTCTCTACACATTGATTGTTGCGATGTCTATAACAGCCACCTGATCCCCAAAAATTCTCAATCAAATCATCGAACAAAATTGATATTTCGCATTCGTCTCACTGATTTTGTTCAAAAGATGATTAAGTGAGAATTATCAGAGAGGTATGATGATGTATGCATGTCCAAACATAAGCTCAGCCTATTCTTATTCCTCTTTAATTAAATAAAGCGAGGGAACAACAAAAATGCATCTTACAAACTATTGTTGGATCATTTGTATCAAAAATACTGCTAATTCGGGTGTACAGTTTTGAAGTCAGGAATGTAGAATGAGTTATGATTGTACACACATACAACTGTGGTTCAGTGCATTACGAAACTGTGAACAATATATAACATATGGGTGTATATTGTTTGTATAAGGAAACATGCTATGGTTGCTACCCTAACTATATTCCCGAATATATAACCGGTACAAAATCGTAATGTAATATGAGCAGCTAGTTACCAACTGTTATCAACAGCCAGTAAGCTAACCGCTCATAACAAATACTCAGTAAAAGGTTGAATAATTAAATGCAGGAGATATAATGCAAGCATCGCCGTATGGAACGTAGCTACACAGCAAGCAATGAACGAACAACATGACAAACACATTCAAGTCAAAGGAGAGAACATTACTGAATTGAATATAAATAATAAAAACTAAACGTAAACTATTATTACACACGCAACTCAGTCCTGTAAAAATAACACAACGTAATTAAAAGCAAATGAAAAAATAAATTTATCATAATGATCCAGTTTAATAATCCTAAGTAATGTAATAATGATAATTAATAATAAGAGCGTACATGATAGGACTTACAACAATATTGTCGGCGAAACAGAGGCCGAGAGAGCCATTTCGAATGTACAAACATGTGGGGCGATTGTTCAAGTGTGTGACAGGTCCCCGCCCAGCTACCCTACAAGCTACTATATATTTTATACACGGGCGCCGCGGCACATGCCCGTCGCGACGCCCTCTCTATACACATACAGAGGCTGTGTTTTTGTTACTTTACGGTTACTGTTTACAAATAGTATTATACTTTTACATACATACACGGTGAACACACGCACTCGCACGCACTCTGGGAGTCTTCGAATGGTGTGATCTGTCACGGCGGATCGACTTTTTTACAATTCATAATAATAATTACACATTATATAGATTATACATTATACAAAACGGCGTTTAACCCAAGGTTATGAATTTACACTTTACAGACAATACAATACAATGTTTGGGTAATAGTTTACTTAAATGTTTCACTTTACATCAGTCTGAAAATGCTACAGTTCGCGTAGCCGTCCCAGTTCCCGAACGTTTATAGCCCTGTCTTCCGATCTCGGTTCCGCGGTCACTGCCACCCCGTCCCCGACATCTGCCTTTTAAAACTTATAATGAATGAGATACGCCGCATTCGCATTCGCCGCCTAGTCCCAGCCCAACTTCATCTAAGTACAATTTGTTCAAATATTTTATACAATTTTCAAACACACTATTTTTAAATATAACAATATTTCTATACAATAATTATCAACTGGTGTGTACAGGTTTATATTTCGCAATCGTATATACATAGGCGGTGGTATCGGAGAAGGTGGCATTTGACCGCGACCCGAGCACAACACAATGACAACTAAATTAACGTACTTAAACCTTACTATGTTACCAGATCGTTAAAAGTAGGTATGTATTCATGTTATACATGATGAGAATGTACGTGCGCCTGGACGAACACCGGTATCCACCACCGATCACTATCAGTCTCCTCTCGTCTCCAACATAATAAATAAAAGTTTTACATAATTTTTATGAACGAATGTTACAGAACGATTCTATTTTACATTAATATTACATACACATATAATACAAAATGGATTACGAGAGTACAGAGATGAGATTCAATCGTGATTACCAGTGCGCGCGAATGCATGCACGATTCATGCAGACAAAAAAATTATAAAAAATTTAGACACCCTGTTGCTTTAAGAAAAATCAAACCATCCAAGTTCCAAATTGCAGACAGGTACTTTTCTAAAGAAATGATATTTTCTGTACAAATTTGAGGTATTTTTTGTCTGCAAATACAAGTTTTTACAATGAGATAAAATGAAATAGAAATTTACAATGAACGGGATGACGGTTTTTAAAAAAATCTGTACAACTTTTACATGAACATTTCTTTTTTATACAAATTCAATGAATACTTAAAATAATTAAACCTCTGCTTGTATGAATTCTTATATATCATTTGATAAGATAAAATAAAAACTATGTATATGAAAGCAGCAATATTGTTATTGTTAAATCGCTCGCGAAACTGTTAACGTTTCAACATTACCGACTGTTGACTTGAATTCATCTGCTACAGTAAAGACCGTTAAACTGTTAACAGTATCAATAAAAGCAAAAGCGAGTTATAAAAATATGAAAATTTAATTTGAACTGTAACTAGAATATTTACTTATTATCGAACTAAAGTGTTGCATAGCGAGAAGTCGGAACTATGTGCCGCTCATCGGATCTACACGGAGGACTCGTGGTTATTTATTATCAGAACATTACACGAATTAAGGAAGAAACATGCCAAGGGATAGATACTGAAACAACCGTATTTTCAATATAAATGCACAATTTGCACGTAAATGCTAGCGCCGACGCCGAGTGCGCCTACGAAAATATACAAATCAAATCAAAAGCAATTAATTATTGAGTTTTTTGATTTTATCATAATGAGAGAACGGCTGCGAAATATATGAAGTGCATCAGTGCATGACTGATGATTCCTGAGGGCGGTATCACATACTTTAAACATCATCTAATGACTTAGACCTTGTGTATTCTGTGCCACAGTCTTGTCGCATTATCAGTATAAAAATAGACGCACAAAATGAAGTAGAAAATTTATTCACAATTTTCGTTTCGTAAAGTCATAATATTTCAACGCACAACATATCTTACCATTCACTCATACTCAAATGGAATTTATATTTCAAATAAATACATATTTACATCTTAATACTGATTCAATACAAAACGAAATACTTGATAAGCTGAAATTTCGTTAAAACGATTGGAAATATATACAATAAAATGACAAATAATTTAAAAGCCTTGCGACAAGTGTGCACCGAGTACACGAAGATCTGTATTTAAAAATGTAACACGGTTTTCTTTTGCTCATTTTTTTTTCTTGAATGTTCATTATACTTGTGTAGTGTTTTAAAATTCACTGGGCAGTCCGAACCCTGTTCACATGCAACACAACGATTAATTAATTACTCGATGAATGGGATTATAGATACAGACACGACTACATGATATAATTATACAGATATAGTACACGATTACATTATATCTATGTAATAGATTATGAAATATTTATATATAGAGACAATACAACCAAACGCCGCGCATTTACTGAATGAACAGTAGACAGCATGCGACGACTCACACAATGCACAATTCCACAGTAAATTACACTAAAAAACGTAGCAAAAATAAAATTGTGTACAAGTTCTAATTACATTCGTAATGAAAGAGAAGGGCCCGTGCCGAAATCAAATACTGTGTACTATATGAAGACTTTATCATCGTGTATTGTGTGTCGTTTAAAATAAGTGACCCCTCAATTTGACGTTAACTTTACTAAAACGATAATTATATATCAAATTATTAAACAGACTTGGTCGTAAAATAAAAAAAAGTGAAATTATATTGTAGTTAAAACGTAATGAACAAAAAGGATTTACATAGAACCGGGCCGTAGCGGTTGTTGTTTAGAGGACCCCGTTGGCTGGCGGGCCTATGGGGCCTAACTCGTTGCCGATGCCGCTCATAGAGTTGCCGCTCTTCAGCAGAAACTTCTCCAGTTTGGCAATGATGTGCTTGCCATACGTGTACTTCCGCAGCGAATTCAGATGCGGCCGGATCTTGTGCATCAACACCTTGCGTTGAGTCGGCTCCGACACGTCGATCATCTTCTGCACCACGTAGTTTGCGTACTGGTCCTTCATCATAACATGTAGAGCGCTGTAATCAAATAATATGTAAGGCGAGGGCAAAATCAATAACAAAAAATAACCTTTTCTAAATTATAGTGTCAGGAATATTTCAATACTTATCTTTGTTAAACAAAATTAAATAACCGTTGTTTAGTCTAGCTGTCAATGGTATAGAGTTGAAAATTAAGTCAAGAAGCTATTACAAGCTACGTGCAGGGTTGATATTTGGTTTAGTGTTTAGTAGCCAGTATTAGATACTCTAGTGGAAAATATGTGATCTCGAGTTTTAGTTTGAGCGCGTACTAGACGCTAGTACGCAAAGTTCAACAATGCAACAGTTTACTTTTTTTGTTATGTTTAGTGTAATCAATAATAATAAGTTAGTCAAGTTGTAGTGTAAATGTACATAATATATGTGGTTATTGGCAACTAAAACTACCGATGGCGGCGCTAGTGTTGTAGCATACACGTGCTCTGAAAATGGTATTGTGCTATAAGATCGCATATTGTATAACCAACATTCGTTTTGAAGTATACTAACAAATTCATTAAACTTTTTATAAATAGTGTTAGTAATAATTTTGTGTAAATCATAATCACATTCGAAGAAAGTTATCTTAGACTTATTTCTAAGGAAATGTTTACTTATTTGGAGGCAACAAATTCTTCTCGAAGTTTTATAGAAGAGGAGAATTGTTGAATCATGGGTTGTTATTTTTATGTGGCGTTAATGAACATAAAGCTACAGACTAAAAAAAAATGGGCTGTGTTTAAACAAGTGCTCTAACGTCACATCCTCATGAGATTAGAAGAACTTTAAAGTTACAATTGATTATTTACAAAATGCTTTTGTATAGCTGGCCATCATGTGGCCAGTGCAAACACATTACAGCTGTCTTAATATTTTGTACAAGATACTAAAATAGTACCATATATTGTTCATGGATGTTAAATAAATATGTATTTACTTTACTTAGTTAAAAAAATTAAAATGAAACTAAAGTCAAATATCTTTCGAATTGTTTTAATTGTGTAAGAAATATATTGAATGAAGTGTATTATTTTACTCATGAATTGGTCAGGAAATAGTACAATACTTTTCATTTTTGTTATCATCTTATGATTGTTTTCCAGTTCGTATTTTCCTAATCCAGCCCTCTCTTTTGTCAATAGACTCCATTTTACCAAATTTATTTTGGATATCACTCTTCCTCTCACTAATTTTTGGGACAGATAATTTCTTACTACCCCGAGAATGACAGCCATAAACGCAGCAATTGACGTTGTTAATATTTTTTCGTTTTTAGCTCATATTGTAAATTAATTTATATGTACTTTAAAACAAAAAGACAAACAAGAAACCGGCAAGGAATTCAATGCACTATATATATTTACTGTAAAGTTGAATAACAGAATATCATTTTCAAGAGTTGCAAATATCGTCCGCTTGAGGGATTCACGTTAATTTTAGTCGCCAATAAAATATCAATGTGTAAGTATGTGTATTGTATGTGTGTTCCTCCTCATTAAAGCAGTGGTCGTTCAATCATCGACACCAAGTAATTCAAGTGTCATCGTCGTTAAGTCCACCAGCATCGTCCGTTCTAACAACCCCCCCCCCCCTCGTGTTACAGTATTACTAGGTATATAAAACTAAAACAATCATTCTACAAAACTCACTTGTCATTGAAACCGCAAACTTCTTCTATCAGCAGTGCTCTTTCAGCTCGAGTTGCGTGCGTAACGCATTTCTCCACGACATTGCTAGCAAATTTGTGTTGCGACAAAACCAAAACCTTGCCTCTAACGCCAGCTATCAGTTGAGATTTATCTTCTGCATTGCCATGTTCTGTGGAAGAAGAAAAGAATAAATTAGTAAATCTGAATGGAGTGAAATCGAGAGTTTAGCTTACCTAAAACATGTTGAATGACATAATTTCCGAATTGGTCCTGTATAAGTTGTTCCGTATGAGCATGCAGTTCTTTCAAAATTGGAGCAGTTTGCTCGGGTGTACAGTGCTCCAGTATTCTCTGAATAACGCGGCAGCCATATGGATGAGTAGATAAAGAATACACTTGTCCAGAAAATGAATTGATAATGAACTGCAAACCAAAATCAAACTAATATTTTTTTCATTTATACTCAAATAAATATTACAAACCTGTAGAGCAGTTGGTTCAACGCATTCGATGCACTTCTGAACGACGTGGTTCCCGTTTTGGTCTTTAACGCATTTCAGTACATGACCATCAAGTTCGCGTACGATTTCCTGTTGTTGTTCCGGACCAATTGATTCTAAAGCTTTCTGAATTACACGGCATCCGTACATTTGTAACGCAAGCGGTAAAACGTTTCCACGCACTTTCTGTGCGAGAGTAGTCTTTTGTTCCGGTGTTCCGAACTCGAAGAACTTCTGAATGACATAGTTGCCGAATACGTCAGTCATGAGATTGTATGCGGCCGAGAGAATTTCAGAGAATACTAGCTGCTTTTCGGCAACTGTCGCGCGTTCGAGTTTCTGCTGAATAAAACGAGATCCATGCTGATCTTGCGAGAACTCAACGATGTGGTTAGCAAGATCCCTGAGTTGTAAATTGGGGAAACGGTTATTGCGGAAGTCTTCAAGTAACCGCGATCTACCCTGAGGTTTGTCCAAGCTAGAAGTAGTGACTGTTGTGAGATTCGGTCTAGCAGCATTCAGCTTAGTGAAGAGAGAATTAGTGGAGCCGAACATCGCGTTGGTTGTAAGGCCCGTGGCCATGGTGGAGGCACGATATTTGGCCTCGGCGCCAGGAGCGGCAGACAGCACTCGCGAGTTTACCAACCCGCCCAATTGTAGTGGAGCAGAAGGAGGAGGCGTTAGGCTTCCTGTCAATGGACTGGGACTACTTCCAAGACCGTAACTCGCCGCAGGCCATTTGGGCCTATATTCCAGCGAAGGCGAGAACGCAGATGTGTTGCGATCAAACGAATCTCGTCTACCTGTTGATGATGTGTTCAGCCCCAGGCCTGCAATACCACATTCACCTTCATAACACAAAAAACATGAATTAGAACAATATGAAATCAACATTTTATGTAATAATATAAATTAAAGCAAATTCATTTATTCATTATTCATATTTTAAAGGATTATTAGAGATATTTCTGTGAAATAAAATAATAACATATATTTACAATTTAAATTAATAATATTTAAATCCGTTAATAAATTTTAGATAATGAATAATTACTATTTACAATGAAAACAGTTAAAATGAATGATTAGTAGCGAAAGCAAGAAGAACATAAAGTGAATGAAGGAGTAGGTGTAGCTAACCTGTTTGCAGGGAGGTGTTGGTGGTGGCAGGAGAGCCGATGGTCCCGAGGGAACTGCTGCCAAAGGGGGCCGCTGCCGAGGGGGGCGCATGCAGAGTTGGGAACAAGCCAGAACCCACACCCACCGCGGCCTGTGTAACACCTGCAGGCACCCACGTCAACCAAACCACACGGTGTTAGTGTACAATTCACAAGCTCCATCACGCATTCACATACATACACAACACACAGATATCTAATCAATTATAAATGAATTGGAAATATTTCAGACAAAATTTTATTCATTAAACAGAATAAGGTGATCTCGCCGAAGTGCGTAAATTAGATAAGTGCATTCATATCCTGTAGTCCTTTTATTTTTGTACGTATCAATTTGGTGTTAATAGAACACTTACTTCAACAGGTTTCAACTACCTACACATAGATGGCATCGCTCAACGCCATCTAGAGTAAGGTGATCTCGCCGAACACAACAGATTATTACCACTATAAATGAATACACGGTACATGCCGAATTTTGATTAATGCTCAATTATTTCCATATATTTATGTATTTCCGTAAGTTTGATTATAAATACTTAAATAATTTTTTATTATACATGCATCATAATCCCTCTTCAAAACACGCCAAAGCGTGTTTAAATCGACCATAAAAACACGCTAAATTTTTGAGTTACCTAGGTAACGAAAAATGACAATTAATATGAATAACAACTAAAACAATTATTATTATTGGTTTTTATTTAAATTTATACAAAAATTACAATTTTTGTTGTCAGCAATATGGAAATTACAGGATTTTAGCTGGGTATTTATAGTTTCGCTGTCGCCGTTTGCTGGAATGTCTATATTATCTTTTAATATAGTTTGTGTACTGGTAAGTGCCTCTCCAATGCGTTTCGTGACTGATATTTTGTTCTGTATGGATTCTTCAATATATCCACTCGCTACCGTTGATGATTTCCATCCTACTTGGCGCTTCAGTTCATCCACACTCATTCCGCTGTTTGCCATGATTGTGGCATAACTGCGCCTGAACGCGTGTCCGGTATACTTTGTAGCGTCAGGAAGATTTAAGAAACGCGCCAGAAGAGAAGGACATTTTCCAAAAGTATTAATTCCAACGACTTGTTTAATGCATTTTCCATTGGCGTATTTCAAAAATACTCTATCCGTAGATATATTTTCTGGACGTAGAGATAGGTATTTGTTAAATAATTTGACATACGATATGTCATCATTATCAACCACAGCAAACTTTCGACCTTTTTCGGTTTTTGATGGTCGAATATTAATAATTAAAACAGAACCTTCTTTTTTAATATCAGACAGGCGCAAATCACAATTCATATCTCCTGCATGAGCCAAATATTCCACATATGGCTACCACCTTTAAAATAAAATATTTATTAAATTTTGTAAAAAATATCATAATCTCGCGCTTACCTTCAAAAATAAGTAGGTATTATCTGGGGCTTCAATAAAAAATTTCCTTAACTGTTCTTCCGAAAATACGAAAGATTTTTTCGGCTCGTAGCCTTTATTAACGCTTTTCATGAAAGCATGCAATTTATGAAAAGTAGCTATGTTTACTCCTTTCTTAAGTTTTAGCATTGCTTGTAATTTGGAATGAATGCACCATAATGATGAAGGTTTATACTGATTTGACTATAACGAAACACAAAATAAGTACAATATATTTCACAAGTTACCGTTATACCATTTGGTTCATATAGGCCAGCATGAGTGTTTCATCCACAGTTACGGCATTTTTATTTTCCATCCATTTATTTAATTTTTCGTATTCCTTATAATACGCGTCTTTAGATTTAGGCGGAATTAATCTTAACTCCGCCTGTTCAGCTAATTCTTTAATTTCATTCATTTCTCACTCTCACAATCACGTGAAAAAATATTGACTTGTTGACAACTTAAACAATACGAATAATTGCTAACTGTCTCCTTGGAAACGCTTAAACTCACTGGATCAAAAATCAAAACCGTATGATTTGCAATAATTTTCAGTTTTAAATGGTTATGATGCATTTATAATAAAAAATAGCGTATGATACACGTGTATAAGCTAGCCTTTAAAGCACTACGACATTAAAGCCACTCCGCTACGCGTCGCGGCTTTAAACTTGTCGTGCGTGCTTTAAAGGCTAGCTTATACACTTATATCATAATATACTATTAATTGAAGTATCCAACCATCTACTTAGTTTTATATTTTAATTCTTTGAGAAAAAAAAGCATAGTCTATTCCAGCTCAATCGAATTAAGAGAAATTAGAAATTTGTCCTACAACATTCAGTAGTGTTTTTATTTTATTATTCTGTTATCTTTTGGTTTTGTATCAGTTAAATTTTGTTTATTTTGTAAATTTGAGAGAATAAAGATATTTATTTTCTGTAAAAATCTAATAACAAAGAATTTTTGGAATTTTCAGCACATACCTTACCGATAGTATTGCACTCTTTAGTATGAAGTTACGGGCATGATACGCACTTTCGCTCCATCATAGTAGAAGTGCGTTCTATACTGTATTCCATTTAAGCCATTCAGCAGATGGCGCTTACACAAGCGTCAGTTTTAAGTAGCCGAAATTATATTGGGTAAACTTGTCTCTAATTTCAGCCTGTCGGAAAGGCCAAAACTATTCCCTATTCACTGCAGTACTGAATGGCTTGAATGGAACAAAGTATAGTGACCGACATTTTAAAAATCATGTAAAATAAATTGGTAAATCCAATTAAAAATACATATAGTTTAATACAACCGATAAGGTCCAACAAATAATACATAAAACAAAAAAAAACATTTGTTTTAGAATTTGAAAAATACTATGAACCGCAAAGCCAAACTTTGAAAAAGTAGTACGCACGTCGGCGAGATCACTTTATAAATAAATTGTAAATATTTCAGACAAAATTCTATTCATTAAACAGAGTGCGTTTAATCAACAATTTTTTTTATAATGAATAATACATGATATCGCATTGTAGTCCGAATTTTATTAGTAGAGTGATTCAGAAATGCAAATTAGTGCGTTAATATCCATTAGTTCTGATTAAATAAACAATAACATTCATCCAATTTATATACACAACACACATTATTTACAATATAAAATATGAAAAAATGATAATTTACCTCCTAAAGTGCCGCCATTAACCGAGGTATTCACAGTGGCTCCGTAGAGGCTCTGCGGTGTGCTAGAATACAAGCTGGCCCCAGCGGGCGTCTGTCTGTTAGCCTGGGGCTGTACTAGCACCGGAGCGGGCGACACCAACCTCATTGGCGTCCCATTCCGCATTGCTGCACCCTGCGCCATGAGGATCGAGGCGTTCTGGTCGTAGTAGGGCACGATGTAACCGCCCTGCACCTGGGGCTGCTCCTGCGTGCCTGAGGGTGTCAGAGGTCGTCGGGCACCGTTCGTCGTGCCTTGCTGGATGATGTTGGCGGGGTAAACTCCCCATGGTGCTACACCATAATACTGTGGGACTCCGGTGGTTATTAACGTGCCAACATACGGTGCTCCTGGCTCCTACGAAAAAAGACAATCATATTAGATTCATACATACTTTATTTCTGCACATTCATGCTAAGAATTGTGTACATATTTCTATTATAAAATTTTTTTACGCCCCTAAACTCTATCCTTTTCACCTCTCGCTAAGAGAGGTATTGAATTCATGCTAAAAATCGCATATCCAGATTTTAGTGAATAAGCACATTTTAAGGTCTCAAGAATCCGATTATAACATTTTTACGATGATGTCCGTATGTGTGTGTGGATGTTGGATTCACGATTTCTCAAATACTATAAGACTTAAGACATTTTTAACTACGGATTCCCCAATCTAACAATAATGGGAAGAGTTGATTGTTTTGGTAACAATTGGACAACCGGAAGTAGTAGTTACAAGAAAAAAATCATCTAAATATTATTTATCGAAAATTTTTGTAAATAATTATATTAAAGAACGTTAAATTCTTTATTCGATAAATATAAATTCATTATTATATCTTCTATAGATTTAGAGATAAAGAAATGCATATAAAATAATTTGATGCAAAAATTCTCAAATCAAACTACTTCAAGGCAAGAAATTCAAATGTTTGTAATTGACACATAAATGTCACTGTCAAAAATATTTGTATGCCACTCTCAAAAATATTTGTACATTATCATGAAGATTATGAAAATAAAAAAAAGTCAACAACGCAAAAGAATATACGTAAAAAAGAATATAAAAGGAATTTGCGAAAAAATGACGAATATAAAGAAAAAGAAAAGGAAAGTAGAAAAAGAAAATTTCAGGATATTGAATATAAAGAAAATGTATGTATTGTACATAATTTATATTAAAATATCCCATAAATTTTGCAAATATATGTGAGAATTATTTTGTAGTGAGATATGAATATATGTATTTGTATCTAAAAATATTTTTCGTTTTATGCGTACAACCAGGTAAAATATCTGGCGAGAGGTTATGTGCTGGCCACATCAAATTTTTAATTATGAAGTTGTGCGAAGATAGGAGCAATTTGATATTGTTTTCTCATCGGATAAAATCCCGGTATTATCCAATCAAACAATCAGAGATCAAACTGCTCCTATTTTCACAACAAAATTTTTAAAATTTTATTCATGTTAGTAACTTGTTCCCCCCAAAAAACTTTATATAATTATGAAAATATTAAATATTTTTTCTTAATGATATGTTAGAAGTGGTATAAAAGAAGTACTAACAACGTTATCGTGAGTATAAAAAGTAAACAACAGAATTATATTTAGACAGCCGAGGAAATTTAACAGTAATATTATCAACACTATCTGTGAATATGAAAAGCGAACGGCAGGATGGTTTTTGGACAGCGGAAGGAATTTGGCAGGAGGATTATCAACACAACAGTGAATTCGAAAAGTAAATAGCAAAACGGATTTTGGGCAGCAGTAAATATTTCGGGTCCCCACTAGGCTTTGGGTCGCTTGCAAGCAGGGATCAGAAACCGCAGAAAAATGGGTTCAGATTCAGAAATTAAAATAAAATAGGGTTCAGATTCGGTTCGGGTTCAGAAAATTTATTTTTAGGTGGTTCGGTACCGGTTCAGTTCCGGTTCGGGACCGAAAAAAAAATATGTATCTAACATAAAACAATTTTACATACTAGTAAGTATGGTAAATAAAAGACGATCTGCTCCATAATAACAAAATAATATTACTCTATTTGGTAAATAGTAAAACTGAAAAATAAAACAATTATTTACATTAAAAATATTCGTACCAATAAATTTATTTTTTTAAATAAATTTTCATTTAATCTTTCATTTCTTCAGACATATTTGGTCGTAGAAAAAGAATTTCAGTGCAGAAAATGCCCGTTCCAGGCTAACTTGTGTACCTATAATTTCTGACTCAATTTGCGCAACGTCACAGAGTGTAACAATTTTTGTTCCTCTCAAAAATAATTAGCAATATTTGAAAGTCTTTGGATCTTCATAATTTTTAAAAACTGTGTACTTGTAAAGTTTGGTTTATTTTAATATTTCTGCGTGGGTTTTTTCATTATCTTTCACGAGCTTTCTAATACATTTTCCTCATCTTCAAATAATGAAATAAAATAATAAAAATGTAGGTTTTGTTTAAAAGTAATTATTTCAGTACAAAACTAATCCTAACCCGAAAATAGTGGGTTTAGTTCCGGTTCGGGTTCATGTCGGCCAAATTAACTATGTTTCGGGTTCTGGTTCGGTTCACAAGAAAGGTGGGTTCGGAACGGTTTTCGGTTCAGGTTCGGTTCGGTTTTCGGTCCCTGCTTGCAAGTTAAATTTAACGACACTACATATACAATATTTCTTGCGTTTTCATATACGGTATAGATAAGTAAACACAATTGAATTAAATACGAGTATTTATAGCTCACAAGAGGTAATAAATTTCACTTTTTGAATTATTGATCGCAAATAGTCATTAATAACGAAAAGAAGTACATAAAGTAAAAATATAATATTATAAGTAAATTTGTAAATATAATCCGATAATCTTAACTGGAATAAAGTGTGACTAATTATGTTAATTTTACTTTCCCATTGACGTTCATACAAACAAGAACATATTTCACGCAAGTTATTATATTCACAAAAATTCAAATTACAAGCAAGCCTTCCGTATAGTCGTAAAAATATTAAAATTCATATTTTGAATTGTAAATCAGGAAAGATAATTAGGTGTTATTTATGGGTTTTCTATTAAATATGTATGCATCAGCTCATAAAGTTCTCGTAGTCGTACCTGTGGTGCCTGCGGGTTGAGCACGTACTGGGGCTGCGGAAAAGCGGCGGCGGTCTGAAGAGGTTGTTGCTGAGCCGCGAGATACTGTTGCTGCTGGATGAGTTGTAGTTGGGCAGCGGTGGGTTGACCAGCAGCAGCGGCTGCCGCTGCGGCTTGTCCGAGGGCCTGGCTTTGTTGCGATCGGAACAGTTGCTGCAGAAGAAGAAACAAATTGTCAGTCAAAAAATATTTAATTATTAAATGTTTTATATTTAAATCGTAGAAATGGGCTTTAGGATCCAGGACAAATTTATTTAAACGAAGAAAGAATTGTGAAAAATTCATGGACCTCGCTGGGATTCGAAGATATATATAAATGATTTATAATTATTTTGTAACAACCTATCGAGGGTGAATGTGAAAATTGTTGGGTCGGGGCTTGATTTAACATTTTAAATAATATCTGATTGGCGGCGGTTAGATGTAAACATATGTAACATGTTATTTTAGTTTTATGCAATTTCCTGTTCATATTACGACAAAAACTGTAGTGCAAAATTGTTCAATATTAAATATTGCATAGATAAAAAACTGTTTTTACATTTTTGTATCAAGTTTTTTTTTACGAAATTATAAAAAGAAATTTATAAATTTTTGTAATTAGTAGCCATGGAATTTGTTCCTTTTATTACCACCACAATGTTTTTAGATTTTTTTACTTCCTTGTACAAAGTAAAGGAAGTATTGTAATCGCGAAAAATTTCGGTTTTCAGATTTCAACGGAAATATCCATTTTAACCATTCCTGAATCCATTTTGACTAATTTCGTCGTGACGTCTGTACGTACGTGTATTTAGGACTGCTATAACATCTAGTTGTGCACCTCCCTTTTTGGTCATTACATAATTTCCAGAAATGGTACTTTATTCTATTATCCAAAACATTTCAAATTTGGTATATAAGACTTTTATGTCAATTGGAATAACATAGTAAATTTTGGTTAGAACAGGCTAAAGTGATATATTACCTAAAGTTGATAACAGTTTTTTTGAATAAAATGGTTTCACTTTGATTTTAGAAATAAATGCTTCAAATAAGAGATTTAGAGAATTAAATTCTGCGTCTGCAACATCAAGTATTATTAAATTAGCCCTTTGTATAAGCGAGATATGTAAATTTAATTTAATTTTTGGTTTTTATATTGAAGATTGCTATGGATTAGGACAAAAAATAACAAAAAAATAAAAAATAGATGTTAATGTCAAATACGTGCAATTTTATAATTGGGTCTATACTTCATATTGGTCTTGCGTACAAGGAAGTTGTGTGGTGTCCACATCAGATTTTTTTTAAATTGTGAAGAATACAAAAACAAAAAATATAATAGTTATTTAGGTAACAAGAATGTAAACACAAGCTTCATGACACGAGGTCAGGTGTTAACGAAAATGATTGACCAAATGTCATAAAGCTTGTTTACACTTGAGTTAAGATTTTTTATACGACCTTACTTATAACATTCCTGAAACAAATTAGAAATTTGACAGACGAGCAGGCGACAATTTGTACCTATTTTAAATAGAAAGTACAAACTGATACTTAATGAAATGACTTACTAGTACTTAGTCAGTATTACCAACATGAATGTACAGACAAAAATTTAATTTAGGTAAGGCAACTTAAATGCCACACATGTATTGACGGTGGTAGCTCTGTAATGTGTAAAGTAAATAAAATACGAAAATCGTTTATTTACATACTGCAAACAGTGAGTAAGGTACAAACTTTACACATCGGATTAAAATACAATTTGGTATGGAATTTTTAATTCCGAGCAACTTTGCAATCTACAGTTTTTGCCGTAAAATGAACAATATTACCTTGTTCCATCTTATGAAAGAACTAGCGCTGTTATCTAGGACAATTTAAACTGTCAACAAAAAGAGAGATGTCTGTTTTGGTATTTAACCCCAGAATTATATTAAAACAATATTAGTAAAAATTTAAAATGTATTTAAACTCAGGTTTGGACGGTAAAACTTGTACAGTGTAAATCAGTCTCGGCAATTAGCCAATCAACGACGCGTAAATGTAATCTCACACAATGTTTCATTCTTAATGTGGAACAAAGTATAGTTGTTTTCTTAAGAAAATTATTGAAATTTAAAATCATAACAAAGAGTAAATAAACGTTTGTGTCATGAAATGGTGGTTGCCTCTGACCAAGAATTTGCTGTTTATTTGTGTTTATGGTTTATTCATCTCGTGGAAAACAATGGAAATGTTTATTAATTTTTGTTGAATGTGTCATATGTTAATTAAATTGCGTATGCTACTCATGAGTTTAATTAATAATAAACACAGTTGATTGCATTTCGGTGTTTTGGAACATTTTTATTAGTTTTATCTGGTGTACAATATTGTTAATTTCACCACAATATTAATTTTTAAATTAAATTGCAACAAATTTAAATTGAACTCATTAGGAAAATATATTTTGTTGATTATAAAGTTCATTTATTTTTATCACGTTGTATAAATGAATAAATACTATTAGGTGTGATAATTTATCACAAATATCATGTTTATGAAGTTGGTATCCGCAAGATGTCTCGGCGTGTAATGTGAGAAATGTTGTCGACACACGTCTATCATTTGGATTTGACTTTGAATATTTAATAATCCAATTTTGCTTATTGTACCCTTTTAAGAATATTGATTAGTCGTTTTCAGTATCCTAACAATATTTTCTTCATTATTGCAAACTTGATATATACAGCGTGGTGAGTGACCGAACATAGGACTTCATAAAATCATATCTTCGTAATTTCTTGCTAAACTATTATTCACGAAAGATGACTATTCAAGGACATTTGATATTATATTACTTGCAGATAACTTCACAGTATTTCGTACCCATATGCATACAACGCAAAATAATTACGGATACATTTTAACTGAAAAAATAAATGTAATTTATTTGAAAATTTTGGTTCTTTTTAGATAATGCTTTTCTCAAAATTTTATCTTCTTCGCCTATGTTTTTGCATAAAAAAAATAAGATTTGACGTAAACCATAAAATGATAATTTGATTTGAACTATGATATCATATGTTGAAGTATACCTATAGTGCCGGTCACCACCGTCTATATGCGTAATCAGGGATTAGAGTAAAAATAAAAATTGTTTTATTATAGTATTTATTAATCGTAAATAAATATATCATTACGAAATACCCATTGCTGGTTGTGTCAATTTGATTTATACACAGATATCGATAATGATGACATAATGCCAGGATTAGAGTAGAAATAATAATAAAAAAGTTTTATTATAGAATTTATAAATCATAAATAAATATATAATCACGGAATATTACCCATTGCTGGGTGTGTCAATCTGCTTTAAACACAGAAATCGGTAATGCTGACATAATGCTAGGATTAGAATAGAAATAAAAAAATTGTTTTATTACAGAATTTATAAATCATAAATAAATATATAATCACGGAATATTACCCATTTCTGGGTGTGTCAATCTGCTTTATTCAAACACATCGGTAACGATGACATATTCGTACAGTGCGACTACTGCATAGAAAAAAAAAATAATATAATATGTATACCGGATGGTTACCGGCACGGCCGAACATTAGGACTTCGACATGTAAAATCATACTTTCGTATTTTCCTGTTTCCCTATTTTTTTTTAGGTAAAAAAGCGTCAAACAAAATTTGAAGTGCATAAAATTCGGCATCAGAATCAATATACAGAGTTAATTGTGTACCCTTTGTAACCGCATAATTCAGGAATGAAAATGTCGAAAATCACCCCAAAAATAGTGATAGCCATGGAATTTAACAAGAAAATCTTATGTGGCCAACACTATACCTCTCGCAATTTTATTTTTATTATTTTTAGTATATACTTACATTTTTGCTAGAAACTATTAAATTCATTTCCATATAACTATTGTTCTATTTACTATTTTCTTTTTACTATTATTAATTTGAAATGAAGAGTTCTTTGACAGTGACATTTATCTGTCAGTTACATACATTTAAGATCTGAACTGTGTAACCAAGGAGTTGTGTTTGTTTAAAGTGTAGGCTCCGGGGTTTAAATTATATATAATTTTATAAATTCATCCATAAAATATATAGAAAAAGTGTTAATGCCAACCCGTAGAAAATTTAATAATCTTTAATTTTTATAACATAAATCTCGAAAAATAACATTTAAAGGTATTTTTCGAAGAAAAACTATTTTGAGCTTCAAATAAAGTGCCATTTACGGTTATCTGGCTTCGTTCCATATTAGAATAAGGTAGAAATACAAAGTTTCCAAATTTTCTGAATGATGTATGTATTTGAGTTAGAATGAAGGATCCACACGGACATCATCGTGAAAATGTTAAAATTGGATTCTAAGGGTCTTAAAACGTGGTCATTTACCAAAATCTCGATATGCGATTTTTAGCACGATCCCTATACCTCCTTTACCAAGGATAGCGGGAGGTAAAAAAGTAATAAAGATTTAACGATTCATCTGTCAAGTTAGGTAGTTTATTTCTCATTATTATTTGTAATTTACAGGTTGTCTCACAACTCGCGCCCCAGACGAAACTGACACTTGCCTACGACAATAGGTTGCCAACAAATAGAAGAAATTAATTTGCGGCTGCTTGCATAACGGAGTTAAAAGACTTTTTAATCCACCAATCCCGGAAGGATATCTTGAGGTGTGATGATATTATTACAAAATAAAACTGGTTGCTAGGTTTTAAAAATACTACTAGTGAGTTACAAAATTTGTTTGACTTAGGGCCGGTATTTCCATCTCCGGATAAAGTTCAAGATAACTATCCGTTAGATAAATGATAAAATATCGCATCGAAATAAAAACATAAATGACGTAAATTATATTGAATGTCATCTTCTGATGCGATATTGTTCAATTATCCGACAGATAAGTTATCCAACACTTTAACCGAAGATGGAAATATCGGCCCTTACTGTTGTAGCAGCTGTGTAAAATGTGTTAAACGAAAATATTATTGTCCACATTCTCTGAAAATTATAATCATTTCTAAGTAATCAGCGGCTGAATATATGGTAAGAATTTGCCTTTTTTTATTCATCTTGTCAAATTTAATTTGACACTGACATTTTTCGAAAACTACAGTCGCCCACACATTTTAAAGAAGATTTGATTTGTATAAAACCCTAGTAACGTAAAATTACGGCAAACACACGTTAAAGGTGTAGGTCTCTGATTGGTTAATTTTAAGACGTCTTTTCTCGAATATCTTTTAAGCTAGATTTTTTTTCTTCGAAATTACATATCCGAATGCAGTCTCGTGTTTCCTCATTCGCTCTGGGGCGCGAGTTGTGAGACAGCATGTATATTCAAGTAGATAATTCGTTAAACATTTATTTTTTTGTTAAATTCCATGGCTATCGCTATTTTTGGGGCGATTTTCGACATTTTCATACCTAATTTGAGCTATTACAGTACAGAATATGTACAATTAATTTTGCATATTGATTAAGATGCAGATTTTTATGCTCTATAACTTTTGTTTGAAGCTTATTTACCTAAAATAATTAGGGAATCTGGAAATTGCGAAAGTATGATTTTACATGTTCGAGTCATCACCCTGTATATTACTTTCTCTATGGAGCAGTGCCAGCGTTTACCAGGTGTCATAATATCCCAAGCACTTATCGCTGGCGTGAAGAGTGCACTACATCGTGATTTTTATTTATCCTGTTTCGGGAATATTGTTCAGTGAAACGAAAAGCATTAAAGTCATTTACCCGGTTGTCGTTACCGAACCGTGGAACCCTTGGCCGTGACTATCTGACCCTGAAAATATCACCAGTACAGTCACTGAGCAGAACTCTCCAGTTTCTTCAAAGAGAACACAACTCCAACGTCTAAATGGTCCACTGCACGTAAGACAATGAACTCTGCATAAGATTGGGTTCACCTTCATGTACTCAACTCGCGCAATTATTGCATCCAGTGCGTACGAAATAATTCACCAAAAGAGATTTTAACTCAGATTACACTCACATTTTTATTGTAATAATTTAATAGACGTAATTTAAAGTATGCTTTGCGTTTTTTGTATTCTATTGTTAGATGTATGAATGCACAAATGTATGATGATAATGCTTGTATTGTATGATAGAGTACAACAGTATAAGACGAAATGAATTGCAGAAAAGGAACATTATCTTAATTAGTACCGCTGTGCATAACAATTATTCGAGGTTTTTTATGAATTTTAATGCATTAACCGTTGTACATAAACAAAGACTTTCTCGGTCAAAGAACTTACCAAAATATCGTTATGTATATCCAAGTTGTTCCAAGATTAAACATTCAAACTTAAAATTTAAATAAAGTACCTAAAATTAGGGCACAAGTTCATGTAAGCAAAATTTCTAAAATGCTTTGTTTCAGAGATATTTGTTTAAAAATAAAAATAACGGTTAATGGTTAACCGAAAACCTGTTTACTCTTTACTTAACCAATTTTTAAAATGGTTAGAATAACCGATTTATTCAAGAACCGTTCAAGACGCATTTCAAAAGTTGTTTTTTTTTCATTCATTCTGATTCTACTCCCGGTTTAAAAAAAACAACAAAATTTACTTAGAAAATTTATTTAAATTAACTAATTCGAATCAATTTTATTTAATTTATGGCATGAATCACATGGCTGTCAAATGTTCGACTTTCATTAAAGTAATAAAATTTATTTATTTTCGATGTAAATTTATCCATCGTTTATAAAACCGGACATTATAGTATTACTTTTATTAAAGTTAAAATAAATTTAAAAGAGTAAAAAAGTTTCTGTTTAAAAACACATTTTAATTTATTTCGGTAAATTGTTTCAGTTAGAAATAGTATGTCTAACTAAGGCGCGAAACGCCGAGGTTAGCTACAGCCCAAAACAATGAAACTTGTCACCGAGGTTTGTATACTATTTTATTCACCATCTGAAATAAAAAGTAAATAAATGATATTTAAATAATAATAACCTAACATCAATAAACGAATGGTCTGAGATTGCTCATTTATCACATGAACTGTCAGTTTGAATTCTAACCTTAAATTTTGATTTCACATTTATCTACAATTATTTATATTATTTACAAATTCATTCGTTTCTTCACAAATAAAAGGTAAAAAATATTTATATTACATAATTTACACAGCTATGCTACCGATGTTTGGGATATATATTAAAGTAGGTACCAGTTTTAATAAAATAATACATGAACTGTCAGTTTGATTTCTAACCTTAAATATTGATTTCATTCCATTGATTACTTGTATTATTTACAATTTTATTTCATTTTTTATCATATAAATTGTAAAGATGCTTTGTTTATATGTAAATACCCATCATTGATACACATTGATCTCTCAAAGCGGGGGGCAGCTTTTTTTTAAAAAGTTAGACATCGTCATTATACTAACCGATTGTGAATAAACATATTTTGGACTTCAAATATCGGTTAACAAATTTTTCAAACCCTTTTAAAAAACTGGTTTTGTGCCCTGATTATAAAAATGAAGTATGAATAAATTTTAAAATTTTATTGTACACGCAGAAGAAAAATAATTTAGGTATTACCGGATCCGGAACAGTATTGAGCTGCAACAGCTTCTGTGAAGGAGCGGTGCCATAAGGTGGCTTTAGACGATAAAATATTTACTTCAATTTTTACAACTTCTTATTGAACTATAAGATTCTGAAACTTTACACATTCAAGGAAATTTGAACGTTCGATATTCAAACCATTTGATAAAAAAAATCAACTTAGGGCATGTTCTAAATATCAACATCATTTAGTTCAAATTTTACTTACTTCGAGGGATTAATTCATTTTAGGTTATTTTGTAACGTTGGTATAAAGATTTTTTTGATAAATGTCATATTTGTTTTTGTTTTGACTAAATTTCATATTATTTTCAGTAAATAAAAATGAACGCACAATATTAAAACTAACATTAGAGAAAAATCAAACGACAAACGCAAATGAAATGTCAAACGTAAATTAAATGTAATTATTTATGTAGCCCACTTATAAGCAAATAATATTAAAGTAATTTGAACGTGTAAAGCCTAACCATTTGATCAAAAATTATGTTGTAAATATTGCCCAATACAAGTTCAATTTATTTGATCGTTTAAAGGCACCTATACTTATCTACAGATTCAAAGACATCATTTCGAGTAAATTTTGTAAAAAAATAATCTGATATTGAATTGTAGATTAAAACTATAAAATTAATACGTATATATCTGAAACGAAGTATCCACTTATTTCGAGGATCTCTATTTAAATTTTAAAATTGATTGTTTTATCTAGGTTGTATAAACAAAAACATTCTCGGTCAAAGAACTTTTATGAATATTTATTTTTAAATAATTAAAACTGGTATTTCTAGATTTTTAATTTTTGTTATAATTTCTGTGCTACAAAGTAGCTCATTAATTTGTACAAGCATACATGAAAAAAACATTCATTACATATTAAAAAGATTTAATCAATTTAAATTAGTAAAAAGTGGAATTTTAATGCCAGGAAATATATTTTTCATGGAAGAACCACCATTAAATATACATCTCCCTATTTACGAAGCTGGTATTTTACTTTGGCCATCAATCTAGAGGAAACTCACACTTGACGTTAATAGATGCATTCGTATTCTAAGATCTTATCATTCGATGAAAACACAGATTTATTGAATTATCCGTATCAACTGAAAAATCTAAATCTAACAAAAGTTACAAAAACTGGAACGTAAACTTAAAATTTTATGTTTTGCGCAAACAATAAAATCTCTTTCCTACTGTTGTGTGAAAGAATAAAAAATTGAGAATGCCGTGTACTGTGGAAATAACATAACTAGATAACGTGTAACGGTATACAGAGGACAAGTAACAGTTAGTGACGTTAGAAATAAATCTGATGAACTTAATGGCGCAAAAAGAATGTAATGAGTTCACTGACGTTTGAATTATTACATTTAATAAAGCTATCGAGGTGTTTTATTTGGTTGTAAAACCAATAGAGCGTGCTGGTTTATGAAAGGTGCATTCCTGCACAAATATTCCAAATATTCGCGTTCGCGGACCACATAAGTAGAACACTAAAATTAATTACTTATATAAACAGCTAACTAATCAGGAAACTAATGCAGGATACATATAAACATACATTAACTTATGTCGTTTCCAATAATATGGGTTGGCAGTGGCACGTATCCGTAATAATAGTTATTTATGGTATAAGCGTTAGTGCCATTTTATTTGAGAGGAGCAAAATAAAATCACTTTTAAGACGCATAAAATACATTCTTCTCTCTACTATAGACCTTTTCAATTTAACAGCTATCTTTTCTATCGCTGAAAATAGTAAGAAAATGGTGTGAACAACTCTCAGTTGGTCTGTCAAACGAAACGTCAAAAATATTGCAGTCATTAAAAAAAAATTGCATCGTTATACATTTTAACTCCAATAAAAGCTTTTGTAACTTTATCCGAGATGTTGTTTAAAGCAGAGGTTATTCTAAGGATTTTTTTCCACTGCACATATAGGAAATAAATCGTTGTAAGTTCATAATATTTTGGGGAAAGATCTTTGTTTAACTCAATTCAAGTTGGATTATGACGAAATATTAGAACATCCATAAATATAAAAGTTGCAAAAACTGACGCTTCCAGAGTTAGTTAAGTTCCAACTAAAATTTTCGGGCGGATTTTGGCTGCCAAAGACTTATAAGTACCAGCAATGCTTAAAAATTGTGTCTCGAGATAGCTTGTAGGTAGATTTGAAAAATGCGTTTTTGTATATTTATTACAACATGCCTTCTCTGTTAGAGTAAGATCCCCGATGAGCTATAATGATTTGATGATTTGGTTAAATAAGCGCGAGTACAGAGTCATGGCAACCCCTAAAGCCAAACAACAAAGGTGGTAAAATGGTATTTTTGCTGAGACCAATGCCAATGATGAGGATGAGGCAAGCGAAGACTCTGTAGAATTGTAGATAAGGCTGAGGGAAAAGCTGGCACAAAGAAATTTTAATGTTTATATAGGATCTGATCTTCAACTGTTTCCCAGAAAAACGAAAAATCGAAGACTAACTGACAAAGATAGTGATCGAACAAAATTTTATATATGCCAGTAAATATTGGCCAAGGCTGCTACAACATTTAATTTAGTACAATTATTTGATTTTTTTAAAAAAACAAAAGTCCTAATTTATACTTTTCAAAATAGCAGAGGTAACTCCGTAAAAACTCATTTTTCACTGCCTTGAATCTCGCACCTATGAGTGAAGAGTGGACCTATGCTTTTTTTACTTATTTTGGTCAGTATTATATACCCTTAAAATTTGTGACACAGGTCTAGAAACATCCTGTATAAGTACAAATCCTATATTACTTTTAGTTTTTATTTAATTTATTTGGTTTATTCCTAATAAATGAAAAATAACTGGGCACAGATTTTAATTTCCCACTGCACAATTTGCTTTTCCAACTGCACATTTTGTGTCCAACTGCACGTTAGAATAACCTCTGGTTTAAAGTTGTCAAAGTTTTTTCTCACATTTTACATCAAATTTTTTTAGAAACAAACGTCATAGATCTCAATTGTTCAGATCCCTATTGCGCATATCTACTATCTTTTTAAATTGAAAAGGTCTATTGTTCAATTACAATTTAGCAAAAAAGGCAACTAAAAGACCATTTCAAATTTTCAGCGCATGCGCCAAGTGTTAGATTTCAACAAAATATTAGTGTCGTATACCCATCCTTGTTTATATGACAATTTTGTCTGTTTCAGTTTTATTTGTTTTGTTGGTTTCGTGTTTCAAATAATTATAATGGGCACTACACTTCTGGTCCCCAAAATACTATGCCATTTGAAATGTTTTGTCTGCTCTGGAAAATAAAAAGTGAAGTTATATTTATGAAATACAATATTTTATGAATGATTGATGAACATGCTTCACTTTTATAAATTTGAAATGCAACCATTTAACGTCGTTAACATTTTAGTTCAAAAATTAAATGTAGAGATCGGTCAAATTTATGAAATGTTCTATTCATTTTAAAATACACCCTCCTGCATTTACACACTGATTCCACCTTTCGTATAACTGTGCAAAACTCTCCCAGAAACCATTTTTTGAAACGGCATTCAGCTGCCTCGTCAAATTTTTCATCACCTCTCCTGGATTAACAAAACTTTGTGCTTCAATTTCATTTTTAGCCGTAGGTACAGGTAAAATCGGCTCGTGCAAAGTTGGGAGAATAGACACTGTTCTTAGCAAGTTAATTTTTCACCACCAAAAAGAGATGTACCGGACAGTTGACAAGTTGCAAAATCCAATAGTTTCCTGCCTAATTTTCAGGACTTTTCGTCTGCTTGTGTTTCATAGACTCTGAAGAATCTCCACTAAAGTTTCTTGTTTACAAGGTACGTTCTATTGGTGTCAGAAATCTTCCTACTTCTTCTAGGAGAACATCAATGGTCGTTCTTTTGCGTCAATAAAATCGAAATATTCCTACGAATCACTCCAACTTCAGAGTTGGAAGCGTTGGTAGGAAGATATATAGAGTGGAGATAAATTCAAAATTTTACTAGCCGACTGTCGCGCGTACATTTCTGTCACATTTGTGAATGTTTAGAGTAGACTGTGCTCAACAAAAATATCTCCTTTACGTTTTTATTATTTAATATATTTTTATATAATTATAATCTCTGTAATCTTTGCATAACAACATTTTGAAGATCCAAAATAAACATACAAAGTTATCTTTAGTTGTTAACTAACAATAACACATAACCAGTGCCACTGTTCTATTGTATTTATTTTTTTACTTGACAGCACTTGACAGTTATTTGCTACTGAGCGTTCTATTGCTTTAAGAATATTCTTATTCTAGTAGGAATAATTCTGACACCCATAGAACGTACCTACAGTTTTGCCTTGAGGAATGAATCACGATCTCCTAATCACTTTCCCCTTGCTTTTGTCCAGAAATTATTATTTTATTGTTTTTCGAAATACTCTCCTTTTAACTCAACACATGTATGCATTCGATAAAACCAATCGTTAAAGCAAGAAATTCATTCTTCTTGAGACACTTCAGAGACCATATTTTCGAAGGCGTCAACTGCTTCATTTGCACTTGTATAATATCATGGCTAGGAAATTTTCTCTTGTTAACTGCATTACTGATAACAGATAACTAATTTTAACAAGAACTGCCATGCTACTAAGGATGTACTTTTGTTTTGCCTTGCATTTATTTTTCGTAGCTACGTTGGTTATTTTTGTTTGCAGAAACTTTCGGTGCTACCCTCGTATAGTCGATTTTTTAGATAGATGTTTTTTTTAGCATCTGAAGAACGCAGAATTTGACGCTACCTCGTAATTACTGTACTAACACATTTTACTAAGTAATATTTGTAATTTTTTGAATAAATCGACTAATTTAAAACTAAAACTTTTGTTTTAATAAACATTTTTCAAATACCAAATCATTTCTCACTTGGTCCATGTATTAAGTATCATTTATCATTTTCAAGGCACTCTCTTTTTACGCCTTTTCCTCTAAGCCTAACAGAAAATAGGTTCCAATTCCCTGCTACATACATAAATTCTAATTTAGCTTCCAAGGCAAATGTCACAAATCACGCCATTGGATGCTGCTTACGCCCAGTAACTCAAGTTACTGACCACGGCTGCTATCGACTGGGAATCAAATTTTAGAAAAGAGAGATAAGTCAAATTTATGCACCCACATGCAATGCATTATTCAACGGTTAAATAATTCATTAGCACGAAATGTTCCTGTAACGGAATCAGAATTTAGTGAATTCAGATTGGATGTCTGCTTGAGGCTTGTCCTATTAGAAGGACAAATAGAATTCTATTATGAATTAAATTGTAGGAAATTATCGATTTATCTACCCGAATAAATAAATATTTGGTTGACACATCAAAATTTATTATTTATTACTTTGAATATATCTTTATTAAATATTTACGAAAATTTATCGAACAAATTTAAATTTTGAGTGGATGAATAAAATATGAAACTCCTGTAATTTATCCACCTGGTAACGTAATTAAAAAATTACTAACATTTCAAGCATTTTTCATATTTGAATAATGTTCGTACAAATTTTTTACTGGATTTCTCGTAAAAAATCTTTATAAAACGAACATTTTTATTATATTGAAAGTCTGCATAACGTTTTCTACCATCCTTTACCTAAATTTTTTTACCTTCACTTCGGAAGATTACAGAATAACATTCGTTTTTTCGTAAACTTTACGGGGAAAGAACAATTTCAACCGATAATTTTGTTCTGAGTAAAGGGAAAAAGGTTTATTTTAGGTGCTCTTTTTATAAGCTCTGTTAATGGTTGCGTGATATTCCAAAAGTTGTTGAACTCTTTGTAGACACTTTAATTAAAATTTTTGAGGATTTACTCATTTCTGTGGACAAAAGTAAGAATGATTTTGTGGGAAAAATACAAGTATATTTTTGTTCTAATGTCCCTCTTTTTTATTACTTGAAGAATAAGAAACCGTTAGTCGCAGAAAATGACTGTGAACCTGGTGATTTACAAGTCTACTGTGAAACATAAAATAACACAACAGTGTGTCATTTTATTGTTAATTTTTGTCCATTGTTTCGTCTTAACGACCGTTTGTTATTACCATAGGGTTCATAAACCCGTTTCCAACTAAGTCCTAAATAATACGAATAGAATTACAGCTATTCCACTGTACTAGATGCCTTTCATTGTGCAAATAATTGTATTTACCTTTATGAAAACCAAATATTTATAATTCGGATGAAATTGCATTACTTCAGTAAAAGAACTTTTTTGTAATCAATACAACATAAGAGCTTATCGTATGTAATAAAAGTTTTCGGAAAAATTTTACACTTCAAATTTTATTTCTAAATGGTCTAATCTAGTTGCCACTGAACAAAATAAATACATGACAGTTGTTTTATAGTATACTATGTTAAAATCAGGGATCGGACACCGCAGAAAGATGGGTTCGGTTTGGGTTCGAAAAATAAAAAAAAATGTATTTGAAATAAAATATTATTTACATTAAAAATACCTGTACTAATAAATTTATTTTGTAAAGAAAATTTCATTTAATCTGAATCAAAATATCTGATATTTCTTCGGTCTTTTTTTTCGATGAAGTTGCAAAAAGAATTTCAGTGCAGAAAATGCCAGGCCCACACTAACTTAGCTGCAACTGCTATCTTAATTTGCGCACTCCCAAAAAATTAATATATTAGTAGTTTTTGGAAATCTTTGGACCTCTTCATAATTTTTATAAACTAGGTTTATTTTAATTTTAATATTTCTGCTTGGGCTTTTCATTATCTTTCACTAGCTTTTTAATAAATCTTCCTCATCTTCAAATAATGAAATAAAATATTAAAAATGTAGGTTTTGTTTAAAGGTAAATATTTCAGTACAAAACTAATCCTATTTGCAACTATGTGTCACAGATGTATTAAAACATGTTAGCTAAGTGAACTAGGTTTTTTGAACCCGAATATAGCGGGTTCAGTTCCGGTTCGGGTTCAAGTCGACCAAATTAACAGTGGTTAGGGTTCTGGTTCAAATTCACAAAAACGGTGGGTTCGGAACGGTTTTCAGTTCGGTTTCCGGTCCCTGGTTCAAATTGCCAGAAAAAGTTTTGAAAAATGTTACACAAACTTGAAATTCGTAAACCAATTTATAGGTTAGTTAGATAGATAGTCGAAACGTAAAATTATTTACTTTTTTGGGGGTCATAATATTGGAAAGACGACCATTTACCGAACTATAAGGGAGTGTAAAGAAGGTGTAGTATGTATTAATTTGCCAAAAAGTGGGGGACCCGAACTTTTGCCCCCAAATCGAATCAGCAGTCTCATTAAAGTGCTTAAGAGAAAGTTAGAACGTCATCGCGCATATTAACTCGACGATTTAGAATTTTAAAGATGATTGTTACAGAAATTTTGGTCAGAAATGATTAAAATTTCGAAAAAGAAATAATGTAACCAAACAGACAAATGTCCAATTGGAGCAAATCTTCAGATGCGGCAAAGTACTAAGGAGCCAACATTATATAGAAAACAGAGAGAGAGAGAGAGAGTACAGTGTTCAAAAAAAAATTCCTAACTCGGAATAGGCTATGAACAAAGAAACGTATGTCAATTTAAAAATATTTAATTGTCAATTCGCCATGAGTTATTGTCAAAAATGTTATCTAAAGAAATCAAAGTTTTTCTTCTTGAATCTCACTTTACAAAAAGAAATAAATCAGAAAACGGCGAATGTCAATATACTGTATCCTTCTTTATTGTTTTTTCTCTTTAAAATTACATTTCAGGATCAATTTTGACCATTTGACTTTTGAATTGAATAATGATCAGACTTACGTTTCTCTGTACATAGCCCACTCCGAGTTAAGAATTTTATTGAACACACTGTATAATCCCCCAAATGTTTCTCAGGCGCAACTGATTGAAGACTTTTGGACTTTTCTTAGCATAAAAGTATACAATAATGGCTGGGAATACCAAAACGAACAAATTTAACGGACAAGAATATTTCTGATGATCCGGGAATTAGATTTAATATCGTCCAGGGACAAATGTGATAAGGTATTAAAAAACTGCGTCGCATTGAAATAACCCTTTATGTAAACGGTTTAATAAAAAAATCTTTTCATTTGATGAAAAGGTCTAACTTTTGTTACATACATTACTAGATGCCTTGCATTGTGCAAATAATCGTATTTACCTTTATGCAAAGAAAATATTTGCAATTCGTTTGAAATTGCATTACTCCAGTAGATGAAAAATTGTTGTGCGATCAATACAACATAAGAACTTATTCCCGAATTCAAATGAAAATAACACAGTTAATCCTAACTGGAATCGATGAAGACGCGAGTGAGTGAATTGGAAAAGTAAATCCAGACATTCTGCATGGATTGTCAGCAGTTATGAGCAAAAGAAACTTGAGATTCCAAGCCATTCTCAAAATCAACAACAAAGGAAACACAAGATAAACAGTATGAGAAGCAGGAGGAGAGATTGCTGTGTAGCAGACCGCGACGGATAGGCAGGAGCAGATACAACAAGAAAAAGAATTTCAGACAAGACATCTTTAGATGGTGGACTAATTTGCACAATGGAATACCACTTGCCTAGGCTACGCAGGATGCTTCTACTGAGGCTATCGCTATGAATGAGATAGAATGCAATATTTGCATACATATTATAAATCTGGTCTTCGCAATTCCAATGACGGTGAACATTTATCTAAGCAATGTAGTTGCACTACCGACACTTAAAATTTGAACTTGGATTTACTCAGTAAGCCAAATAAATTCATGTTAATTCTAATTGAATAAATTATTAATTCCAGTGTACAATTGATTTGAACAAGTTTAAATTTGAAGGTTAATCCCCGGTTTTATAAAGGGCAGAATAAATTTACTTCCATAGTAAATTTATTCAAACAAATTCAAATTAATTTTATATTTTTAATAGCACTTATAACATTACTGTCAAAAGTTCGATTGCCATTTGAAGGAACAAATTTTATTTACTTTGTTTATAAAACCGGCCCTTGGTGGGTATAGTAAAATTCTCAACTCAATGTAATAAATACCTAAACATTTTTTACCACCCGTTACCCTAGGTAAGGGGGTATAAAGATCGCAAATCGAGATATTGGTAAATGACCACGTTTTAAGGTCATTAGAATCCAATTTTAACATTTTCACGATTTCACGATATATGTGTGGATCCTCTGCTCTAACTCAAATAGTATCACTCAGAAAATTTTTAAACCTTGTATTTCTACCTTATTCTAATATAAGAAGCCATTAGATTTTGGTAAATCAGATAACCGGAAATGGCACTTTACTTGAAGCTCAAAATAGTTTTTCTGCGAAAAATACCTTTAAATGTTATTTTTTCAAGATTTATTTTATTATAAAAATCAAAGAATATTAAATTTTCTACAGGTCTGCATTAATACTTTTTCTGTATATTTTATGGATATATTTATCAAATTATCTTAAATCCTACGCTTTAAAAAACACAACTCCTTGGTTCCACAGTTCAGATTACAGTCGCTTGCAAAAAAATCGCGTACACCTATTTTTTACTGTATTGAGTCGATCTTGATTTTGAACTTGTCAATCTCACTAATGTCAAATAAGATGTCAAAATTAACAGAAATTCAAATACATACTTGGTTATTCTTTCATTTTTCTGGAATATATTTGTAATTTAACAGTAGGTAAATTATACACAATTAAGAACTAGCTCCATAATAGATCAAATAGTAATGACAGTGACAATATTGTCAGTTTTTACATTATTTACAGAGCTAAAAAATTACAAAAACTCGGTTACTTGATTTTTAAGGTGTACGCGATTTTTTTGCAAGCCAGTGTATGTCATAGTCAAAGAAGTCATCATTTCAAATTAATAATAGTAACGTTTTAAAATAGTAAATAGAACCATAGTTATATGGATTAAAACTTAATACAGTTTCCAGCGTAAATAAATATGTACGTATTAAAATTAATAATAATTAAATGGCGGGAGGTATTGTGTTGGCCACATCAGATTTTTTAGTTATAGTAGTTCTGTTATATTTATTACAAACCAACGGTTCGGCAGCATAAACTGCTGCTGTCTCAGGGGAAATAAAATAATGACAGAATAAAAGCAAGCTATGGATACCAATTAGGACATATTTAATACAAGAAGCCACGCTCTACTTAACTCTAAATCATCGCCATGTTAATTGTGATTATTACTTTTAGTTAAAAGTATAAAAATGGATTCTATAATTAATTTAATGTTGAGATGTAGATTTTGAAATAAGAAATTCCTCCGGGGCATGTTCTACTACTGACGAATAATCAGGCTGGTTCAATCTGATCGATTGTTTATGCTACCGAAACGTTATTTTGTAATAAATATAACGAAGAAATATAACTAAAGGATTGTTTATTTATAACATTTATCTAATATTTAAAATATAAGTTTCAAATACAATGTACAAAATGACGTATTAAAAAGAATACATAGATAACTGTAACATTATTATAATTAATAATAAAAAGCTGTTTGCACAAGTGTTTGCAATAAATATGCATACTTCTTTCTAATTCCGTTTCAAAATGCTTTGTTTCCAATTTAGAATGTCCGTAGTTTATCCTTTTCTATTTCTTAACTTTGACAGTTTACGAAGTTTTCTCGAGTCATTTGACTTACAGTGTGACAAGCATTATACTTTTTCTATAATCGAATTTTATTCACCAAAAGTGTAGAAAGTTAGAAAATACTTTGATTGCAAGTTGAATATACTACTCCTTCATTTTTATTGACAGTATTTTTTGCTGCGGTTTCTAGATTTTTATTTAACAAAAATATTTTCACTGTAAAATATGTCTACGTGCTTAATTATTTTACAGCAACTCGTACTATTTTATAATACATTGGTAATGACGACTTTTTTGTTTTCTTTTTTATTTACTCTGTAAAGCGCTTATGTTGATTTTAATTTCTTTACTACACGGTATATTAAATTTTGTGCGTACAGTATGTCACTGTGTATTTCATCATATTATGTAGTATACTACAAAACAAATGTTCATATATCTTTTGAGAAACGATATCCTTATACATACACGCTTTAAAAGTTTATAAGCATATAATAAAGCTTCGAAATATACTACAGCAAGCAATATGAAAAGCTAAAAGCTGGATATTAACTTTTCAAAGAAGTATATTGTATTTTTAATAGAAAAAATTGTAAAAGAATGACAAAGGAAAAAGAATTAGATGAGTTAAATTTTTCATTCAATAAATGTTGAATTGGAATTGTATAAATACAGGAATAATACAAACACAATACGAAAACAATACATATTAAGTTAACAAAACAAATAAATAATGTGTGTGATAAACTTTTTTTTAGGATAACGGACATTTTTTATTAAATGTAATCATAAACACTGCAAACGGTTTTTCATAATATGATTTACTGGAAGCAGGCTTTTTTTTTAAAGAAACTGACATATGCTTTTGCTATATGGAAGCACATAATTAATACATGATACCAGTGGCGGTTCGCACAGAAGTGTTACGAAGATAAAAAAGGTCAAAAAAATTCAAGAAAAAAAACTAATTTTAAACTACAGTTGTATAGTTTCTTAACTATTAAGGGCAGCAAGTGCTTCCTATCGGTTGGGGATGCTTTTGGAGACAGATACGAAGTCGATATTTCTAATATATCCGATATCAGTAGAAGAGCACTTACTGACTGCAATGCTTATTACGTTTTTTGCACGTTTGACGAACAAAATTTAAAAAACATAATTGAAAATTATTTTGATATTAAAAATTTTTGGTTGTCAGTTTGAAAGTAAGCTATGATCGTTGCTTTTTATGTACCGCCTCCACCTCCTGATCGGTAAGTGATTTACATCACTTACCGATCAGTAATTTGTAAATAAAGCCTACTGCCTTGGAATCCCTATCGGTTAAAATTAAAAAACAACCCAATCGTAAAAAAGATCATTAGTGATTCTAAACGTACTCGTTGCAAGGTTGAAATACAGGGTGTTGACGTTAAGGTGCGAACATGGGAATTTAACATGGGATTTTAGTTTTGCGCAATTTCCTGCTCTCCTGTTTATTTTACGGCAAAAACTGTAGAGTGCGAAGTTGTTCAGAATTAAAAGTTTTATACAAAACTGTTTTAAATTTTTTTCTTATGTTTCTAGTTTCTTCACAATTTTAGAACGAAATTTTAATATTTCGGTTTATTAGTAGCTATAGCCATGACACTTATTTTCTTCTTTTCTGGTTTTCATAAATTATTTATAAAAGTCAAACGTCAATTTGACTTATGAAAAAGAAATAAATTAAATAATAAATGTTTGTTCGAATGAGGAACCTATCTAAAGGAATATTATAAGGGAAATAGTTACACAAAAAAACGGAATTTTTCCATTTCTCAAATTGATGTTTGAAGTTTATAAAAAATTTATGAAAACTAGAAAAAGGAAACAAGTGTCATGGCTATTGCTAAAAATAAACCGAAACGACGAAATTTCTTTTTAAAATTTTGAAGAAACTAGAGACATGATAAAAAATTGAAAAACACTTTTGTATACAACTTTTAATTATGAACAACTTCGCACTCTACAGTTTTTGCAAAAAACTAAAATCTCACGTTAAATCCCTATGTTCGCACCTTAGCGTCAAAACCCTGTATAACTCTCGGCTAGAATTTTAAATGTGAATTTAATGGAAAAAAAATATAGAAAATTTGATAAGATTGAAAATTTTGCACATAGTGTGCGTTAGGTGACCGGTTGTTACTTGGACGGTCAGGCATCGATTCCGATCGTTAAAGGTACAATGATCTCCAGATTTCATTACCGAAATCTGTGAATATTTACTCTTCAAATGCGCATTTTAAAATGAAATCCTATCTCCATCATCGCTCTGCTTCACTTTGAAATTATAATTCATTAAGACACACTATCCATCTGTATCACTTCGCGTTTTAATCCATCTTTTTCTCTTACAACTCTATCACCGTTCTATCCGCTATGCGGCTCGCTATCTTGATAGCGTTCGCGGTATCTCACAAAGCGATGACGGTACGAAGAAGACGTCACGACGTATGCCGGAGTAATTCACACGGTCGTGCTGGAAGGTCGCTGAACTCGCCATCGCCATCACATCGTCAGCGCATCGCGTTCTGCAGGTGAGGCAGACACGAAGACGGCGGATATTTGATACCGGATGGAGAGAGTTAACAGGAGATTAACACTTTGGTTTTTGTGAGGTAATATGAATACGTGTATGAGGAAGATTATGACGTTAAGAATGGAAAGATTGATTGAATGCAGTATGGTGTATGGATAAGCTGATTTGTATATGGCTAAGTATAGGGAACATTAAAGTATATCTTATTTAAGAGTGATTACAGAGATAACAGTACGGGAAATCTGCATTTCAATGCGCTATTAAATTGAAATGACTTGGGAACGGAAGATATCAAACTCCACTAAGAAACATAAAATAGGTCTTTAATTTTAAGTAAAAGTAGTTGCTCTATATTTTTATCCTAAATCTACTTTTAAACTAACAGTTTATCTGTTTAAATTTAAAGAATAAGGCCAATCTTACAATCTCCGAATAAATTTTAACTGCCAGGTAATAAACAAAACTGAAACGAAATGAACTGTCAAATGAGATATTTATCATTGGTTTCAGTAATATTGTTAAAATTTTAACTGGAAACTGTAAGATTGGCCGAATTTTGACTAACAAAGATAAGAAGTTGAAATATTATTCCTGAAACTACAATTTAGGAAAGGTTATAAAAAGTTATTTATTTGTTATTATTCTTGCCCTCGCCTTGTCACAAATTTATGACATGATCAGGAGGCGGGGCGGTATGTAAATAAAAGCAACGATCACAGCTTACTTAAAAAAATGACAATTTTTTTTTAAATGTGAAAATAATTTTCAAATCTAATTTTTTTCAATTTTGTGCGTCGGTCATTTAACAAATTTAATAAGCATTGCGGTCAGTAAATGCTCTTCTACCGGTATCGGATTTATTGGAGATCAGTTACAAGTTAACAAGTTACTATACTCTATCCGTTTGAACTATAGACTAGATGGCGCTTCGAGCGCGGCCGTTTTTACATGTATTAAATAAATAATTCAAATTTTGGCGCCATTACTGGATTTAAAAAAATCTTTCTAATTTACATTTTTTCAGTAATTTTGTCTTGTACGCACATGTGCTAATCTATGTTATGTTTTTTATGCATATACTTATAATATCCTTACCTTTCTCTACA
Source organism: Harpalus rubripes (assembly GCA_963082715.1). Taxonomy (NCBI): domain Eukaryota; kingdom Metazoa; phylum Arthropoda; class Insecta; order Coleoptera; family Carabidae; genus Harpalus; species Harpalus rubripes. The sequence goes on along the minus strand of OY720460.1, from coordinate 28,770,546 downwards.
TTTCGGCGAAAGGGGCATGCATAAATGAAAACCACATTATTCAAATAAATTTTAAAGAACACAACGTAAAATAAAAATACAATTCACCTTTGAAATATAAATATTTACACTCTAAAATATATACATTAAATGTATAAACTATATACACCGTTAAATATGAACAAAATAATGGTCTAAACAAATTTCTTTGTTCCTGGGGTGATCCGAATGACACTTTTTCCTCATGTTCTTTTATAGCTTTCCAAATATTACATCGTACTATGCCCAGTTCTGATGCCACCATTTGGACACTTTCTAATTTGGAATATGCATTCGTGGCACAATATGTGCAGTATAAATTCACTTTTTTTGCCCGCTTCGGAGGACCTTTCCTTTTGGATTTTTATCCATAATATTAACGAAGAGAACAATAACAAAACTAACGAACTACTAACTAAAAACTAAGAAAACGCGCACAATGAAAACTATGTAATAGGAAATATAACCACAAAACACTATGAAAATTATATAATCGAAAAAAACAAACAAACAGAACTGAACAGAAATTGATAATATGTAATAAATCGTGTACTATTAACTTTGTTGACATTTATATATTTTATGTCAGACGGCAAAATAATTGATACAGTTGTCAAGCAAATTTAAATTTCGCGTCAATTATTTTACTGTGTAAACTCGGTTCACGTTTCAACCAATCAGAGAGCTAGAATTTTAAGCCCTATCTCATCCAACGCTCTATAGTTACAACGGATAGAGTATAGTAAATTATTTACAAGGACGTGTAAATTTTGTTTCTGAAAGAAATTTACAAGTCTAGTAACTTTCTTACAAGTGTAGATTATTTTCACAAGTGATCATAGCTGTATTTAATTTTTGTGTATTTATTTGAGTATTATTTATATTTAATAAAGAAATAACTCTAGTCTCTAACTTTTAAATCATCCCCTCTTCTCTTCCCAACCCTCACAATATTATAGTTGCTAGGCGGTTGATTAGAACTAGAAAATTAACTAATATATTAAATTATGAGTAATAAATAAAATAAATATATCATCACGGCATATTACCCATTGCTGGGTGTGCCAATCTGTTTTGTACAAAGATGTCGGTAATGATGATATTTGTACTGTGCGGGCATTTACCAGGCCTCACCTCACGGGCACTCATTGATGGCGTAGAGAGTGCACCACAGGTGTCTATTTTGTACCATTTAAAATATTTGGGTAATAAAACCTATAATAAAATAAGGGAATCGAAAGATATTATTTTCGGGGCATTTTCCGACATTTTAATAAAAGAAATAAAAGTCACCGAATGGAAAAAAATATTAGAATCTTGTAAAGCTCTCGGGTGATGAACGCTGAGAAGTAATACCTTCTAGCCAAACATAAAACAAGCAACATTGGTAAGTTTTGTTAATTTTACTTACTTACTGTCCTTAATACTTAAATAACTATTAGGTAAAAGCTTCAAATGATTATTATTACTGTAGAATTTTATGCTCTACAACTTTTATTTGAAGCTTCTTTATCTTTACTTAAAAATATTAGGGAATCAGGAAATTACGAAAGTATAACTTTATATGTTCAAGTCCTGTTCGGTAACGGTTACCACCCTGTATATGCAATATACCAGGATTAGAGTAAAAATCATCTTCAACGGGTAGGAAGCACTTACTGCCATTAATACGTAAATAACTATTTATTTGTTTTATCATTTTCAGTCTTTCAGAAGTGTGCAATTTTTTCACTTATCTGCCTAATTTTGTAGACAATGAAAATTAAATTTTTTGTGTTTAATCACTATTGCCATCTAGTGTTAAAATGTTCAAATATCTCCTTCATTCCAAACACAGCGTAAAAGTAAAGAAAAAAAAAAGATTTTAAAAATAAACTTTACTCGTAATAAATATGGTATATGGAAGTGGCAAGTGGGTCAAAATTGGATTACAAGATTTGACACTAACAAAGTAACCGTTCTAAGAACGTATATAGTGAAGTTAAATAAATCTTGTAAAAATAAATATAAAGCTGAATTTCTTATTTGTTTGTTTTTATTTCACGACCTTTGAAATATTTCTATTGTTGGTGTACCGTAGATCCGCACTTATATATCTCTGGGTTCGAGTAGAATGGCGTAGAATTTTTCTATTTTCTTTGCTGTGAAAAAATTCTAATTCCACGGTAGCATTGTGTGGATCGAGCATTGAAAAATTCAAAATCTATAGACAAACGGTTGCGAAAGGTTTATAAATTGATGCGGGGCGTCGGTAAGAAACGAAACAACTCCAACAAGAATCACGTACATCGATTCGTTTCTTTGAAGGGTTCGAGGCCAGCAAGAGCAACAGCAACACCAAGCAGGCCCTGTGACTCTATCTTTTCTGTTGTAGTGTCTAACGGCGATAAATCCGCGGGTAATTGTCGGATCCGAGTGGATTTATTGAGAAAACGTTACCAACCGCGATAACCATATTTTTATTTTGTTTGCTCGTGTTCTGTTTTAATGAAACTTGGGTAGATGCTCTTATCGCGGCACTAAACAGTTACTTGGAATTGTAAAAAAGCTGTCATTAAGATGGCGCGCACATTACTACTTCCGTAATGAGAAAGAGGTTACACTGGTTGAGGTTGATTTGATGCTTCAATGCCTACCGATACACTTTACGGCTCACCAGGAAATTTTTAATCTAGTCGGTTAATTATCGACCAATAAAATCGATTTTAATGGTTTCAGGGCTCACGTAATTATGATGATGTTTTAGTATTTCTTGGAGGAGGAAGTGGAGCATAAATTACTCTATTGATTATGTAATTGCATTTAAAATGAATATAAAGTATATACTTTGGATTACTTTGGCTTTAATGAGACCTGCAGAATCCATCAATTTGTTTATATTTTGGTGAACAAGTAATAATAACAAAGAGTTAAATTCGGTGAATTGTGGGTTCCAACACCTATCGGATAATGCCTTCAAGTTGCTGTGCACTAGTTTATCTAATATTTATTTTAAACGTCGATTTGCTTTGAATTATTTAAGTAACTTTTATTGTTCCCAAATGTTTTCATAAAAGGTTATTCGAATATACATTTATGGGAAGTTTTCTTAAATTGTCATGGCGCCGAGTGAAACCTTTTATATTTATTTACATTATAACTCATAAAATGTTATAGTTGTTAAAGTTATAAGGCTGATATGAAGCAAATAACAGACGCGACAGCCGAGATTTTACAATCAACCGAGTCAGTTATTTGCATATCAGCCTTTTGACATTCAGTTTTTTTCATAATAACATAAAATATCTTCTGAAAATTCTATTTTATATAGCATATTGACAGGTGACAGCTCTTCATGACAATTTCATGATGCTGCGATTTTTTTTAGGAACACATGATTTTTAATAATTGTACTGTTATAAAAAATAACGGCCTTGGCTAGGGTTACCAGATTTATAAATTGCAAAACCGGGACATTTTTCAGAGAATTGTAAAACCAGTGATGGCTAATGCACCAAAACTTTGATTGGTGAGGAAATGTAATCAGAAAAAAAGCGCCGCAGGCGTTTTTTTTTTCATGCAAGGTCAAATGCTTTAATATTGAAAGTTACACTATTTCAAGGGATGTGAAGCTGCATGTTTTTCTTCTTTCATGTATAAAAATAAATTGCCAGGTCACAGAACATTTAAGAAAAGAGAATATATTTAACGGATTGTTGACAAATAAAAATAATATTTATACATATAATTGAATATGTTCTTACTCATAAATTAAATTAAAAACATCCCAAAACCCACACGTTTCGTAAGCCCAGTACCATAGACTTACACAATTGTGAAACACACGCACGCTTTACTTTACTTTAAAATGCAACGAATAAAAATTAGAATATATAAAGCAATTAAAAATTTAGTAATAAAATAAATCTTACAAACGTCGACAGATGATATAATTAATAAATTTTGGAGTCGGGTATGAAAATGACAATTACGTGTCCCGAGGATGTTCATCGGGACACCGGGACATACAACTCAAAACAGGGACGAATCCCGGAAAACCGGGACGTCTGGTCACCCTAGCCGTGGCTGTTTTGACGCATATATTGGTTGAGCATACAGTACTGTTAAAGCACATTTAACAGTATGGTATTATGAAAACAATTTAACAGTACACGATTTTTAAGTTTGTGATTAGAATTTTTCATAAATTCGGGATTTCATCGTAATTCGACTTACGTTTCTAACGTGGAACTGCAGCCGCAGTCTCTATTAATAACTGTTTAACACATGTATACTCTGAACAAATGAAACTACAAAATTATATCATAATTTGTGAAATGCAAAGAGCCCTAGGAGCGGGCTTAAGTCGTTCAACTCTTTCTTCCTTGTCGAATATTGGGGAATCCTTTAACATAGAATTTTTTGAAGTACATTATGTTCATTTTCTTAAATTCTTCATACAGTTTCAAATGAAATCATAAAATCAATTTTTAATATTAGTTCCATGAAATTCCGGTAGTATCGCATGCTATTCGGGTCCCAATGATCAAGTACTTAAAGAAGTCGAGGTCAAATTTGTTTGTATATAGTTGCAAAAGTTATTCCACAATGTGCATATCACATGTGTAGATCGATCATAAATCAAGTTTTTTAACGAACTTTTTTATGCAAATGACACAACTATTTTTATTTCAGTAATGAAGACCATTTGCATTTTATTTATATCAATCTTTGCAGAACAAAATTTCTAATTATATGATAAATTATTCATATTTTACAGACGAACAATTATTTACGGCAGTCCTCCAGAGAAATTCCAGGGAGAAACTAGAGCAAAACAACAAAGTCACCGTTGTACGCAAGAAACAACATAACCGTAAAAAAATCATTGACAGCAAAGAAAGAAAAGCTAAGAAAAAATGACAACACGTGAAATTGAATATTACACAATCGCAGATACCGTGATTGGTTCAATGAACTCTTATAGCATTGTATATCTATCTCTGCTGGGAATTTAGCAACGGTGGAACCCGATCGAGTGGATATTTGTGACAGAGGACAGATGGATGCACGCATTAAAATATTCCGCATGTTCGATCATCTGTTGACGAGATGGGAGCAGTCGAGAACGGAGAATTGAGAACGGCAGGAACGGAACGGACACCAGATGTCTGACGGGTTTTTATCTATTTCTTCTTTTATTTTACGTCACCAAGACTGCGAGGCTTCTACTTATGATATTGCGATGTGCGATTATGTATTAGCATCTGGATGGAACATTTCGCAGAAATGAAAAGAACAACCAACAGATATGAATCACAAATGCATTTGATGCGACAATCGCAAAAAATGTATTTTAAACGTTTTCTTTACATTTGTTTTAAAAACCAATGACATAATAGGTTTTTTTTATATATCTACTACTTGATTCATTTTCAAGTTTCCTAACTTTTTGTCTACTGAATTTGTTAAATATTTTGTAAAACAGAAATAACTTTTAATAAAAACATTTAATAATCAATATAGGTAATCCCTGTATAAATTAAGAAAAGTAAAATGAAAGGTCCGTATTTTCGTGTCATGAAGTACTGTTACTTCATTTGTCAAATGTCAAAATAATAAAAAAAAAATGTAAATACAACATTTCAAACATTAGAGTTGTAATTAACAAAAAAAGCTCCTCAAATAAAATTAATAGTATAATAAGTATTAAGAACGGTAAGGACAGCTTACCGATCGAAGACAATGTTTGGGGACTGAGTGAAGCGAAGGTCCCAATTTGGTCTGAGATCGGTAATTCCTTAACGTTCGTGATACTTTTTTGCACGATCGACGCACAAAATTTAAAAGAAAACTAAGATTTGAAAATTATTTTGACATATTAAAAAAATTATTTGTCATTTTTGAAGTAAGCTTTGATTTTTGTTTTTATTTATTTACCGTCTCGCCTCCTGCACGGTAAGTGAAGCTGAAGCACATCACTTACCGACGTGATTCACATCACTTACCGTTCAGTAATTTGTAAATAAGACCTACTGTCTTGGAAACACTATCGGTAAACATAAAAACTAACCCGATCGTGCAAAAAAAAAAAATTAAATTAGTAAAACTTCGGAAAGAATGCTAGTACTTCAAGTGATATGGTGTGAGTACATACCATTTTTTTTTTATTTAAAGAAAACCTTTTTTTTTTAAAGTAAAAATCAAACAGTTTTTGCAGAAACTAATGTTAAGATAAAAAGATCTCCAATTTTGTTTTATAAAAACGAATTAAATCGACAAAACCGTCCATTAGTATGCCTATTACAGTGATACAGATTAAATTAAACCAAATATTTTATCACACGATATTTCCCAGAATGAGTAGTTACCATGTATCCCAGACATATTAAAAGGGTTGTTGTCGATATGGAAAAGCATTGAATTTGATATTTCAATGGCTACAATTTCTGGAACAGAACTGCATTGTATTGATCACATTTGTGTATAACGTTTATCGTTTTGTTCCCGTATGTTTACAAATTGTTATTTTGTAGTTATTTACTATTCAAAATCATTATATTCAATTGAAAACAGTATCAGTTCGGTTTATTTATCTTCAGTTACAAACACAAACAGAAAGCACATATTCTAAAAATCCATTTACTCCAATGGTCGTTTTTATGCAAATATAAACTCAAAATCAAAATTAATAGGCCATCGTAAAATTTTCAAAATAAAATTAAAATGTGAGGTGATGAGAATTCTCTACAACTATAAAATAAGCAGGAAACATAAACATTGGCAGAAATAAAATTAATTGACTATTAATACTAAAGTGTTTTGATTAAAAAAGAATAGAAGCAATTAGTGTTATCTTCGCCACATCAACATTTTCATGGTAATAAATCAAGTCTTTAATTTTGGCCCACAATTTGAATCCATTCAAATTCAGCGACAAAAAGGAAACAAAAGAATCCACGACAATGCTACGAACGCATTATGTTGCGCTTGACCCCGAGAAATGAACTTGGTCAAATCCAAGAAAAAACAGAGCAAAAAACTGAGGGCGTGTAAAAAGAGTGGGCAGTAAAATGAAACGGTATCGGCCATCAAGCTCCAGTAGCCCGTTATCTTCACCTGGTCACGTGACCACCCGCAGGCACAAAAACAATAATTTGTTATTTATGCGACTTTCGTGTTCGTTAGGAGACTCGTTGCAAATGAACTCATTTGCCAGTGTCAACGTAGTTTACGCTACATGTTATGAAAATAATTTACGGATCGTTGTAAATTTCAGTGTTTTATCGACACGTTCAATTGCTTTCATACATCATTATGTTTACAGTAAAAACTGATGTGTATATTACACAATTTATGGCTTTCATAAAATTATCGATTTAATTTTTGCTCTATACGTCAATCAGCAAAATAATTCATTTTATGAAAAGCTTTTTATGAAGTAAAATTATACGCAGCGTTTGTAAAATTATAGACTAAAGCTGTTTTTTGGCGAAACACTAGTTCAAAACGGTTTAACCCGCTTCGAACAAGTTTATTTTATCGTTGTAACGGTAACGTCACTGACGCAAGCGGTTAAATCGTGTTTAAACCGTTTTGTAAGCCGATTCAAAACAGTCTCTTGTGGTTAATGTCATATGTAGGTAGCAAAATTAACTATAATAAGAAACCTAATGAACTAGTAAATGTAAAAATAAGCGATATTGTATTGGAGGTTGATGAAGAAACTGCAAAAACAATCAGAAATTGTTGCTATTCATTTTAATTTTGTACGATTAAAAACTCAAAATAACACATGCCCTTGGTACAAAACATTTAATTTTAGCGTAGTACGAACTTATGACAACGTTTATGAAACCGGTACAAAATTGATGACGTTTCAGTTCAAACCGATTGTTCTTCAAAAAACAGTTCAGATATAGTGAAAAGTTTATTATTGATAATGTTTGGTTTTACAAATTTAAATTATTTATATAATGCATTTAAAAACGGTCGGCTCGCAAGTGCCATCTACTATTTTCTTGCGTGGAATGAAGTAAAGCCTTGATTTACTCAAGAACCTTATGGAAACTATTTTGTTCGCTAATATAAATCAAGGTTATATTATAATTGAAATACGTTAATTATTTTTCTGAATCATATTTGCTTCTTTCTGTAATTTTCTTGACAAAACTAACTATTATGAATAATAATTAGTAAATATGATGTGACGTTTAATATCATATTGTTACTACAGTCGTATGTGACATATATATTTATAACTAAAATGGATACCTACGCTTTTATAACTTTGTTACAACCTCAGGTATACCGCAAGGTTCGAATTTAGATCCCTTTTTATTTTCAATATTTAAATTTGCTGATTTGTAAAAACCTACATACTCAAATTGTTTTCCTTAGATAAAGAAAGTTACAAAACAATAAAACTGAACTTATTTTTCAATTTTTGCGTTTGCTTCCTTTGAAATTTCAAATACTAAATTATATATCATGATGTTTATGGTCAATAATGTTAGAGCACATTGTAAAAATAGCTCGCGACAAGTAGCGAGAAAAGTTGGTGTTCCACTGATCGGTGACAAAATAATGATCTGGTTTACAATTTTTGGAAGATACTAAAAGTTTCTTTCTAATTAAAATTTTTAAAATAGCCACATATGGTCACCAAATGTACATAGCCATAAAGTTCATAAAATGAATCTATTGTTTCGAAGCATGATAACGAAAATACTTTACAGGCATGACTTCATGGTTGTTAATTATTTAGCATTATTGTTCTAATTACTTCATTTTTCACATTTATTTATACCGTTCAAAATAGAAACAAGAACATAATTATAGGAATTAATTAAACCCTAATTAAACATTCCATCCAAGCAATTAACAAAATTTCTCCCGAAATGAACAATTTTGACGATATGCTTGGCCGCGTGCGTTATTAAAATTCATTAGGAGGGTACAATTACACAAATGGCTAACAACAGCTAACAACACATAGTATAAACGCAAGCACGAGTATGAATTAGTTTCTCTGAATTCCTCTTCCACGCACGGAGTAGAAAAGCGTGCATGCGCTCCTTGATTTGCTTTGCCGCAACTCGTGTATGTTAGTCTGTGTCAAGAGGATGGAAGAAGTTGTTGGTAGAATCATGTAGGTGGAGTAGTTTACTAGTTTACCTACATCGAGCAGTCCTGCTATTCTGACCTCGGAAGATGTGACACTCCTCTAACAATCATTATGTTTAATATCTGTATTTACATTACAAATTGTACAGTATGAAATCATAAGGATAGGAATGCACAAGCACAATGAAAATGTAGGATGCAAGACTTGCAACAGAGGTTTCTTTACTTATGCACACTTCAATTAAAGAAGACACACACACACACAGTGGCAATCAAAAGTTTTAAAAATATTTGTTAATACTTTTTAAATAAAGTCAAAAGTAAATATAACATTACGGCTTATTATCCATTTATGAGTGTGCCAATCTGCTTCTAACGTTTTTAACAAATACTAAGTTTATCCCGATAGTTTCAACCTGGTTGAAATTCGACCCGATCGAATTTCAAGGTTAGTTCTCGACCGTTTACATCGCTCTTGTTATAGCGGATCGAGTGAACCCTATTTGAACCCGATCGAAAGCGTTGGCGAAATTTCAATTTGTTTGGTTATGTTTACTTAATTTTTGTGGACGAATATAATCGAAAATGGAACAAGAACAAGTAATGAAATTATGCATATATTTTTAAAATAAAAGATTACGAATGAAAAATAAAAAAAAAGTTTTGACTAATTATATTTGCGAGGTACTAAATACTAAATTGAAACCAAAATATAATTTTTTAAGAGACCGTTCTACAATTATAAGTTCTGAGAAAAAGATTGCTCTTTCACTATATTGTACATTACTTCCTGATTCTGCCAAATGTTTCTTTTTAACATAATTCATTTCTAATCACATACGACTTGACTGTTAAAATGCAGCTGACATATAACCTCTAACGATAATGAATCATACATGTACTACGATCGGGTTGAGCGTTTATGCCGTAAAGTCAATCGGGTCGAATAGGCTCAATCCATTTGTATTTTAGTGTCGAGTTGAAAATTTCAATCCGGTTGAAAATGCGTTTATTCCGATCATTTCAATCCGCTAACTTCAATCGGGTCGATTCAACCCATTTTCAAACGGGTTGAAACTATCGGGATAAACTAGGTAAAATATATAAAACAAATACGTAATAGTAGTTTTATAATATGGTACGTTAAATTTGCCAGAAAAAGTTTTGAAAGATGCCATGCAAACTTGAAATACTCAATCATTTAATTGGATAGACGCCAAAACGTGAATTGTTGAAGTTTTTAGGCATCAAAATATTCGACGAATAACCATTTACCGGACTATACGAGAATGCGGAGAAGATGAAACGTGCATAAATCCATGAATTTGCTAGAAAGTGGGCAACCCCAACTTTTGCCCTCAAATCGAATCAACAGATTCATTGAAAGTGCTCAAAACAGAGTTGAAACGCCATATTAATAGGACTTCTGTCAGAAATGATTTAAAATTTCGAAAAATAAAGAAATATCTCAAATACACAGCGACCTAGATTGAGGAATGTCCATATGACGCACAGAGCATTAAAGGGTCAACACTTTGTAGAAATAAGGGCAATCGTTATGGATGACGATCACGACCGATTGGAATTTTTTGACATTTTTCAACAGGATAGTATATGATAATGGCCAAGAAGCCCTAACCGAAAAACAGTTATGGACAAAAATATTCCAGAAGATCCAGAAAAGTATTTGTTCACATTGTCCAGGGATAAATTGCGTCGCACTGAATATATTGCTTCCTTATCAGTATTGTAAAACCATATGACGCGCAGAGCATTAAAGGGTCAACATTTTATAGAAATAAGGGCAATCGTTATGGGTGACGATCACGACCGATTGGAATTTTTTGATATTTTTCAACAGGATAGTATATGATAATGGCCAAGAAGCCCTAAACGAAAAACAGTTATGGACAAAAATATTCCAGAAGATCCAGAAAAGTATTTGTTCACATTGTCCAGAGATAAATTGCGTCGCACTGAATATATTGCTTCCTTATCAGTGTTGTAAAACTGGTTTACTTATCATCTTGGCTTATAGAAACAACACCTCATGTTAATTTATCAATAAAAACTTGTTTACTATTTGATGAAGAGGTCTAATTTTTTCTTAAAACTTTTGTTACATATTTTATTCGCAAGTTTTGGTAATGACGATTTTCTGTACGGTTAAGGGCGTTTAGCAAGCATGACTTTATGGGCTTCTCTAAGTTGTCGTGGGGAGAAAACTACAGGGATCATTTTTATTACTTGAAAATTCAAGTTTAATATTAAATCGATCACGACCGGTTATCTAAGACACATAGGCACATAACCAAAAGTAGATTAGTTGATAGAATTATTTGAGATTTGTTTAAATTTAGGTCGTGTCCGTTGTCCCATTTAGAAGTTATGATTGTACCTCAAAGAAAGTCCTAATTTATGAAGACATTTCGACACGACTCTGTGACTCATAGCAAGCTTGTCATCGCGTAGGCAATAATGCTTAAGATATTCCATGCTTTGTTTTCCGCATATTAACAACCAATTTTCATTTGATTAGTTCGTCGACATGTGTAGTGATATTTGTCAAATTAACCGCTTAGTTTTCGATTTGATACACTTTTCAAGGCATACATATGACAAGAATATCATTGGAAATTAATAATAATAAGCCGGTCATTTTATGAGAGGTATTTACTTCCTTTGAAAGTTTCACAATCACTTCACGCACTGCATAATTGAATGCGGAGGCAATTCTCTTTAGTATTAAACTAGCAATATGCTTTTAGAGTTAATAATAAATACAACTAAAAAAATACATACAAACATATTATACATTTTTATAAATTCCAATAAGTTAAACAGTATTTTCTAATTATTATTATTATTATTATTTTCATGTATAATAAATACATTTCTTTATACCAGACGTAACACGAAAGCGAGCCATAGGCGTTTAACATTGGAAAAAAGGTTCCCTTGTATAGTTCTTGCCAAAATATAACGTTACTAACTTCATTACAACCTCACAGCTGGAAAGTTGTAAAAAGATTATAATAGTAGGAAAATCAGGGTTGTACTTAAATAAAATTATTTACAGAACAACATGTAAAATATAGAATAATAATATACAAAATTAAAACAAATTTACAGTTATATCACAATCACTTTCAGTATTGTCGTTAGAGAATCAGTAGCATTAATAATAACACTGTTTACAGTTAATATCCTTCGTTTTTCTCTTGAAATAGATAATTTATATGTTTCTTGCAAATAGCAAAGTTTCGATAATCCCACGCTTACCACTCAGGTAACGAAGTTGCCCGTTGGTAATCCGCAATTAGTAAGTCAGGTCAATAACGGTATATTTTGGCAAGAACTATACAAAAAATACCTATTAATTTACACTGACAGTAAGTATTTCAAAAAATTCTGTGGTCAATTCAATAATAATATTTTATTTTGTACGTTTTTGCAAACGAGTAAGTCAAATTAAACATTTTATACAAGTTATTTCTTATAGTGTTAGTCAGGGAACTTCAACAAAATCACAAACTGAATGTAATTAATAATATTTTACCTGTTAGAAGTGCACTGTTTGAGTATTATTGAAAAATTTGTTGGTATTACTTGATTGTTAGTATGATTGTAGGGATGATGAGAATAATTGGAGATGCAGTCGTATGATAAACAGTGTTTATTAAATAATAATTTAATTAACTTTCCTACGTTTCAATTCCAAATGAATCATCATCAGGGATAGTTAAAATACAGTTGGAAAATAAGATCATTACATTACAAAACCAAATTGCAAGGAAGAAAATGTCGTCAAAAATATCAAAGGTAATAACTCAATACAGTGGACCCCCGGTAATCCGGCCCCTGTCTAATCCGGCACCCCCTGTAATCCGACATGACTATTAGTATTGAATATTTTTTGACAGTCTTTGCTAATGTAGATAATGCATGATTGAGCAGGTTATTTTTATTCATAATTTTTGATTATTTTAGTATGTACATTTGTTTGTACACAATTACATATTTCCTAATGTAAAGTTATTATTGTTTGTAAGTTCTATAGCATTAATGACGTTAATTTCATAATAAAACGTAAGCTCTCTAATGTGTTGTTTAATTTACTAAATTTGACATACATAATGAAGTATGATTTGTACTTCAGAGTATAACATATAGAATCTACTGGATCTATAATTTGTCGGATTACAAGGTACTCGTTTGTAAAAAATTCCGGAGTATAGGGGGGTCTTAGGCAGTACTCTATAATCCGACAAATTCGATAGTCCGACACTGCCCTGCAAAACGTTTGTCGGAGTACCGGGGGTCCACTGTAGTTATCTTTAGTTGTTTCTGATGTATGCATGCATTTAATTACCTTCGATATTTTTTGACGACATTTTCTTCCTTACAATTTTGATTTTGTAATGTAATGATCTTATTGTCCAACTATGCTTTAACTATCCCTGGTGATGATTCATTTGGAATCGAAACGTAGGAAAGTCATTATATTTGTTTGTGATTTTCTTTCAATTCCATGACTAACACTACGAAGAAGTAACTTGAATTGAATTACAAAGTGAGTAGTGAAAATGTTAAGGATATTTAAACCAACCAGCATTACTTATAGTATAAACTTCATAATAATTATTTTAATTGTTATTTGAATCCACGACTTTACGCCTAACTGAAAGCTTACTGCCATTACAGAAATGGGGTATGATAAAGTGAATTTTAAATTGTCATACATTATCCAATATAATCGAGTAATTTGAAATGTGAAGTTTACCATTTTTAATGAGACACATTTGAAACCCGTCATAAATTAATAACATTAATCGTCAATAATAAAACTGATCATAAATAATTTAAACAAAATAACAAATAAATTAAGTGAACTGGAATAATTCACTGCAGAGACCTTGTTTGAAATTCGAACGTTCATAAATAACTAATAATCCCCATTGCGTAGCAGTGCAAAGGAATATTCAATCAATGATACCGTCGTCGGGGTGGATGAATATTTTAAGCTGCGATTTGTACCACTAAAGCATCTGTTCTACAGCGACAATAAAACGCGAAATTTCATGAGGATTTGCATGTGTGAGGGAAATAATCTCTCAAACAGAAATCGTGACTGGCCTCCGGCAATCAGCAACCAGCTAGACGTAGTAGAACTTACAGAGCATAATAACACGTGATTTCAGAATATGGAAATAAGGATTAAGTTACTGGAATTAATTCCATATAGTAGTGGTTCTTATAATTTCAAAGCTCCAAGTAAATTTCTAATTTTTTTTCTTTGTTTTTATTTGCTTCCTAAACTGTAACCTATTTCTAGTAAATTTAATTGCGGTGCTGCCGCTTCTTCATAACTTAGTAATTATAATAGCAATAGTAAACATGGCCAGTGAATTAGCAACAGTGTATAAATCTCCAATCCATACTTTATTTATCGGCAACTATAATAACAAAATAATAAAGTCTATAATGAAAATTATATGTCATAAATTTTAAATTACAACTAAAGTTTGTTTCATTTTGAAACGGTTTGTATAATGGCGCCCCAGACTGACGTCACCATTAGACATTACTAAGACGAAACGCCGCCAGATGGCGTAACTGTATTGTATAGTAGCAACATGAACTCGAATTGTACCCGAAGCATGAAACTTTACAAATATAATAGCATTCAAACACAAAAATCTAGAAATGGTTTGAAACTTGACTAGAACATGTGTTTCTTCGTTAGTTATTCCGTTGCCATCTAGTGGAGTTACCAGAAGGTATTATTGCAAATGACTACGTTATTACGAATCGGCAATTCATGAGTCATTGTTTAAAAAAAATCAGAAAATGAATCAAAAAATACGTGTTTATAGAATAATAAGAAATTTAGTGAAATACTATACAGGATGTCTCATAACTCGCGCCCCAGACGAAACTGACGCTTACCGACGACAATAGGTTGCCAACAAATAGAAGAAAATAATTTGCGGCTGCTTGCATAACGGAGTTACAAAACTTTTTAATCCACCAATCCCGAAAGGATATCTTGAGGTGTGATGATAATTTTATAAAATAAAACTGGTTGCTAGGTTTTAAAAATACTACGTGAGTTACAAAATTTGTTTGACTTACTGTAATTTTGACACTTTAGAGTTGTCTTTTCACTGTCAACAAATTTAGGTTCCGACATCATCATTTGTATCGTACAGTACAACGTGTTGTAGGAGCTGTGTAAAATGTGTTAAACGAAAATATTATTGTCATTGATCTGTCTCATGCGTCCTTGCGATGGCTCTCAACATCACTTTATGATCCACAAGATTTCTATCCGGAAAACGTTCCGAATATACTCGTGCTGCCTCTCTGGCGTTACGTCCACATTCTCCGAAAATTATAATCATTTCTAAGTAATCAGCGGCTGAATACATGGTAAGAATTTGCCTTTTTTTATTCACCTTATCAAATTTAATTTGACACTGACATTTTTCGAAAACTACAGTCGCCCATATATATATTAAAGAAGATTTGATTTGTATAAAACCTTAGTAATGTAAAATTACGGCAAACACACGTTAAAGGTGTAGGTCTCTGATTGGTCAATTTTAAGACGTCTTTTCTCGAATATCTTTTAAGCTAATTTTTTTTCTTCGAAATTACACATCCGAGTGCAGTCTCGTGTTTCCTCACTCGCTCTGGAGCGCGAGTTGTGAGACAGCCTGTATTTAAAATTTTGACATAATGATCCAAACTTGTCATTTGCTAAAGAACAAGATTATATTATACATTACGACAGACTAAACAAATAATACTGTCATTAAGCCAGGTCGATGACTTCGTTAGTTTTAGGTTTGGTTAAACGTATCTGACAGTATCAGCCTTATTTTCTTCAAATTTGTGTTAGCATTCCCTTTAATTCATAATTTTCGGAATTTTTATTTTTACATCCATATTAGCTTTTCATTCATGCTCTCATTCATACGTGCATCTAAATAATATTCAAAATCTAGAGTACGTAAATAATAAATAATATGGACATTAATGTCATGAAATATGATCTCGATATTCTAGTTGTATATTCTTAATAGATCACATAAATGAACATTGAGTAAATATGGATTGCTTAACGCGTAAACTGCTCCAGAGTTCTTCATGTCCTGGAGTAGACCAATTTGTTATAGTAAGATATAGTTATTGAAAAGTTTTCAGAATTATTAGTTACATTAGAAAATAATTCTTATTATAACGAAATTTGAGTAAATCGCTATGTTTTAAGGAATTCAATTTGCTCTCCAAGTTTGAATTAATTGGCAAATGTAAAACGTCATGTAAAATGTGGCAAGCGTTGAAAATATTTGGTTTATGATGACAGCTGTCCAATACATTTTCCTTTATACCATGTACTTTTCTTATTTCTTGCAACTGTAATTTAGATAACACAATCTGTACCGTGAGAATTTGGTCGCTTTCTTGCCAAGAAAATGTAATCTGCAGATCTATAAACATGTACCTATGTATATGTAAATTGCATTGAAATGATTTAAAGATAGAATTCACAGTAATATTGATTTGAAGTAATAATTGATGAACGCATTCAGGAACATATATAAATATTAATGTTTTCTTTGATAAATGTTAAAATGCATCCAACATAATATCATTATCAACATGTTCATTTATAATATGAATGAAGATAATTTGTAAAGTTACAAAGTGGTAAAGCACCGAGAGTAATTAGTCTTTCTTGTATAGTCTTTTGGCATGCTGTCGGACGGTGAGACGTTTCATATGTGAAGAATGTTGTACATGTTGTCAGTTTAAAAGTTTGAAAGAAATAGCCATGTCGTACATGGAGCAACATTCTACATTCATCCCGGGCGCAGATGTATTCCATCGCAAGTCAATTCGATAAAAGGCTTAGCGTTTTGGACGGGCTCCAATTTGGCAACAGCGCTGATGGAGAATACGTTCATCACTCAACGGGCTGACAACTTTGCGAAACAATTTCAGAGTTAAAAGATTCAGAAGCGTTTGGCAGTAACTAAAATAACTTCCATATTGCAGTTATGTGTAATAGCGCCGAAGTTAACCGTTTTAACGCTGGCAGTGTTGAAAAACTAAGCAGAAAAAAACAGGGCCAAACGTTCAAATATTTTCTTTGGAAATGCCTGATTGAAAAAATATGGGCAAATGGTAATTTTATTAATTTCATGTCCAATTGCACCAAGAAGGCTTAAATTTTAAACAAAAAAATCTGATGTAGCCAACACCAAACCTCCCGCTATTGAATTTTTATTAATTTAAATATACATACTTATATATTTAGTTATTGCGGAAACTGTATTAAGATCCATTCCATATAACTATGGTTCTGTTTACTATTTTCTTTTTAAAACGTTACTATTATTAATTTGAAATGATTAGTTCTTTGGCAGTGACATTTATCTGTCAGTTACATACAGTTGAGATATGAACCATGTAACCAAGGAGTTTTGCTTGTTTAAAGCATAGGCTCCGGGATTAAAATTATAGATAATTTTATAAATTTATCCATACAATATATAAAAAGTATTTATATAAATCTGTAGAAAATTTAATAATCTTTAATTTTTATAATAACACAAATCTTGTAAAAATAACATTTGAAGGGATTTTTCGAAGAAAATCTGTTTGAGCTTCAAGTAAAGTGCCATTTTCGGTTATCTGATATACACCAAAATCTAATGGTTTCTTCCCATATTAGAATACAACGCATCAAAATTTTCTGAATGATAGTATTTGAGTTAGAGTGGAGGATACACACACACGCACGCATCGTGAGTTGATGTAAATGTTAACGTTATATAGAAAAAACCTTTTTTTTAAAAATAAGTGACTTTCAATTTCAATATTCACCGCATTTAAATAGCGTATTCACGTTAACGTTAAAGCTAAAAGCAAAGCAAACGAAGTCGCACTTTTCACCGAAACATAACCTCAACACATGAACGTGTCGTTAAACGCTCGCTATTCCATCGCACACAACGTAGCACCTATTGCATTTAACGTGAACCTTATTAGTACGCATGCGCATTCGAGCCGTCACGTGACTTTAACGTGCACGTTATTTTTGCGTTAAATCTGCAATAACTCTCTATTGACGTTTCTATGGTACGTAATATACATTTCAACGGTATGGTATTACCAGTTATTTTAGTCACGATTTGAAACAAAGTAAGTTTTACAAATTATTTCCAACGTAACGTAATGGATATGACTACACAAGTTTCGGACTGTGAAGACTTATTTTTTTACATCCATTGTACTTACATAGACACTTTTTACAAATCAAAATATATGAATTAGGCAGACTGCACTAGTAAGAACTGATTATCGCAAAAGTGCAAGAAAGTGCGTACTCATAGTAAGATTCAGTTCACTCGAAAAGTATAAATGAAACACGTAAAACGAGTGACGCGCTCAGTGCAAAAAAGTTCGCATTGAATATATAAATAATGTCAAGCAATGTGATAATAGTTGGCTAAACTGCAGATTAATTAAAAGTTAAAACAACGCAATATTAATTTGCATGAAAATTAGTATGTTTTCTAGCTAGTATAAAATTTATTTAAAAAAGTATATTGTTAAACTTGCTTAAACCGCATTAGCGTACTTTTTTCCGCACTACAATTTTTTTTTGTAAGAACTAACTGTAGTTTACTGTTGTTCTTATTTGCTACAAGGTAATTAGTTATTCTCTGAGTGTAATAGGAACTATTATTTTGACATCAGATCGAGAGATTAAAACGAAATATTCTCATTAAAATTAAATTGAGGTTTCTACGTTGTAATTTTCAATTTCCAATATCTGGGGTAAAAATAAATTAAGATCAACGAACTCAATTACAAGATAGGATATAATATTTATCTTATATGACAATCTAGTATTTAAAAAAGTCAAGTTCATGCCAGCAATTGTTATAAGAATAATCAGAGTAGTATTTATTCCGTTACGTAGCAATATAACAGGCTTTGTTTTTGCAATGCCACCTTGACTGCAATCAAAAGCAGGAACTGGTTACCATTTCTTGCATCGAATGACATTCGTTTTTATTTTATTTAAAATGTTTCAATTCATTCAAGTCTTCCCTCGTTAAATCGACGGCGATTTGTCTTTCGTGGACAATTTGTCGTTGTTAACAAGTTTCAATCTTATTTACGATTATTGCGATTGTTTTTCATTGTTTTGCTATGTCTAAATACTAACGGTCGTTAAGACAAATAAAACACGTGAAGTATTATCTCGAATGACAGAAATAATTAATATTGGTTTTTGTACATAGAAAATACTTTGTAATTACATGTGTATATCGATTATATCTTGATAATGTGGCGCTTGTGAGAAGAGATTAAATAGATAAAGAAGACTATTAAAATACGTATGTAAAGAAAATAATGAAAATGGAGAAACACAAAAAATGATTATAATAATTCTTTGGATTAATGCAAAAACCAACATATGTCATGAGAATCTGAAGGGTATTAGTTTTACATATACGTACTTTAACAATGGGGTAGAATAGTGTGACGTCAGAGTATAGCCGATATATGAAGCATTGTCCTAAGCAAAAACGATACTTTCAAAGTAGACTCTACTGACAGAACACATGAGGGTCAGAATTTAAAGGCTTGTAATTTGATGCTGATATTTTTGTTATTATGAAGAAGTTAAGTTTGAGATATTAATAACATCAAATTGTAAACATTTTTTTATTACTTCGTAATACAATATATACACATTAATAAATAACAAAGGTTTTATTTCAATCTGAAATCAACTCTGCACATTCTGAACTACACAGTATCAAGTTTGCGCAACTGCAAACATATCTGATAGTTTACCGACATACCGACTGAGATTTTGTTTGTTGGCGTTTTTGAGCATTTTCAAAACAGTTCTTTTCAGAAATTTAGATTTTTTCTTTTTAAGTTTAAGGTACGTATATAACTCTGTTTATCCACATTAATATATTGACAATATGTCGTATTCTTAGGGTACTGTAACATAAAAATGGTTTGCTGTCTTTCAAACGGGCTCTTCCGGCCGCTTCACGCGATGTTTCCCGAACATGTTCGAGATTAAACGAACATGTAGTTCCATGCAAAGTTTTTTAAAACTTAAATAGAATAATTATTATTACAAATTAGAATAATAAGTTTTGTTTAATTGAAAGGGTAATATTCAAACTTAAGGGAATGATAGCTTAAATAGCTAACTTTTCTTAAGTAAGATATTGGCGACGAAATGAACTGCTTAAAATTATAGTTCTTATTTGCTGTGGCAATAAGGTTCACTTTGAAAGATGTGTTTACCGGTAGGCCAGTAGTTTAAATAAGGCGCGCCACATATGACGTAATTACTAAACTTTTATCTAACATCTTTGACGTACATACTACATACTCCATTCGCTGAGACGAGAGAATGTGGAACTAATTTTTGAACAGAAACAAGTCAGTCTATTCGGCCCCAAAATCATCCTCTTTTGGCCAATAGAATGACTTGTCTCTGTTCAAGAATTAATTCCAAATTCTCTCGTCTCAGCGAATGGACTATATCATACAAGACATTTATTCGCTATCTTAATACCGTACCTCTTACATAGGGGTATACGCTATCTCTGTCCAAACAAAGCCAAAAAGTAAATAGAAACGTTAGTGTAAGCGCGGTAATGAAAGTCATTTTCAAATATTTGATTTGAATATTCAAGTCATTATGTCATTCATGTAGTGGTAAAGGTGATTTTGGCGTTGATAATTTGTGCTTCATTGCGTGGTGGAAGTTTCGTTATTTCTTGGTATTATATTGTGTATTTTGCTTTTGCAAAGACGGCGTTCCTAAGATTGTCGACAATAATTATTGTAACATATTGCTTTTAGTACATTTCATCCATTACACTTCTTATATCATATTTATTCAATTGATAGCTAAATAATTATTTATACTTCGAATTTTGATGAATAACAAAATTGACACAATATAGGTTATATTATAATATTGTTGCTGCAAGTTGCAAAAATACATTGACACTAAATAAAAATTTATCTTTAATCATACCAGAAACATAAATCACGAGTCGCCACTGCTTCATTGTCTTTCAGACTAGTTAAAGAACAGCTGATGTATAATTAAATACGCATTGTTGACGTAATCATTGCTAAACTATCACAAATAAGATCAATCAATATTTATTCGTTATTATTCATGACAATGTTCCGTACCTCGAGCCTTAGTCAATTAGGCCTGAATTTTGGAGGAGTAAACATGGTTTGGATGGAGATTCTTGTGCATCATAAGTCAGTGTTTATCCCACAAGCTCGTTGCTATTCATGGCGTGTTCAATATGTTAGCTAACAAGCAAAGCAGCTCATGCTTCATGCCTTGTATTGTTCCAGCGACTTGTTCCAATATTATCGTATCGCGTACATCAGTAATACTATGCGAGATGTATGTGTCGGTCTCTGGGAATAAAGCGAACGCAGGGTTTATCACAATCTTGAACCTATCTGCTGCATAATTTAGATGAAATAAAAGCTATTTAAATTAGATGTTATTTCTCATAACGATGCAACACCTCTTCCAAAATTATGGGGACAATAAAGTTGGCATTGCTTGGTGAACACTGCACGAAAGTTTCGACAGGATTTAAGTAAACCAAGCAAAAATAAACAGTAGCAAAGATAAAATGTTAAGTTTTATTGTGTTTTGTAACTTTTTCCCGAAACCGTTAAGAAAATTGAATTTTCATGGCTATCTTGAGTCTTTATTCATATTTGCAACACTATTCAAGTAAAATTTTAACTGATTCTTTTGAGTACATTACAATGGAATATTTTACCATGGATACGCAATCTGATGTTCTTGATGGTTTTTATTTATTTTTTATTTGCTACAGTGCGCTAATACGTAATTAGTAAATTAATTTTAATGTCATTATGATTTATTTATTTTGTAAGACAAATACCAATAAAAATTTGATCAAAATTTATATTTTTCATAATGAAATAATGTACGATGGAATATTATCTGACTCAGACTCAATTATTTTATCTTGAAAACTGAGGTAAAATAGTAAAATGTACCCGGTTTTAAATAATATGACACAACTGTAGTATATTACGTAACCGAGGTGGGAAGTGTTTCATTGTCGAGGGCGAAAATTGCCTGAGACAATGAAACTTTTCACCGAGGTTTGTATACTATTTTATTCACAATCTGAAATAAAAAATTAATAAATGATATTCAAATGATAATAATCTAACGTAAATAGTTTAAGTTTGTTCATTTGTCACATGAACTGTCAGTTTGATTTCTAACCTTAAATTTTGATTTCACACTTATCTACACTTATTTATATAATTCAAAAATTCATTCGTTTCTTCACATATAAAAGGTAAAAATATTTGTATTTCATAATTTAAGCAGTTAAGTCACCAATGATGGGGATATAAATAAAAGTACCAGTTTGATTTCTAACCTTAAATATTGATTTCATTCCATTGATTACTTGTATTATTTACAATAATTCCATTTTTTATCATATAAATTGTAAAGAAGCTTTATTTATATATAAATACTATTACGCATTGATATCTCAAAGCAGGGGGCAGCTATTTCCCGCCTCGAGGTAGGAAAATAATTAACTTCACAACTTTTTTTTTCTTCTAACAAACAAACTGATACAACAATGAATAAAACAAACATTTCAATGTTTCTCATCATGTCAAAAATTAAATGAAAAATGAATTTTTGGATCAATTTAAACTGTCGTAGATAAAATATTTGATATAGCCTCATAATGAAACTTACGTGATTAAAACACTCGGTTCATCGCCTCGCGAGTGAATATCACACGCATGTCATTATGAACGCTATATCAGGACTATTCGTCCTGTAACAGATAACTTTCCTGACTTACAACATAAATTACTATTATATGAGAGTCGCGAATCTGGGGACCCAGGTTCGATCCCGACCGATGCCAAAATTATTTTGCATATTAAATGGCGAGCAATGCGTGCCCGTGAGTGACGTCTGGAAAACGCCCGCACGGTACGAATATATCATCATAAACCGATATTTGCGTAGAAAGCAGATTGGCACCCCAGCAATGGGAACTTGTGAAATTCCGTTTTCTCACAGTATATTACACTTATTTTAAAGCTTGAATTGCGTTTGCTTTTTTTCGATCCCATTAGTAAGAGTATATATAGCGATATTTTTCTCAATGTGTATTATCCTGTGTTGGCGCCAGTATGCCACACGATACCGCGAAGAAATAGAAGCCACGTCTTTGTTCTTTAGACAATGATGTTCATTACAACATTAATTCCCTACAAATACGGTATCTACAGTTTGGAACTATGTTTTCGTCCTCGTTAAAACTTCCAAATGAAACCGCAGTACAATACAGGGAAATGCTAATGACAGAGTTAGAGCCGTAGTCGTACCTTGTAATTTTTTTGCAATAGAAAGAGAGAAGTGGAGGAATAGTAAAAAAGGGTTTGCATACCCTTGCCTTGCACATCAACTGGTTTACATCTCATTTGGCCGTGTCCGCCGGCGTTTATTCAAAACAAACGTCAGTTAAGCGCGAGAGTTATGCTTGGCACGACGCGCAACTTTCAAGCTGCGACTGGAAGTTGAAGTTTCCGAGGGTTGGGTGGGGGATGTAACGCAATTTGTTGCTGAAAGCGTCAAGTAACCCCTTCTCTTCATTATTTACCGCCACTTTTCCCAGAGCTTTGCTGCCAACCGTCAAGACTCAAATCCGGGGGAAGTCTTAGACTTATAGGTGGTTCTACTCTAAGTGTTGCCAGGGCATGTTAATTTCAAAAGACTCTTCAACTTGGTATTCAGCTACTTTAAGTGTTATTAATGTTCGTGGTATGAGGTATTAAAGTATTAACTCTCAACTTTACTAACTTTTTTATCGTTTTCATTGTGCTCTTCAAAGAGTTAATTATTAGACTTCACCACATTTTCAACAGATCAGCGTTTCTTGTAATGGGCGTCGCGAAATAGTTTTATATTAGGTGCGTTCAGTAAATGAGTTCTATTCACACTTTTCACTCTACGCTCTCCCAGCATCGGTCGGTAATTACACGGAGTGATACGCGTCTTAAAATGGAGCGTTCGGCAAATGCAGGATGGAGTCAAGTGGAGTGAAAAGGTTTACTCCATAAGCCCAACCTCCAAATGCAAGCGTACTTGAAGTGAACCTAAAATTTGTGTAATTAATAATATTGATGAGTGTAATATCACAAATACGAATGCAAATGAAGAATGTACTAGTACTTTTTCTAATATCATATTTTCTTTTCAGAATCATTAGAGAATAATTCTTTTGCAAATTAAATAACTTCTGAATGTTTCATTTGTTTTTTAACAGTATATATGATTGTTAAAAAGGAGTTTATTATATTCGTGCACCAAAATTTTAACTCCAGCGCTATTCTCACTACACTCCAACACCGCTCCGTAAATAATGCAACTCCGTATAATTTGACGAACGCATCTATAGTATCTACTTGCAGACTGTAACAATCGGTATTTTCAAATTGTTTCACTCATATCATAATAATATATTTACATGACAAATGGACTACACTGTAACCTACCCAGAAGAAGTCTAATAACGCATCTACACATTCGCAGGAATGGCGAGTCGAATCGCAAACCGAGTGGCGAAACAAATGTGTAGTCTGTTCATTTGTCATTCGCCTCACTACACTCCAACACCGCTCCGTAAATAATGCAACTCCGTATAATTTGACGAACGCATCTATAGTATCTACTTGCAGACTGTAACAATCGGTATTTTCAAATTGTTTCACTCATATCATAATAATATATTTACATGACAAATGGACTACACTGTAACCTACCCAGAAGAAGTCTAATAACGCATCTACACATTCGCAGGAATGGCGAGTCGAATCGCAAACCGAGTGGCGAAACAAATGTGTAGTCTGTTCATTTGTCATTCGCCTCGTCCCTCGCCTTGCCGCTCGTAGCGCTCGCTCCGAGAGCGGTTTTTGGGGACGAGTCAAAGGCTCGTAGCGATGCGGCGAAATCTGTCTTTACACTCGACGAGTGTGAAAACGGTCATTCGTGTTGTGGGAGCGTACGAACGAATACCACTCGTGAATTTCTGCGAATAACAAGGCGAAGCACGAGTACGTATGTGTAGATGCGCCTTTAGGCTAATAAAATTCGTATCCCATAAGTTTTTGCACTATTTGAAAATATATGTGTATAAATGTGAAAGAAAAGTTGTATAAAAGCTTTAATATATTTATTTTTCTATACAATCCCCTTTAACTTTAATACATTTATCACACCTATCAATTAATTTTTCTAAATTTTCAAAATAATAACTTTTATCTTTGTCTTCAAAATGGTTGTTTACAGCAGTAATCAGTCTTCATTGGTCGAAAACTCTTGCCCCCTTAGCTCCTTTTTCAAATATGGAAAAAGATAAAAGTCAGTAGGAGCTAAGTGAGGACTGTAGGGTGCATGATTTATTTCTTCAAATCTACATGCTTGCAATGCGGCTACTGCTGCGCGATGCAAGAGCAACAGACCTTTGGGTAATTTTCCACGACGCTTTTCTTTAATGGCCTCTTTTAAACGGTATAAGAAGTTAGCATAATATTCTCCTGTTATCTTTGTATCCTTTTCCTTATAATCAATCAAAAGAATTCCTAGAGAATCCCAAAATATTGTTGCCATAATTTTTCCTGCTGACTGCGCAACTTTAAACTTCTTGGGGTGCTCTGTGTCTTCTTGTGCCACTGCATCGATTCTTTGTTTCGACTCTGGGTCATAAAAATGAATCCACGTTTCATCCCCTGTTACAATTTTATTAATAATTTCAGCTGGATTTTTTCTACACAATTCTACAAACTCTTTAGATGTGGTCACTCGCACTCGCTTTTAAACAGGTGTGAGTAATCGAGGCACCCATCTTGCAGAGACCTTTGACATACCGAGATGATCATGAAGGATCCGTAAAACTGTTGTTTCTGATATACCACATATTTTTACTATTTATTTCTTTTTGAGCCTTGCATTTTCTAAAATCATCCTTTTCACTTTATCCACATTCTACAATAGGCCGACCACAGCGCGGGTCATCTTCTAGAGACTCTGTACCCCATTTAAAAAGCTTGGACTACTTTTTAATTGTATAGTCGGAGGGAGTAGATTCGCCATATACTGCTAACATTTCTTCTCGAATGGTTGTCGGATATTTTCCTGTTTTGTCAGAAACTTTATTATGGCTCTATATTCAATTTTGTCCATTCTTAACTTTTTTGTTCAAATCACTTCACTCTTTTAAGTATAAAAATTGAACTAATTATACGAAACTGTTTCAATTTTTTTGTAATTACACTTATGACAGATGTGCAGATGTTTTATTATCTGGCCTACTTGATATTAAGAGAGCGAATTTATGGACATCTCGTAAGTACAAGTGTCCAGGATAATGTGTGGGGTTTTCGAGAACTATACATATAAGAGATACGTCGGTTACTTAGACAAAAGTGTTCCATTACGACGCGATTTTAGCGTTGTAGGTTATCAAGAAAAAATCATGTCTTGTATTTTAGCAAATAAATTCGAAGTATGAAATAATACTTAACGTTGTTAAATGTGCGTAATGTTTGGTATATTGGCATTTTCAAGACTACAAACTTTAAATCGGTTTGTAGATTCTAATCGAGGTACCCAGGCACAGAATATATACATGACTAACGTCAACAGAATCGACACTGTTGTATGTATTGCCGTCCGTGTGCTCATGGCTATGTGTGCGTGAACTTGGACCAGGGAGGGGTAACGTAAGGAGATTGGGCGTACTCGGGTACGCCAGGTTTTGCCAGTAACGGAGTGACGGTGTTTGTGTGTAGGGGGGTTCAGCGCAAGAATATTACGACTACCAGACTAGACTAGTAGACATAATGCCGGTTGGTATAATATATTGTTGTGTAAAAGGCTGTCCAAATAATAATAATAAAGATAAAACAATTCTAAAAAGCTTTTTTAGATTACCGACTGACCCAGAAAAATATTATATTTATTTTATTTTACATTTCTATCGACCGCCTCAGTATATTATGGTTACACTAAAATTTCTATGTAATTCTTGAGGGGTTTTATTAATTTAGAACAATTATTATATATTTTTTTATTATTATTGTTTTTATTTTTATCAAATGGACATTTAAATTTGAATTAGGTTTCAGGTATTTTCTGCATGTTTACATTTTAACTTAAACCGGAAAAGGTTTTAAAAGAATGCTATTTCAAAAAAATTCATAATACTATACTAACATTTATATCAAAATAAATAATCTTTCCTCTTAGATACCTAGGCAGATATCTTACGTACGCATATGCTAGCGCGTAAAGCGAGCCTGTTGAAGGTCACCAAATTCAAATACACACGTATAAGATAGTGTCGTACCAGTGACCCAGGTACGATTAGAAAATACAGAGTTCCAATGTTTTAAGTCTTACTATTATCGTTGGTGGTATTCTGTTTTGAGGTGCCAAAGAGTTAATTATTAGGGTAGAGGACATTTAATTAACAGCGATTTTATAACACTATAGGTCCAATAAATTTTTATGACTGTCATTAAATATCCATAGCAATCTTTATTGTTTAATAATATGCAGCGCACATGTTCATTTTATAACAAGATCAATTTCCAGGATCTAAATTATACAATTAATTAGCCATTAAATAATTGAAAGTGAGAAAAACCAAAACAAACAATTTACCGCCAAGTATTCCTACGCAAGTTAATTGTAGCAATTACAAACATAAAACGGTTTTATTAATAACCATAATTCCAAGCCAAACAAACAAACAAACTAGCAGTGGTAAAATCATAGTGTGCCGTGGTCGCACGCAGAAGATATGCATGCTAATGAGACCTTTCTTACCGGCAGGGTGGACCATCGATCTTCAGGAATAAGCTAAGAATAACGATAAACAGGTCACGTGATATGATGGTGTGGTGTTCCCGAAAGGACTGCGATATGGAATTTTCCTCACGATATCGTATTACGAAAATGGACGAATGAGAAATGATTCATCATGTGACGGAGTATGAAAGTGATTGAAGAATAATAACGAATCAATTTTAATAAATCTAAACTGATGTATTTGATTTCAATTGCTTTATTAATGGTCGTGGACTTTGAAACTGGCACAACGAAACAAAATTGGGTAGACGGATAATGATACATTATTTATCCTGAAAGAACATAACATTTTACAGGTTAGGATAGGTAATTTGCGAAACTTGTGACGTAAATTGTTACTGAAGAAAAATCTAAGCGACTGGAGTAGTGATGTAGGGTTGAAATTATACAGGAATGGAGTCGAGTGGTAAGTTTATTTAATGAAGTCTAAGGTCGACGTTTCGCCTCTATTTGAGGCTTCATCAGGGCGAAAGACTAAACAGTAAGATGTTTCCATTCAGGAAAATGATTGGGCCAAAAGGACCTCGTCGTTAAAATATAAAATAATTGTAAGATATAAATGTAGCACGTCATGAAAAATATTATAAATTTTTTTATAAAGATTAAATTATTAAACACAAAACGTGATGTCATGCTCACAGTGGGCACAATTGTGTCATATTTTAATGACGAGGTCCTTTTGGCCCAATCATTTTCCTGAATCTTACTGTTTAGTCTTTCGTCCTGATGAAGCCCCAAATAGAGGCGAAACGTCGACATTAGACTTCAATAAATAAACTTACAACTCGATCGCATTCCTGTATAATTTCAACCCTACGTAAATTGTTACTTTTTATCTAAAAAGCACATTTTAAGATCCTGTGAACACTCAAACTTTGAATTAAAATGGGAAGAATCTATTTCAACAAATATTGCAGTGTTGAGAGACAAATGTTATTGTCAAAATCATTTGAAATTAATAATAGCTTTTTAAGAAGAAAATATTAGATATGCGAATTTATACAATATCTAATGTCTCGTGGCCGCGTGCCTGAATGTCTGGTCATGGTCGCGAATCTGAGGAACCGGGTTTGATCTCGATCGACACCAAAAGAAATACAAATAATATGTCATCATCATTACCGAAATCTGTGTATAACGCAGACTGGCACACCCAGAAATGGGTAATATGCCGTGGTGATATATTTATTTACAATATTTAATCAATAAAAGTTTTTAATACTCGTATATTTGTAATTGGAAAGAAATAAAAGTCATTGATAATTAAGAGCAATAGTTAAATGCAAAGAAAGTTTGTATTGCAGTATATGAATAAAAATTAAATAGCGGCGGTAATGTGCTAGTCACATCCGATGTTTCATTAAAATTCTGTTTCAGGCATTTGCACATAAAAATTTAATGTAAAAATGAAGTAGTATATATTTTACAGTTGATATATTTAGAATATCAATTTTATACCTCGTAAAATACTAATAAAAGTATAATCTTATAAAAGAATAAATCCACATTTCATAAGCTTTATTGCAGCTTATAAAATATGTAAATAAAAGTGCCACAATAAATATTTTAAATCCAAAGACGCTTATTAAATATTGAGAAATTTATAACATGAAAAACAAATACTGACTTTTCGCGTTAAGAGCGGTTTGTAAACATAAAATTATACGAAAGGAAAATTAAATGCAATCTGTATAGTGAAAGTCTTAGAACTATATCCGCCAATGTTTTCACAAAGCGTAGGTACATTACATAATGTAATTTATGCAAAGGAGTGACATACCGGCACGCACAAATCTTATATCTTATGCACTGCTCATTTTCTTACTAACAAGACTTTACTTCACTCTGTTACAATTACATTCGCACTTTGTCGGACTTACGTTCTCTACAGAATTAACAGCGTATCTAACAGATAATTTTCTGCATTTACTTCACATAAATTAAAATGCTTGGACCGTTTCAAGACGAGAAATTAAATAATCCCAACCCTGAGGCAGATTGCAAGGAAAATTGAAAATATATTCTCTCTGTCGCTGCATTTTATTTCGCAAATTGAAACTTTTTTCATTTGAACAATGACGAAACCCTACAAAGTAAATTGTCATGATTGAATTTGAAGTATTAGGTTTCTATGGGAGTTATATTTACCTTGGAAATGAAAATATGTTTCTGAATAACAATATTACAAGAGAAAGTAGAAACTCAGAGCTATTCAAAACAACTTCACTCAGAAAAACATAAGAAAAACGTAAATGTATTTAGGGTACAAACAAGATAGCGACAGACATTAAACAATGGAACAATTATTTGCTTGGCAAACTACAACGTATTATAAACATAATGCAATATGCATCTTGAAGACATTTTGCTCGCTGAAAATATTATTGTCCTAATTTAGATTCTAAATTTTACGACCGCAATGACGTCGTCTTTTAGAAAATTATTACTTAGATTTTAAAATGTGAAGAAGAACTCTAAATTGGTATGCACTAATTAAACAAATAATTTATGCTAAATGAAATATAATTTTAACTTTAACAAATATAATTGAAATATTTTATGTTTTGGTTTTCCCAAGTGTTCCTGTATAAATAAACAAATGTCATTGGTGCGCCATTCGGATATTTATAGTTCTTCAAAATAAAAGTAATGTTCACATAAATGTTTTTTTATTGCCTAAAATTTACTTTATGAATTATTTATGTTTCAATCTGAGCCTGAAGTACTGCAAGATCGTAAAATGACTGGTTAATTTTACCTCTGACAAACGAAATAATAAAAAGGCCAAACTAAACAGAAAGCTGGCTTTGGTTAGTTAATTTTAGATGAGGCCGTAAGAAATTGGCTAAGTTGTCGTATCCTTAGAAATCGATAACTTTGATGGCAAAATCGTGAAATCATAAAACAATTTGCCTTCAGGGAGGAAATATGACAAAAATAAATTCTAGGGAGTTTATATTATTTCGGCAGTTTGCTGGTAATAAGTTTAGAACAGCTGTAAAAGTTGCATCAACAATTTTTTGAGAATTTTCGATGAATTTTTGGTATTCAAATTCAGAAAAAAAAATTAACTGTGAAACAACGTCTGTATTGTCAGATGAGAATCACAAACACTTCTAATTTCTTAAATTCATTGAACAATAATACAATCGCTTTTGTAACAAGCTTTTATTCTTAACAATTTGTGGTTTTCCCGGCGGTGAAAAAATACTGCACACACCTCAGCAGAGAATGCACCGCTGTCAACTAAATTTTAAGCTAGGCATAAACAAAAAGATACAAATAGAAATTTTGACAGCATCGATGATATCGGCCTAATTCTCTAAGCAAAGTGTTTAAAATTAACAACTAGTTTCAGTTGTTAAATTGAATGTCAGTTGTTAAGTTCAAAATACCAATTCATTATTAGGTACATCATCGGGATTCTGTAACTCAGTGGTTAATTTTTAACAAGTGTTTAAATTTTTTAACCAATCAAGTACGTTGATATATAACAAAAAATTGGATTTTTAGTTGTTAAATTAATGATCATTGGATAATACCTTTAACCAGTTATTAAAAATTAACCACTGAGTTACAGAATAGGCCTGCAAGTTGCTAAAATTTAACAACTAGTCGTTACGTCGAGTTGTTAATCTAACAACTGCATTCTCCCGTTGCTGTTCATGGTAAATAGTATATCTTGAAAATTTTATGATAAGAACTGAACTTTTATTTATTGGAAAGAGAGGAACGACAGCAAAAATAAACTATTTATAAGCAAATAGATACCAAATAGATGACCAAAAATTATGTACATTTTTTAGGCAAGATTTTAGAATTATTCATAGAAATTTGCGAGATGTTAGTAATCCATTCTCAATATAAAAAAATATTTACAAAGATATTCAAATTGAGCAAGGTGGTCGTTCATGACTTAATTGGTGAACTCGGTGGTTTCATGTCACAAGATCAAATATTTATTCCAAATCATATTAAAGTGAATGATACATTTTTATCTTATAAAACAAATTTTCAGATTCTTTTAATACTTAATTTCTATTATTGGTTTTATAAATGGATTACTTCATAACTTCATTGCCATATTTAACAACGATTGTTGTTTTAACAATGTGGTTAATTATGTATTTACTGAATACAAATTGAGTGACAGTTGTTACCAGAGTTGCTAAAAATCGTTGTTAACTCTCAGTTGTTATAAAACGACTATGATAACAACTACCTTAGAGAACTAGGCCGATTATCAATTTACACTTAAAATTTAAGTGTCAGCGGTGCAGCTGGACATTAGTGTATAAAACATTATTCTGTTCTTATTTCCATACTTTGAAAGTCTCTGCATCACAAAAAGGTGTTTGCTGCTGCTGCAAATTTATCTAAAGCGCGTTAAGACACCTCCTTCACTTTCGTTTTGTTCTTTAGATGTTCTATCAGGCAATTAATGCCAGCTTACTACGATAGTTGAAGCAAAAATGATCTCGCAGTTTATGCAAAACGGGTAACCAGAAGCTATAGCAACACAACAGCGAAACGGTGCGAACTAGTTGTGTTATGTCGGTAAAGAAAGAATCCTCCACTGCAGCATCTAACCGCGAGCAAATTTATCTTCGCTTAGTTGCTAACTTGGGCGTGTAATGGTACGCGTGCATGTTGGTGTGTGGGACTTACCGGTCTGCACAACGTGCGTATGATATGATTTACGATGCATACGGCCGTATGTTGTACGAGATGCCCAGCACAACTTTACCTGTGGATAATCAGTGTCTGCGCATATTATCATAGCAAGGACTTGTACTTTAACCTCTCTCCTTTGTCTTTCTAAACTTAGAATTGTTCAACATCTGGTTTTTTGTAGAGTACTTTCAATGATTTGAAGAATAGATTAGCGGAACAAAGCAAACATAGCTATTTTAAATCAAGGAACTGGCAACTAACTAATTAGAATTTATTAGCATTCTAATAATATAGAACATAAAAAGATTTCAGATGATTGAAGTATGTATATTTTTTGTGCAAGCTTTTGAAATATTTGAATGATTAATGAAACTGTTAATCCCACGTAGTTTTTGTACTTAACTATTTTGCAACTAGATAATAACAATGACACAATAATACAAGGCTTATTCAAAATGATCTTGTTTACTGTTTTTTTAAATTGTTATATTAAAGAACTAATGTAATATTTGAGATTTTATTTTGTGAGAAGGAATTTGGGTCACGACGCGTCAACCCTTCGAATAAAATAATCGGCAATAGGGGATTCCACCATTTTTTTTATAATTTCATCTGAACGTATAAGTAAAACTAAGACTGTCGGTGAAAATCCGGTGAAAAAATTCCTATTAATAAGCGAGTTATAGTCCTCCGAAATTTTAAAATATAAATGTGACGTCACGAATATAGGTTTTTATATCACACTATTTTCTTCGTGGACCTAAATGTTCTCAAAATATATGCTATTTCTAAATTATATTTATAAAAAATAAATGAGTATTATTATACTATACAAGTCTACATGATTTATAATTAAAATGTATTTAAATTATTAAGTTTAATGCAAAATATGTATATTCTAATAAAAACTGTTTGAGAATTTCACTACTGGACTGATAGCCACGCCTCCGCTATTTGAATTTCTCTATTTCCTTTGGTAGTAGGTTCCGCCAAATTACTCGGTATTCGTTATATATTTATAGGCCGTCTTTGAGTCGCCAATCAAAATAATATATATGGATTTCATATGAGTGACGAGCTGCTAAAACAAAAAACCCCCTTATTTCCGAAGTATTTCTTTATTAATATTCATTATTAAGCATATACTTTCACTATTTTTTACTAATTTCTCTTAATTGGATTGAGCTGTAATCCCTTATTATGAAGTGAGTTCTTTATACTGTTTAAATATTTAGGGAATTTTGTGTTACTTGGAGGTACTAATGTGACGTATGAATATTCATTTGACATTCAACAAGACAACTCTAACCTCATTTTTGTAACACCAAATATCTACCATAATTTTTATTTCTTTATTACTTAACTACTTTACTTATATCTTCTTCTTATTCTTCAAAATTATATAAAAATAAAATTCTTAACTATCGTTTGTTCGTTTACTTAACGAGACTTAACAGTCGATAATTTTTGAAAATCGGCCACCAACCTTAAAAAAAATTGTACTAGTTTATTATTACAGGACTGGAATGAGCTATTAACGAACTATTTTGGGTGCTGTAATAGCTTTGTTATACACACAAAATAAAATAAAAATATTGCAATTTTCAGAAAAAAAGTAGATTGACCTTAGTATACCCCAACTAAAGAAAACGAAGAACATATTCAAATTTTATTTTATAATTCAAACAAATAATTAAATAAATATATTATTTGTTGTTACCCATTTCTGTGTGTGCCAATCTGCTTCTATCCGAAAATTTCAATACTGACGATATGTAACATTGAAGGCGTCACCTCATGGGCTATCGTTACAACCGGTAAACTAACACACAACCATGCAACAATCAAATAGTAGTTTCAAAAGAAAAAATTAAAAAGTGGTAGAATACATAATTTGTTCGTGTTCGATTAATACAGGCCATTAAAATATTCAAACTATATTGGATTATATTTTTTGTAATATTTTTTTCAAATATATGAATGATTGATGGAATAGTGTCGTCCCACGTATTTTTTGTATGTGACAATGAAATAATAATTGCCTAACCTAAAAAAGCTCATGAATAATATTATATCTACAATGTTTTGATCAAATTATTCAAGATGTCAGATAACAACCACTTGGAAAAACTCCAATTCTTCACAATAAAAAAGGATTAACATGATATTAAACTCGCATGCCCAGCATAATCAAACGTAGACGACAATTTTCTGCTTTTTATAGAATTTATTTAATTATCATGCAAGATCTCGAGGTTACAGAGTTCACCAACTAAAAAAACTGATCGAAATCTTGAAAAAACTGTTTGGTCTATGAATAATATTTCAGTTTGACGTTTACGAGTGGAAATCCGATTCTGTATTGTTTTATATATGCACAAAAATCCGTGAAGTAGATAAATTCGCTATTCAATTTCAATACCGTATTTCTTTGTCAGTTTCAAGGCTGGCTTAGATCCTAAAGTGGGTCGTGCTGTACTGAGTTGGTGTATCTGGTTGCCGTGTTCATTGTGACCTTCTCTAATCGTCAGTGAATTAGAACCAGATATCGGTTGGCTTTGTAATTTGCTGTGACTATCTTACAAAGGGAAATAATTATACGGTAGCATAGACGCTATGAAATATCCGGGATTAAAATGCGAAAATTGTGATAGTTTCAATAATAACCATTAAGTTTTGATGTCAGTATTGAATTACTTTTCGCTTCGAATTAATGTTGTTGCATGGCATTTAGCAATTCTCTTGAAAATTGCACGACTGGAACAATGTCTGTTTAATCTTGAAACCGGTAATAATAATATTTAACGGTGATACCCTATTTGTTTTCTTACTTAGAACAATATCTGAATAATAGCTTATGTGAAAAGGCGAAATAAATATAAAACTTAATAGGCCTCAGTGCAATAGTGTTGCATGGTTAAATATTTTATATCGTCGTAAATTATTTCATGCAGTACAAACATATGTCAAGTTTAAGTTTTAATGGTACTATGTAGTATGAATATTCAATCTCCTCTTAGTCACTAACTATAAATTTAAGAGTGTTTAAGTTGTTAAGTTTGCTATATGTTTAATAACACATATTCACATTTAAATATGGTCACTCATTTAGCAATTTCCATTCCTGGTCATTAATGCTGCCTATTCACTCCTTGACATTCGCTAGTTCTGCATTGGTAAGAATGAGGAATAGAATGTATTCGAAGAGCAATGAGGAAATATATAAATATAATACGATTATATTAGCATGTCGTACACCGTATACACAGAAGTACATACAAGAGATACTGGTCGTTTTCTTACTATCTTAATCTTACCTTCATCAACAATAATTATTTCTTGTAGTGATGCTGCCATTTATCAGACAATATTTTCTTTTTTTGAAATAGCATGAGCTGTAAAATTTATAAAATATAATTGAAGCATGAAGCATTTAAAATTAAAGAAATTTAAGTACCATTTTAATGTTTTATGGCCAACTGCACCGCTTATTTTTAAAGCCTTAACTACAAGGTTAACCAAAAAAGTGCATAATGAAATTTTTAGAGTTATATTTAACAACTCATTAAACATATAATTTCGATACGATATTGTCAATTTAATCAAAAGTTAAAATTTAACTATAAACGGTGCAACTGTTATTCAACAAAAAGTGTTTTACATGAAAATTAACGATTGCCCCCAAATTCTTTTCTAGTATTATTAATGCCCAGGACTTTTGGATTGCGAAGCAACTGTACGTTGCAATTTTTGGCAGATAGAATTTTAAAACATTTGTACCATTTCTAAAACACTGAGCTTTGAAGGACCAATAATACTCTATCCTTGAAGTAACAAAATATAGATACTATCTAAATATATTTTAAAACATTTGTAACATTTCAAAAACACTGAGCTTTGAAGGACCAATATTACTTTATCCTTGGAGTAACAAAATATAAATACTATCTAAATATATCCGGCTCGAAAGACCAATGTTCAGAAAAGTAATACTTTTAAGATATTAGATAATATATTCTACAGACGAGAATGGAATAATTAGAAAAACATTTATGCTTTTCTCTACCTATGCACAAGCATTTAATATAATTTCTTTATGCCGTTTCTATAAAATATCTTCCGAAACATCAAATTCACCGATTCCATCATCTCCAACGGTATAAAACATTGATGTTTTAAAAATAAATAAATGTTGATAATAAACAAAACAATTAAACAACATCCTTAACAACGACAATGCTTAAGCGTTATTTAATCAAAATTATTATAAATGAAAACTTATTTCACATATTCTAGTGAGACATAAAATCTTGTATGCACCACGAGCGTTACTAGATGATAATGCCCATCGGACGACATCTATCCCTCGGGCCCAAGGCCCTCGTCGCTCTCCTGGCATTATCATCATCGTAACGCCCTTGGTACACAAAATACTATTAAGTGTTTTTTTTAATTAATGAGTTTCAAGAAGAAAACAACCATTGCTTATAGACCAATTAGGGACCTTTAAAATTAGGTACCGATTTTTATGACCAAAGACAATACCTTCTAATCCATAAGTGATATTAATATTATTAACATTTCCAGTAAATACATCAAGTCGTAGTGTTTTACTACTACTGTCTGTACAGTTTCGTTAAACTGGACAAGGGCACTCTTCGCTAGGAGGAAGTTTCAGGTCTAAGTTTCCACGGTGACCCAGTCCGGTTTGGAAGCAGTGATAAATGGTGATGAGACAGTTTTTCTTATAACCCTTATTTTTCTTTTTACTTGTTGATCGCGAAGAAAATATAAAGATGCACACAAATACTCATACCCTGCTGGGATTCAACCCCGGAACCTTCCGAAACGAACAAGCAAAGCTACCACTACACTATCTTGGTCAATGTCTATAAGTAGGCGGCAATTAAAAAGGAACTTTCGAGCCAGATACTGAAACTATAAATGGAGCAAAGCAAAGTTTCGGTCCGTCTGCGGGTTAATAGGCTAAATAATAGCATGAATGCATTAGAATCGAGGCAGTCCAAGAATAACTACAGCAAGGTAGCTGAGAGTTATCGCGTTGTCTAAATCTTCCCGTCGTGATCCAGGATTTATATCAGTCTGCGTGCATGTGCGTTTCAAAATATAAATGAAGACAGGTTTACACCGATCTGCACGCGGAGCAACTAAGTAATGAGTTCGGTCAAGTCATAAGCTCAGCGTGAAGTTAAAATAGACCGACGATGATGAATTTTAATCAGGTCTGTATCAACAATGCGATTTTTCAGCGTCGGGGCATAATAGCGGGCTTAATTACTCTCCTAGCTGTTCTCTACAAGGAGTGAGGATTTCATCAAGCAACGTGCCCTTGCTTCATTATGTCACAATTATGCTTGACTGTGAAATATGGTCAAGTCAAGTCTCACCATAGAGACATTCCACATCCACACTAACATCATGTCGCACTGTCTGCTATCAGCTATCGAATGGCATTAATGCCAGACTCTTATCTGTACATTTTGTATTTGAATTTAATATCAGTTAATCCAATGTAAAACACTCTTTATGATTCATAAATTTGACTGTGCAGTAAAGATGATGTTTCTATTACAGAAAATTTGCTCCAGTCGTGTGTCACGGCGCTAAAAATCGACGCCGATAAATGGATAATGCGATGGTGCGTGCAGTTCTACCTATCATATTGGAATAATGTCTTACTTTATACGTTGACAGAATTATTTATGGGGTAATTGTGTGTTTGGAGTAAGCGTTTTGACGACGTTATTTAATACATCCTGATTTATACTTCTGCGGCAATTGCTCAATGAAACATCTGATAGAATCCAGTTAATGGTTGACCATTACAGTATTTATTAAAACGTAATACCACTATTTACGACTGAAGATTAAATGGATGTTTTTCTTCTTACAGGTATGCGTTTATTGCAAAATACGCAGACAATGGCATGGAAATTAGAAAAAAGCTCTTTCTCAAAGATATTGCGAAATTTTTTCATTTGCTGTTACCTACCGAACATCTTAAATTCATGACTCAATAAGAGAATGTATTCAACATATGAAATATTCATAACCTGTATTTTATTTTCAAGTTATCTCGAGTAAACTCAATATCTTGGATATACACTGCGCGCAATTTTACGACTAAATAAATAAAATAAAATCGTCTGAATTCATATTAACTTCGCAGCTCAATGCTCAACGCAATGATTATATTCTTAACAGTTTATTCAACAGCTATTTAAACAAACATTTTTACTTCAAAAATGAGAAGTATTCTGCGGATTGGATAAATAAAATAAAGCTAGTGAAAATAGGTGTTTATTTTTAGTTTGAAATGAAATGAACGCCTACGGTGGTTAAAGTTTATAAAAGTTCACTTATGCTTGAGTAAATCCTCGCCAATAAACTGAAGAATCCGCTAACACGTATCACGCACAAAGCAATCCCAGACCAAGACGAAGGCGAATGAAACTACTAAGAGGCATATCGTGAGCTGTCGTGACACAACCGCGAGACATTGCCAGTTTACTCATAAATTAAATCACGTCGCCCCAGCACGAATTCAGGGCGAGATATAAAACTACCATACACGCGAAAATCATT
Organism: Harpalus rubripes; assembly: GCA_963082715.1. Classification (NCBI taxonomy): domain Eukaryota; kingdom Metazoa; phylum Arthropoda; class Insecta; order Coleoptera; family Carabidae; genus Harpalus; species Harpalus rubripes. Next base: position 28,731,110 of record OY720460.1, on the reverse strand, counting down.
TCCATTTATTATTCCCAAAGAAACACAGAAGGAGGTGAGTTTACACTTGCTACACTCAAACATATACTGACCCGCATACGAACGGGGTTTTAAAGGGGCTACACTTGTGAAGAAATTTAAAGGGAAATATAATGTTACAAACTGAGTTTGTGCCTTTGATTTTTAAATCCGCGTTTTCGTATTTTCTAAATAAATACTTGAACGTTGCCTCTACACGAGAATAGTCTTATAATTTTTAAATGGGTAACAGGAGTCGAAACAGATCGGGATAGATAATATAATTTGGTTGATATCCAGTGGTTGTTGTTCACTTGATTAATACATATTATGATGAGGATAGAAGTGATCAATCAAATTCTTACCACTTGCTACCGCACGTTTACGCCCCTTTGAAACTAAATGATAGGAAGGAAAGAATCTTAACGTTCAAGTTATATTACCAACGATTCCTAAAAAATAGACTTTTTAAGCAAACTTTTGTTTTCTTAAACGACTAAGAATTTTAGAACTAAACAAATTCATCAATGCTGACTAATTTTTTTTAAAAAAGTAACGGTTTACCTATGCTCTGTTCCATTTAAGCCATTCAGTAGATGGCACTGGCAAAAGCGCAAATCTGAAGTAGCCGAAATTACATTGGGTAAACTTGTCTCTAATTTCAGCCAATCAGAGAGGTCAAAACTATTCCCTATGCTTCGCAATACTGAATGGCTTAAATAGACAAAGATATACTTACTAAATTTCGTATACACCAACGACTAAGCATTGCCTATTCTGATTTAGGAATTATTTAGGTAGGTATCTGTTTTCTGATAGATACCTAAATAACTAATGGTCTATTTTACCATCGATTCCTAAAATTTAATATGTCTATATACTTAAAGGTCGCTTTAGTCGATCAAATATTTACATCAATTTTTTCAACTTCGTATTGTTCAATACGATTCTGAAAAATTACACATTCAAAGAAATTTGAACGTCCAATGTTCAAACCTCAAAAAAATCCAACTTAAGGCATGTTCTAAATTTTAGTTACTCCTAGGGATTATATTATTCTAGATTACATGCGCTGTATTTTGTAATGTTGGCATAAAGTCTTTTTGACAAGTTCCATTTTTGCTCGTCAAATGCACAAATCAAATCACAAATCATTCTATTACTATGGTATGCCTGCAAGCAAAAAATGTTCATATAATTTGAACGTGTAAAATGGAACCATTTGATCAAAAATTATGTTGTAAACGTTTGACAAATAAAAAGTTCAATTTATTTGGTCGTGTAAAGCCACTTTAATATGTGCCAAATAGACATTATCTAGTAAAATTTCGTATTGATCAACAACTAAGCATTGCGTGATATGGTTTAGGCTAGTTTAGTAATTACTTAGCTACTAGGGCATCTGTTTTCACTGTTTGTACCACTAATACTTAAAATTTAAACTTGGTTTTATTGGGTTAGTCAATTCAAATTTACATTGCAACAAAAAAATATTCAATTGGAATTAACATGAATATATTTGGCTATCTAAATAAAACCAAGTTTAAATTTGAAGTGTCGCAACTGGACATAGGCATTTCCTAACGTTTGACAGAGTTGATATTTCAAAACGAAAGTTGTATAAGTTTGTTGAATTTTCATCATTCCTAGCTAAGAATTATTTAGTTTGGTGAAATCCAAAATGCATAATTTTCTGTTTAAGCAGTTCTTAAATTTAAGAAAGTAATAGTTTAGGAATCATTGGTGAAATCAGTCGCTAAGCTTTTATTATAAAATAAATGCCGTTTAATTGAAATTATTGCTATGGTACATAAAACCAAACATCCTTAAAACCGCGTTCGACCGACTGAGCATTGTAATTATGCCGTATTGTCAATCGACCATCTTAATTCAAAACGGTTATCTAATGGACTACGTAAACAACGTTTATTGGGACTTATTATTACATTTAAATACAGTTTACCAACATATTCAAGTATTTCAATTCCCATTCATCATTGTTTTATAATGTTAAAATTTTGACCTTATATTTAATTTTCATCTTATACGCCGATTGTATTGTATGATTGTCAGGATTTAAATTCATGGTCTTGATCTGTTTGTGTACACTATTGTAAACGTAGGCTAGTGTTGTTTTGTCCTTGAATATTCGCAGAGCCGTAGAATTCAGAGCGACCAGTATGCAAATGAACATCCCAAAATCGGAAGTCGTAACCAAGAGAGAGAATCAAACAACCTGAGGCTATTGCGAAGAGAGAAAAGACCTTAACGTGTCGAAATTAGAAAAGTTCTGACACTGGATCTAGCCTCCGGCTCTCAACAAACACGTTACGATGGAGAGCAACCGACTGATCCACTAACGATATAAAATTAATTATATTTTTTGTTACATTGAAGTTTTTGCCCCGATAGCTATCTTGACTTTCAAATTAATTCGCTTCACCTAAAGTGGCACGTTAAACTAGAACCATCCGACATGCAAAATTAAAAGAAAGTCCAAATTATTGTTACTAAAATGGGATTAGAAACTTTAGCTACGTTTCCAGCTCTTAACATAGTCACTGTTTTTGTTATTTGTCATAACCTTGAAAGTTTGTCTTTCGAATAATGGCTTGAGCGTTTCCAGCTACTTTTTTAGTCTTTATGCCTCATCTACACGTTGGCCGAGGTTAGGCGAATGAAAGCCAACGCCGAATTTACACCAACGTGTGGAAAGGCTTTTTGTCTAACTTCGCAGCGACTCGCATTGGCCACTCGCCTTTTGCCGACGCTCGCCTCAGTGTCGGTTTTTGGAGCACAAGTCAAAGAAACGAGAAACGTCTGACACTGGCCTAATGATCTGCGCCAAATACTTGCCAACGTGTAGACGCAAAATAGTTGCGCCGACTAGCCTTGCTTTGCCTCGCCTGTAATTGATTATATTGGTTTATTGGCGTTGGTTGACCCAACGTGTAGATGAGGCTTTAGTCTTTGTCATAGCGCATAAACACAAAGTTTGCATACTTCATATTTTCGTCAGTCTTTGTCGCTGTTCTGTTGGAAAGAGATAAGTGATGTAAGCGCTATCTCTTTTTATGTTGCGCAGTAGTTCTACGCGTTGTATCTGTCATTATTTTGGTGGTTATGTTATTATTTTTGTGTTGAGAGAATATAAATATGGACAACAGAAAGAAAAAAATCATAGGTTCAATTGTGACAAAAAGAAGAATTTCTGGAACAGTAGCACTATTGTTAAGCAAACGACGCCGGGTCCATCGTTGGAATATTAGAAATCTTGTGGCTCGTTCACCATATTAATTTCGTGCTTTATTTCAAATGTTATTTTGGAATTATACAAAATAATTACATTATTACTTAATTTGAGTAATGATTACTACTCATCATTAATATCATTAATAACTATATAATTTTTGAAGCATTGTAAAAAGTTTTATATATGTGTTCCCTTTTTGAGTGAACAAACATTATAAATACAAAAACTTAAGACTGTGCTTATGTTAACAGCTGGAAATGGCCAATATCTTCTGACAAAAACATAAGACATAATACAAAAATAAAGACTAAAACAGTGACTATGTTAAGAGCTGGAAACGTAGCTTTTAACAACAAAACAAACCTGACAATCAAGGAAATGAAAAGCCAATATCCATCAAAGCAAGGTCGTGTCCAGTTGGCGAAGTTAATATCACTGATGGATCCTATCCTAGTGAATATGATAGACGGCCATATAGTGAGTGTGTTTGTCGAGCCAATACCAAGGTGTAGGCGCAGGTGAGATCGGGGCAAAGGCAGGGGTATATACGCCAAACACGATCAATACACCAACCAAGCCGAAGTTTGGAAGGAGTGGACACCCCTGTTTTTGTCATAGATAAACGAAGAGTTAAGTTTATGACCGCGCATGGTCAATATTTATTCAAGGGCCTCGTCGATTCCTTAGAAATTAAGGTCGTGTCCATATTTTGGAATTTAATAATTAGGATTTAGGACAAATTCCTTAGAATGGCGCGCTAACAGCATCAACAGATTTGTATAGGAACAATTTGAAGTTTAACAATAAATGTGAATACAGAAGAGACTAGATTAACTAAGTTGGATAGAGCCGAGAATCCCTTGGATTATCGACAAATTCGGATTATTGGAAAATGTAATAATAATGGCATATACAAAAGATATGAGTGTTTTAGTGAGAAATAATACTCCTAATAAAAAAACAAGTAAAAAATATTGATTTCTTCAAATTTCTAAATTAGTTGAAATAAGTTTGGATGGTAGTTAAAAAAATTACAGCCCTAAAAATTAAAGGAAATTGGTGACTACTGAAAAGAGGAATTTAATAATTTGTTAATACAAATGTGTGTTACAATTATTATTTTTTAATCTGAAAAGAAATTTACTAGACTTTTGGCATTGACATCCCTGATAGATTGATTGAAATATTTTTTATAGTAACTAATTTTCGTAAATATTTTTCATATATAATATCATAAGTGGTAAATTTTTGCCGGAAAATTTTTCTGATTGTTACGAGAGCTGGTTGCCTAGCAATTTATTGAGTGACATTGACAAAAAAATCACGAGTTGTCAAACGAGTGATTTTTGATCAATGTCACGAGATAAATTGGCAACAGGCTCGAGTAAAGCAATCGGAAAATTTTTCCAGGATAAAATTTAACCACGAACGGTATTCGGATGACTATTTCCAAAATAAAAATCAGGTAATCATATTTTTTTTTCTTGACGAAAATCTAATTGTTGTGATTTGAGGTGTTATATTTAAGTTTGCTTTATGCTTATGTTTTAAATAGATTCCTGACTGATTCGACTTGTTTCTAATAAAAACTGATAACACTGAAAATATACACACTTTGACAGGTATGTAAATAATATGTTTCTAAAACGTCAAAAAAATTTCGCTTATCAAAACTCACTTGTAAAAATACATCTTATTGGTTTAAAGGTGCGAAAAAATATTTGTGATGTTTTTTTTTTTCGAAATGAAACTTGGTAACTAGGTAGAATCCTGAATTTGGATTGGCTTATAAATTTATGGGTGAAATAGTCAATACTAAAAACAAATAAATTTTCTTTTGTATTTTTAAAATTTGTGAAATAAACTGTATCTGATCTAAATAAAGAAAACATGAAAAAACATTCCAAGATTCTCTTTTCAATAAGAACCTGATTCATTTAATTCACAGAGTAAAAGGAACTGATTTATTTGTACGCATCAACTTTGAAGGGTAGTATGCTCCTATAAATTCTAAAATCTAATGTCTAATATCCTGCACAAAAATGAAGGATTGGTGATAAAAGTGCAACTTCGGAAATAATGTTACTATATTTGACAAATATGGGAAAAACGTTGCAAAAGGTTGAGGACATTAGGTTGCACAATTTGCGGGTAAATGTGTTCCACAGTTTTTGTTTGCTTGATGAGATCAAAGCTACTGGCGGCCATAATCGTTTAACTTAACGATAAGTGGGTACTTGTATGAAAATATTATTCAAGTCACAGACGTTTATTCAGTGTTATTTTTAAACAAAGTCACCTATTTTCCAAGACTGTAATTCCTTTTACAAATGGCTTAGACTTTCTTTTAGTGCTGATCATTTGTTGTGATGTGCTACTTTCTGGTTATTCATAGTGCATACTGGTAGTCTTGAAGGTAGTAAATCGTACAATTTTTACACGGCTTTATTTAACGCCCACTTATATTCATAACAGGATGTGCCGTTGGCGAAGTACAATGCATGACGAATGGAAACAAAACCGGAAAATTACCAATGATAAATATGACAGGCTCTTCAAAGGATCACTTCGTTCTGACACAAATTATGATACATCAGCTACAACAGACCGAGCATTACATCAGGCACGTTTTCCCATGCTTTAATCTTCTTTAACCTGTTTACCATAATTTCTGCCTTCATTTTTCATTGTACTCTTTGACGTTTATTTGTTACACGCATTCAGAAAAATTGAATTGTATCAGCCAGTTCAGTAGGGTGTCAGATAAGTTTCTAAGTGAACACGTTGTTAAGCAACGCAGAAAGTGGCAGGTATTTGGATGGATTACCGCTCTACGGGTCGGTGTGCGCAATTTGTGTCACGTATAAATATGAAAGTTATATACCTAAAATACCCTTTTGTCTTGACAGCTTAAGTTCGGAAAGCGTTGGAAAACGCTCCAAAACCAAATTATAAAACCTGGTGAAAAATTTCTACAAATTTTTTTGACTAGTTTAAATACATTTAAAACTTACAAAAACTGTGAACAAACGGATGGATATTAATAGTTCGACTGGCATTTAAATGGTCATATTCTATTTCAAATTTATTTTCGACCGGAACCCTTTTCTTTTGGAATAATATGGTAAGAGAAGAATGAATATGATTGTGAATACAATACTTAACACAATTAAAACTATTACTAAAAAAGGTGATGTAACCCAATTATTAAATGGTGGAATGCTTGAACGACATATTCAGTTTTTTTAAGTTTAAAATTTATATTTTAAACTAGACTTAATAAATTGGAGCAAATTCTCACCATTTGTGCAGGTTTTTTAATTTATTTGTTGAAAATGTAAACAGACCGAACTATTGTGTTAGTCTCCGAGACCAAAAACATTCAGCAAGTAAGTGTGTGAGTTTACTTAAAATGAACAAAGATCAAAATCAAATTGTGCATTAGGTTAGGTTATCTTAACGTAAGTTTAGGAAACTAATAAATACGTACTGATTAGAGGGTGAGATTTATGCTTAGGTTATGTTATGGTTTGTTAAAAAAATAACAAATAAATTTCGAACTTTGTAAGATTATTATAAGAAATAGGCTAGATGGTCCACGCAATGTGTATTTATTTGGGATACGGCCGTTTCGGGTTTTCAGAAAACCCATCCTCAGCTAATTGGAAAAGTTGTACAATAGTTATTTATTTATTTGAAACTATTCAACAGGACAAAGTCCCAATTACTGAGGGTTAGAAAAATTATTACAAATAAAATACAAAAATTATCAGAAAGTAGGAGCATTATGATGAAAAAAACATGAATAATAAAAAGTAGCTAGTTAATGAGTTTTTGAATATTGCCAAAGAATTTGAAAATAAATCAATAGGGTTATGCGGTGTGTGAATTGTATTATAATAAAAACACAAGCGACGGATCGGTGATCTTAGTTCATAATTACAATTTGTCATTTTAAAGTTAAAAAGAGTTCGATGCCAGGAATTAATTCTAGATATACAGAAATTGACACAAGCCAGTAAGTTCATGTCATCAACAATATTATTGACAAGTTTATATAAAAAGATAGCCGACTGCATTCTATAGCGGTTCTCCAATGATGTAATTTCAAATTCCATTAATGCATAAGTGTAAAAATAACAATGAATATTTGTGGGGTATCCGTTGATTTTACGCCAGCAAAATTTTACAAATTTTCTTTGAATAACCTCGATGGCGTTTACATGGTTTTGATATATTGGATACCAGATTATGTTACAGTATTCTAATTTACATCTAACAAAAGAATTAAACAAGGAGTTGAGAGTGGACAGTTTTTGAAAATGTTTGGAACAGCGAATGATGAATCCAAGAGCTTTATATGAACTTTTAATAGTAGTATAAATATGATGTGAAAATGTTAATTTTTCATCAAACCACACTCCCAAATATAATTTTACTCTTTCGAGTAATAAGTTAACCATTGAATAATTAGATAATAAATAATTTCTTTTCATTGTATATGCCATTACTTTACACTTATTGACATTAAAAAATAATTTAAATTTTGTTGTTATAAAATAATTACAGATAAACTGTTAAAACAACGTGGTCTACATATTACGTAAGATTATTTGAATCCACAACGCGTTGTAACTGTTTTGTTTTTCGCTTATTGAAATATATCAATGTTGGAGCCTAACTTAATCATATAAATATATGTATTGTATCCAAAGCAAACTCTTTTATGGCCGTTCAATTATCAGTAACGAATTCGAAGCACTTAGAAGATACGAGGCTAACAACCTAACAATATACGCTATAAATCCACTTTAAAATGATAATAGGACATGAAGTGGCCTTATCACGCAGAAAGCTCTCAATTCAAGTGTCGACCATCTGCCGGAATCGAGCGCTGACGATCGCAATCCAACACCTGAATGCCTTTCCGATAAGAAAATCGCTGCACGGAGACCAAGCCTTCCATTGTGCTATAAACTTTTTAGAGGAACGCGAAACGCTGTAATTGCTCTTCGCATGTAGCTAGGCTTGATTGACGGTTAATGAAATTGTTTTCCGCTGCAATCGAATATTGTAGATGTCAGAGTCTAGCCAGACTGGATCCTAACGGAAAACCTATTTGTTTGTTTTTGTTTACTCGTTGGATTGCGCAGGATATTAGTTGATCGTTTATTTTGATTTCGGAGAAAAGGTAAATAGTCTGTGTTTTCATGGAGCTTTGCGGCCTTTAAATCTCTATTTATATATACATATTCATCACCACCGACACAACTGTCAGCAGCTTTTTCAGTGTTTGCTATATTGACCAAGCTTAACGAATTTGCTTTGAAGGCATGAAATAAATAAAACAAAATCTCCTTCATTGACAATCAGTTTTACTTATTCTTATTTCTAATACCTAAGCAACTAAGCTATTTATACAAAAAATAATGGGCACGTATTTTTTTGTTTGTTCAAACATTAGGTGCGTTCAATGAAGTAAGCAAATCAAGCAAATGCTAGGTAAGCAAACGAGACTTGATGCTTAGTACATTGAACGGTTTGCTACTTATATCCATAAACTGTCATCTACAACTGTCATTGGAGAATTTGTAAGTTGTCAAATATAAGAATATAACATGTGTATCTCTCGTATCTCTTTTCTTGGTCTGCTAACTTATGGAAAATGAATTTACACATTTATTTGCAGATAGTAGGATTAATTTGGAAGAATCTATTTTTACCATAACAATATATTTCAAATTTAATAATGTTATAAACATCCATCACAAAACTCTCAATGTCTTTTTGACATATGGTTGAAAAACACACACCATATAAAGAAATAGAAACAGTTCAAGTTAACTTCATGTATGTATAATTTGTATTTCCCGCCATTCTATTTGACACTTAGCAAGACAAGCGAGAAATTTGTAGCTTGGATTGCTTGCGAACAAATCAAGCAATGGCTAGAGTAGCAAAGCCGTTCAACAAATTTTACTTCCGGTTGCTTGTTTTGCTGGGCTTATTGAACGCACCTAATGACCGAATTCGCTGACTTTTTTTGCTTGTGAAGTTGACATTTCTAAGCATTTTTAGCTTTTTGTGTTTAGAGGTTACACCAGAATATCTAATCTAATAATTCTAAAGTTTTAAAATAAGTACTAATCGTACAATAGCTATTTGTGTATTAAGAGCGCAAAATGGCACACTGTCGATTGAGAGGTTGTTCTCTCAAAATCGACAATGTCCATTTGCGCTCGAAACACACACAAGATTTTTACAGTCGCCGCAATGGGGTCCTCCACCATAACAAAAATTTATTTATTTCAAGTACGTTGCACTAGTGCAGTGGAAAAGTGGATGTCCAATGGGAGCGTTCACGCCAAACTTTTGCAGGTGCAGCACAATTGTTCACACAATATATTTTATATTTAATTTTAATTTATCGTTATTTTCCATTCTTCTTGAGCTATTGCTTCAATCTAATTTAAGCATTTTATACTTTCGTTTTTGTAAATGAATGCCTTATTTTATTTTCACAGCAGTGCGGCATTTTGTTTGGTTATGAAATATTCCGACAGACTGACAGAGCAGTTATATGTCAGATTGACTTTCGTAGGTGGTAAATGTGTAACTACAGTGCCATTAGTTCCTGACTAAACGTTTCCATTGAGAATGTAGACAAGTGACATTTCTCAACATTGTATAGTTAGAAATTTGAATAGCAAGCGTTTTTTCTATGCGCATGAGCGACAAAGAGACATTTTGCGTTGACAAAAGAGAGTGTAAATAGCTACTTTGTGTCAGTGGCGGATTTAGAAAATTATAATAGGGGGGGCACTAAATTCGGAAAAACAAATTTTAAATATATAGGGTGAGCCCCTCCCCCACCTCTCTAACTTTTGTATTGTATTGTAAAAAAACGCTTATATAACAGTTTTATTATTTTAAATATACTATTTAATGGCAGATGTAAATATTTTTTTTATAAAATCAGAACATTTATTTTTTAAATAGCAACCTATAATTATTTTACTAAAATATAAACCCCCATTTTTTGTCTTTTTAATGATCTATTTAGGCTCCTACACCATAACAAAAAATAATAAAAAGTACATTTATACTTAAAGTATTACTCAATAAATAGGGATTAAGATAAAGAAAACCATTTTTAATAATTACTTTGCGAGATTTCAGGTTTGTTGTCAGGGTCGCTGTGACGTCACATTAGTGCTACCTTTCTCTCGCTGCCTACTACTATAGAACTTGTGCGAGAGAAAGATATAGCCACAATAGGTGTCGCCGTGACGTCACATTGACTTCAAAAATCAAATTCAGTTACATCAAAAACAATTAAGGCTTTTTAATACTACGGATTGCTTCAAAATTAAAAGAACTATCATTTAAAATAATAAAAAAATCAGAGTGCAGGACCCCAAACAAGTAAATGAGTTTGAGAAATATGAGAAATAATGTTTATTCAAATATTCTAAGTAGCCATGTGAAAATAAATAAAATGCAACAATGTTATACAAAACAAGGTAAAACATCAAATTAAGTAATAAGAACAACTTACGACAAAAAATGGCGGTTTATATTTTAGTGAAATAATTATTGTTTGTTATTTAAAAAATAAAAGTTGATAGTCGTATCTTTTTAATGTGACTTTATAAAAAATATCTACATCTGCCATCAAATAGTATAATAAAAATAACAAAACGTTGAAATAAACCATTTGTTCTATTACTTCTAATAAAAAAAGTTAGGGGGCATCTCCAAAATATTAAACAATTTGAAAAATAAATAGAAATTCTGTATTTTTATTAGCATGTTTATTTATCTATGATGTGTAATACGGGAATGATAATATGTAATAATTAAATTTTTTTAAATGACAGAGGGGGCACGTGCCCGAATGCCCCCCCTCTAAATCCGCCACTGCTTTGTGTATAGACTGTAGAAAATTTTTATTTCATACCAAATTGCTTAAATAGTTATTAATAATAAGAGCAATATGTACTGTTTCTTTATCTATCGGCATTTCATTATAGTCTAATGCTGACGTCATTCCCTCGTAGCTCGTAGCATTACACAGGTCGTTACAAAACGATGCCAACTTTTTGTAATTTAAAATTTAGCACAACCATAGTTTTTATTACAGAATGCATTTCTTTATTGTTGCTAGTGTATCTAAGTTTCAGTTAATATTACCAAGATTGTAAAATTTGATTTTTTACTTATACGTGTGAATACTAATTATTTGTGATCATTCCTAAATGTTTAATTCGTAGAAATAGGCTTAATAGATCCAGGAGATATTAAATTAACGAAGAACGACTTTGTGAAAAATTCATGAACCTCGCTGGGGCATTCTTATATCCAGTAGGACGCTCTAATCAACTGATCTACTAGTTACGAATTGTAAAAAGATTTGTGAAAGATCTATTGATTTTAATGGGAACTTATAGCTCAGTTGGTTAGAGAAATATAGGAATGCCCTGGGTACAAATCCCATTAATATTGTAAACCAAGTAGAAACAAATCTCGATTTTATTTTTATTAAGTCTCGATATTTGTTCCAAAAACTGCTGATCAAGAAATGGTTATTCCATGTTATAATCAACTCTGGTCCATTAATGCAGCTATAAATTGACAAGGGATTCAGAGCAAAGGTATTTAACTTAATTAATAACAGCAGTTTCTGAAATTGGAGTTGTATTCCTGTGGGAATAGTGGATGTAACAGACCCTATCCGTATCTGTGTGAACAACGTGTGTCAGCAAACGACCGTCTAGTACCAGCCGTCTGATTTATTGAATGACGTGAAATGAGAGCCTGTGTGTCAAGGTGTCTCACGTAATTGCAGAACGTGTTTGTGGTTTTGTTTTACCCTCAGTGATTACTTCTAATGAGTAGTTATTGTTTCGCTCTTCGTGAAGTAAAATCCTAATGTTAATACCAGCCTTGTCACTAAGCTCACCGAAGACTTGTGTAAGAGTTTTCAAGCATGTAATGATTTTCAGACTTCAACAGTTGCTTGTTCCAAAAGTTTTGGAAACGCATCAGTTATTTCGGAAGAACAGTTTCGAACTAATATTTCTCTTCACTATGTCCAGAAGTTACTCGAGAATGTTCGAACATTCTTCCCGCTTATTATTCTCAAAGTTCACTGGAAAATACGACACGTTTACTTCAATTTTTGTCACTCTAATTGTTTCGAATACATGTCCGGAAAGTTTGTTATTAAATTTGTGAGTGAACCTGATAAAATTCTGGAATAGTGATGCGGCATCGATCGAAATTCGAGTCTTCTTTAAAACACCCGATCTAACCGGACCAACGGCCACCTGTGTTTACAAATCATTACCGGTTTGTCGTTCGGTTCGTCGCGCTGGTAACCGAACACTCTTTGTGTGATAATGTGTTGTGCACTTGCAGGATTCGCTTACGCTTGTTTACTTCACGTGTGAATATTTATTCCTGCTACAGCGGATTCTATTTACAGGCCAACACGTTTTTATTATACAACGATAAACTGAGGGCGGATCCTTTTTTAACATCCGGCGTCGGAGCCGATGGAGATGAGATAGATTTCCACAACTTTTCCACGAAGCAGGAATTATGAATAAAGAATTGTTGAGAATTATGGCAAAGAATTACGAAAAATGATCTAAGATCTAAAGTAGAACTTAAGAGAATTTCTAAAACTTGCAACTTTTCCAAAATAAAAGTGAGAAGGGTTGATATTCTTAGATCAAAAACGTTCAGTAATTTTCGATAAAGTCGATGCAACCTCTTTTTAAAAATTCAAAAGTTATTTAGGTATTTGTGTAAAGCTATTGGAGTAGTTTACTCAATTTTTTATTTATAGCTATTAACATACCTAGGAATGTTATGTATATCATAACTGCCGAAGATAGAGCTCGGATTTTAAGACATCTAAGGCTTGTTATGATTAATAACATCCGTGGTTTGTTTAATAGTTTATCGGTTTCAGAAAATTAAGACATTATTGATAAATACCATTTTTTGAAATTCTCTCATTAATGCTACTTTCAGATTGCTATGGCCAACAGAACAATTATTTTGAAATATGTCAATATGACAAATATTACAATTATGTGCTTTATTTCACATGTGTATTACTTCAGAATAAAGTAGACCGTAAACGATAGGCTAACGTTATCTATTTTCTATTTTATTTTCATTTTGTAAACCGTTGTTGACAAGTCAGTATGGTAATAATATTACCATACAGATACAGTTACGTATTTCAACTTGTTTCGAATTCAATTCCATAAACAAAGTTTATTATAAATGATTGTATGTATATTGTGCATTCGACACTGACATTTGTAAATCAGCAATATTTGAAGATCTTAACTGTTTAGTGTAGTAGCATAATATGTTGGTACAGACCGCTTTCACTATGAAGCTAAAACTTCGGATTAGTTTTACTTTTATATACATCGGTATATAAGGACTTAATTCTTATACCAATTTCCTTATATTAAAGCATATTTTTTGTAAAAATGTTGAATCTACATTATAGGTAAGTAGCGTAATAGTCAAATTATATTCTGAAAAAAAATTATAAACTCAAGTACTAATGTACTTGTAGAAATAATATGAAGAACTTATAGCATTACCCATCAATTTGTTCCTCTACCAATTCATAGTTTGATAATCATTGTATTCAAAGCAGCAAAGGGAATCTCTAACTTAAGGCGAACTGATCAGACTGCTCCATCAAAATTTGATTAATGCTTGATATATTATCATTCTAGTTAGTTTCCTCAGTGTCGAACACGAAGAACAGTGTATCCCAATCCTTTAACGGCTGTCGTCCGACATGATCCTTAATTTGTATTGCCCTGACGTGATCTGCTTAAACATAGTTGACATAATCCACATAGCATGATGATGTAGTCCATTTGTCCACACCTACACCCATCCTAGGGGCTGTCCAATATCTGACACACCCTGACAACAGCGCCGTCGCTGGCAGAACATTGAACCTCGAGCAAACAGGAATTTATGGTCTCGTGCTAGCCACCGCCGAGATAACGACTTTTTTAAACGAGAATTTGTGTGGTCTTGTCCAGTCTTAAACCCCTAATTGAATCCTCGCATCTTTTAATATCAACCAAGCATTCCATATACCTGCCAGCTTATTTTTAATATCAAATGGATTGTTATTTATGTCTGCCAACAAAATTATAGCCCGTCCTGTCCTGCTGATTTATATTTTTATTGTTGGGAACGAATAAACGTGGCGTTTATTATTGTTGATTTAAGTGCTGATAATTCACCAAGAGCCAGGGATATAATTATTTTTCTGCTCAAAATGCGCTGACTTAATTAAGCAAAACGGATGTGCTGCTCCTTACTTCATGACAACCGATGAATTACTGAGGCTCTGATCCAGAGTTACTTGTTAATAGTATATATTTATAAAAAAAATTAAACAATTTTCTATGTATCTTGTGGTATACAATCCACAACGATTTTGTAACAAAATTTATTTATTAGTGCCACCAATCAATGGATTTTTACTATAAGAACACGGACCTGTCTAATGGAAAATAAATAAATCAAAATGTTTAAGATGATTGATTTTGAATGCTTTCTTCAGTAGGTATGTGGATATTTTTCGGTTGCAACTTCTAAACATAACAACATAACTACAAATTCCACGTCCGAAGAACTCAGGCAATTACATTTATTTTTTAATTACGTTCGCGACTGCGAAACTTAAATTTACGAAACTCGAGATTTTAAAGACTTTCTCTGTATAACTGACACTCACGGAAATAGTAATTAAACAAATATATCATCACGGCTTATTACCCATTGCTGGGTATGCCAATCTGCTTGTACACAGATATCGGTAATGATATATTTACACCGTGCCAGGGACGTATTTAAGTTATGTGCCGCCCCGGGCTATTCAAAATTGACCGCCCTACCCCCCCCCCCCTCCCCCCTGTTCGCCAGGAATTTATATTGATTATATAGTCATACAGAAATAGATAATATAACACAATATTTCTGAATTACATTTTATTATACTTGTAGTTGTACACATTTATTACACTTATATTAACAGAACGCTTTTATTAGCAGCAAACATTTTACTAAAATCGGGTTGATGAAGGTATGGCTTGAATTTTGCCGCCCCTACAAATCTGCCGCCCTGGGCTATAGCCCGTTCAGCCCCTATGTAAATACGCCCCTGCACCGTGCGGGCGTTTACCAGGCGCCCCCTCTCGGGCACTCATTACTAACGTGGAGAGTGCACCACAGGGGTCAATTTTGTGCCATTTAAAATTCGAAATTTTTTGTGACTGTTGGACTTAACACTCAGACACGCGGCCACGAAACCTCATGGAAATAGTAATTAAGCTTCCAAATGTTGACAGCGTTTATCCTTCCTATATAGCGTTTAGTATTATTTAAATGTAGGAAATAGGTACTAAATGACGTCACTTGTTGGTGATCAAAATGTGGCAACGAACACGGAATAAATAAACGCAACTTTCATGGCTGGAGGATGATGACTTCTATGCCAAATTAAATTTCCAAACACTTTATAATAATTAACTGTTCTAAATTTGACACTACCGAATAAAAAAATCCAGAAGAAGCTATTAAAATTCCAACTTTCTTCCTTACAAAAATAAAAAAATAAAAATAGCGTGAAAGTATAACACCTGTACGAACATGCAAAAATGGAGAGAACGTAGGTAAATTGTATTCCAGCGCGAAGAAAATCATGCTCTTAAAAAACACAAAAGAATTTTTCTCTCGAAAAGAATAAAATCCGTATTTACATATCATAATGCTGAACCTCATGAATGTCGACGTAGACTCTGCTAGCAAGCAACATCATCGTTCCAGTTCAGCTGACAAAACCTTTCCGTTGCTGAGAAGTAACGTCAGCTGTATTTGTGTTCATTGAATGTGTCGATGCACTCAGTCAGCAAGCGACAATTGCACGTCGCCATAGCCTACTTTCTTCAGTCCCGCGTGTGTCCATTTCGCCTAGAGTAACTCCTGCTACGAGCGCCATTAGGAAACGGAAACTTGCTTCCGACAAAGCGACTAGCCCGCAGCTCCCGCCGAGACACCCACTGCTGCGACATTGATTTAGATTCCGAGTACATAGCAGCAATAATGGATTGGAAAGATTACACTACATTTTACCAAACTTTTCCTGCCGTATTGTTATTTTTATTTGGTGTTTATTTCGCGAAAACTTTCTGAGAATCACAAACATTGAAGCTATATTTATTGATCAACTGGCTATTTTCTAATAATAACCATGTATGTCAATATCTTCGTTAGAATATCTATAATTGAAAATGTAATTTGAATATTCCAATCTAATCTATTAAACGTTACCATTTTGGTATTTTCATTAACATTTTAATTTTCAAGCAGCAAAATAGTATAAGTACATGAAGGCAATTTGCAAAGCCTGATAGAAAAAATGGCATTCTCTCCTTAGGTATATATACTATTTACTTAAAGAATAAATTGAGAAACTTGTATTATAAAAATCTGATGTGGACACCACACGACTTCCTTGTACGCAAGACTAATATGAAGTATACACTCAATTATAAAATTGCACGTATTTGACGTAATTTGACATTAACATCTATTTTTTATTTTTTTGTTACTTTTTGTCCTAATCCATAGCAAGCTTCATTACAAAAAACAAAAAGTATATAAGTTTTAAATTTACATATCTCGCTTATACAAAGGGCTAATTTAATAATACTTGATGTGCTAGACGCAGAATTTAATTCTCTAAAACTCTTATTTGAAGCATTTATTTCTAAAAACAAAATGAAACCTTTTTATTCAAAAAACTGTTAACAACTTGAGGTAATATGTCACTTCCGGTTAACCTGTTTTAACCAAAATCTGCTATGTTATACCAATAGACCATATTATTAACTATAGCGCCTCTGCCGGCAGATTTATGAAATGAAAAAAGCGTGCCAGGGTGACAAACAACTTTTTAATTTTTCCAATTAAGTTGGCAATACTAACTTATTTTCTCTGTACTATTCTTAGGAAAAGATATTCCTTTGTAATTAATGGATTCAAATCACAATCCGGAAAGCAGCAATAGTAAACAGGCATAATTAAAAAAATATATATTTCGCACTTTACAAAAGAATCACAACTACAAAACATTAGTTTGTCAGTGACAGAAGAGTAAACAGGTGCTTAAAATTTTAAAACTTTAATGTTTATTTTATTGTTTATTTATACAGGGTGTTCCGCGACTCGACCGACAAACTTATACCATATATTCCGGGGGTCATTAAGATCAAAAAATGTTATATGACCTTTAGGTGAATTCCTCTTTGTTTCGGAGATATCTAAGGAATTAAAAAAAATGATAAAAGAAAATTGATTCATCAATGGATAGATATTAACACAAAATTACAGCAACTGTTCAAAATGAGAACCGCCTATTTTCTAAACATACAGAGCTATCCTTCGAGTCATAGAAGGTTGCCAGTTAATTACTGCCAATTAATTGTTTAGAGAATCAGTAGCTTCAACTATACGGTTAGTCAACTTTTCGCGTGTATCTGGTTTATCATTAATACACACGAGATTTGAGGCAACCCCACAGAAAAAAATTCTAAAGGCGACAAGTCAGGTGACCGATCTGGTCATATTCTGCATTAGTAAAATGCAGCATAATGGCTTAAATTAATAAGACCAATAAGACAACACAAAAATCATTCATTTGTCAAACATACGTTCATTCGTCAAGGCTAACTCAATTATAATTTTTTAAAAATTCTTTCGATATCTCCGAAACAAAGAGGAATTCACCTATAGGTCATATAACATTTTTTGATCGTAATAACCCCCGGAATATATGATATAAGTTTGTCGGTCGAGTCGCGGAACACCCTGTATATTATAAGGGCAGAATCCAGTAGTTAAACATGAAATAAAACTTGTAAGAAAAAAATTATCGTTCATTTACGTCTACATAAAATAATAATTTGCTTTAAAAATACAATTTTTCCCATAAGATAACATTAGTATCATTTTCGCTGTACTCCCAAGCATATGATTGGTGCATTCTGAGCATGCGCATTAAGATAGTAATATGGTCTATTGATATAAAAGTCTTATATACCAAATTTGGAAAGTTTTGGATTATATTTTAATATAGTTTTTCATTAAAACATATTATAGGCTTCAAAAAAAGTACCATTTCTGGAAATTATGTAATGACCAATAAGGGAGGTGCACAACTAGATGTTATAGAAGTCCTAAATACGAAATTTCCACTTTCTACGGCTTACCGTTTTTGAGATGCGAGATACGTACGTACGTGCGTACAGACGTCACGACGAAATTAGTCAGAATTGATTCAGGGATGGTCAAAATGGTTATTTCCGTTGAAATCTGAAAACCGAAATTTTTCGCGAATACAATACTTCCTTTACTTTGTACAAGGAAGTAAAAAACGTTAAATTACGAGTATATAAAATTTTATTATGAGAATATTGATTTCTACATCGTTTCTTTTTAAAATAGAATCCATCGCGGGCTCACACGTGATCTTTAGTCTGTGGCAAATCCATGTTTAGAGTGTGATCCATACCAAGAATACAGTGAAAAACTCTCGGAACAACCTCAAGAAATTTTTGATGCAGCTCCTGCAGCTGTTCTAACCTTATTACCAACGAAATCTAAAAAGTTGTATATGATGTAGCTTATAACCTATATTTACACTATGGAAATGACAAAATAATATAAACTATTTCAATTTGAATGCGTTTTTTCAAAGAAAACTTTAAGAACTTCAAGCAAAGTAGCACTTCTAGTTGATTAGTTAAAACCAAAATCTAATTAGCTCTTCATATACGAGTAGATATAAAAAAAGTGGAATACGAAATTTTTTTCGAATTATTGTAGCATTGTTAATTGGATTATTGGAGACGTAAAAATTGTCACACATATACAGACATCATCATAAAAAGTTGTAAAATCTAAGGACCTTAAAACCTTTTTATCCATTCTTGTTCCTCCCATAGCGCGATTTGAATCAGGGACCAATGGTACTATTGCTCTACTTTTGTCTTTGCGAAATTGTTTCGAATAACTTTTCAATAAGAAACATAATCAAAGCGTCCCTGTGTTCTCAGTGTGCACGAACCAAGCAAGTTGGTGTTAAATTTTGTCGCGTTGTCTGCACACCATCGTACCCTGTTGGAGTCGCATTGGCCGTCACTACATTCCCGCGAGTACGGCGTCTGCACTCCGGTGTCCGACATAAAACTCTCATGGCACACACTCGCGGGTTTTATGTCTCTAATTACGAGCCAAATAAAACTAGAATTCTCTACATTCTTACTGAAACACCGCGTCTTTGTGCACACTTACACACTGTTATGGACACTCAACCTTCTACAGAGTAAAAAGGTTTAAAACTAACTTTATGGGATATTCAATCGTGCACTAGGACAAGTACCCAAGCACATAATCCCGACTTTATAAAAATACTTTCAAGAAATTTATACCAAGAAAAACCAATTTGTTTGCTGGTTGTTTTATGTAAAGAGAACTTTACACCGTTAATAGCGGAGAATTTATGCGGAATGATATACGTGAGACAGTTTTAAACAACCGTATATTATGTCTGACCAGAATACTAACGTCTTAACTCCGTTTAAGTTCATTTTACAAGAGACACTGTTTCGGACATTTTTATGCAAATAATACGACAATCGCATTTTTTTTAATGTTAAGTTACTGTAACATTTGTCTGCTTATTTCCCACGTTTGGTTCAATGTAGTATTTTCAAAGGATGTGAGAATATCAAAAGCAACTAAATAAAATAGGTTTTCTTTATTTACGAGTATAATACATATTTTACAGTTTTTCTGCAATAATATTATATTTTTAGTTAGTAGAAATGGCAAGCAAATTGGAGATAAGTAGAAATTACACTGATTCTGATAAGGAGTGTAATATTTCAAAAATGTAAAAGTATATTAAAAATAAGAAATTCAATGCGACTTTAAATTAAGATAAAGGAGAAACATAAGGCAAAATTAAAAATAAGTACAATAGTCACTCCGAACAGTGGCTCTGTAGATAAATATAAATATTAAAATAGGATCAAAATATGCAATCAGTGCTTGATTTTGGAAAATGACGGATCTGTTCTTCTATGATTTTGATTACTAGATTCGCTTGATTTTTAATGGTGAATTGAAATTGATTTGTGGATCAACTCTTGATTAAGGAATGGTGAGTTCCGCCATTGGTGAATTTAAATCTTCGATTATTTGAAAAGTTTCTCAAGCTTAGATAATGGCTAACAAAAAACAAAAAAAAATATTCAGAAGTTCGGTAGGATTCAAAAGCAAAGCTAAACTATGGCAAAAAAAGATAAAATGAACAATTTTATTATTTTGGTGTTTTGTTACTTTTATAAATTATATGACGGAATTAGTTTGAGAACATGGTATGACTAGCGAATGAAAGTTGACGTTTAAATTATTTTATAGGTGTGGTTTCTTTTGAAACCCTAGAGAAAAATAGAACTGTACGAAATATTCAGGTACGAAATTTTTTCTTGAACTTATTTAAATACTGGAGTAGGAAAGCACAGAAATACATTACCATATCCGACTGAAAACAGATGGCCGACTATGGTAACTGAATATCAAAACAGGGGCACGTTTAAAATATTTTAAACATTTTTCGTTTATGTTGTTTATAACAAAATATTTCGATCATTTAACTGTTTAGTTTGGCAATTCTATGAAATAGGATTATTTTAAATTTCCTCTAACAGTAATTCCGACTCGAGGGTTGCTTACACCTGAGACGAGCGAACTAGAATTTGCGGTATTATATTTTTTTTAAATACACCCTTGAATCCTGTTGCTAAGGTCATTTTAAATGCCTCCTGGTATTAAGTACAATTCTAATCTTCTGTAACGGAATACATAAGGGTCAGTTTCCTTTAAAATCAAATATAAGGAAATGTTTTAAAAGAAACCACATCTATTAAATAATCTAAAAGTTAACTTTCATTCGCTAGTCATACTAAACTAAGTGTAGATTAAATACATGTCACTTCTTGTATATGTTTTCATAGCGTCCGAAATAGAAGTTCAATAAGGCCGTCGCACACCGTCCGGAATGGCACCGATCGGCAGAAATAAGTTTGCATAGTTTCTTATGTAGATAGCCGCAGCGCCACCGAAACTATGCAAAATTATTTCTGCCGATCAGCGCGTAGCCGATCGGTGCCGTTCTGTTCCGAACAATGTGCGATGGCCTTAATACTTACAACATAGATCTACTCGTATCTACAAATTAGTGAGAAATTTAATTTACTTCGAATTTGGGTGGGCTACCCACAATGTTCTGCTATTAATCAACTTTCCGAATTATATAATTTATAATTGGTGTAAAGCTGTTTTTCTATTACTAAATTGCACAATTATGGTAAAAATTTAGATTATTCATTCAGTAAATTGTCTAGTAAGATGATTTCGCAAAAATATATTCAGAACGGTCAGTAACATGGACGATATAAAAGAAGCGCCAATGACTGATGCCCTGTCTGCATACATGAATAAATCTTGTTCTCCCCATATATCTCTTCCGAAATTCACTTATTCTGGTTGAGGATTTCCATTTTAAATCCTAGGAATTACATTCAGTTGAGGATACAGCCGATAAATTAAGCAGTTTACATAACTTTAATATTAATTTGAACTCTCGACATCCCAACAAAAGCATAAAACACTCGGTAGTACTTAATACACAGAGATAAATATTTGATTCAATCTCATGATATTATAAATGTTTACGAACGAATTGTAATTGGGGCTGTTGTGAAAACAATTATTCATGTAATGTGAGCCAAATTAACTAATTTATATTTCATGAGTTTCGTTAAAACAGTGGCACAAACACTCTGGGGGAGACAAAGGAGATGTGTAAAGGGATGAAAACAAAAAAGTTTGGGAAACAATGATACAAACAATTAGAATATTAATATGTTTGCCACCAGGATATTGTAGGCCGAATCAAGTAGTTTCACAATTTCCAATTCTAAGGTTCCTGGTGCGAATCCCACTCGAGTTAATTTCTTAGTACTAATGTTATCTCAAAAATAAATACAATTTTCTCAATTTTCGATTATACGGACCAAGTTTTAACTATTTTATTAAGTCCAGATAAATGGGTTTCCACTGTAATAATTAGTAAAAAATTTACATATATGATGTTTATGCTATCACGTAAAATATATCTGATAATGACGCGCCCATCTTTTTAAGCTACTAAAGGTAATCTAATTAAAAGTTTTAATTAATTTGGAAAATTATAATTACGTGACTGCATATTTCTACCCTATGGAAAGCATGCACGGAAATAATTAAAAAATAATAAAGTGAAAAAAGTAATTTCCAAAGCAATCTAATATAATTTAGTGGACTATTTAAATGGTATATGATTAATTTAAGAATTACATTTGTCTGTTTAAATTCACCTTATTACAAAATTTTAATGGGATACTCCATTGTTTTTTATATGAAACTACATAAATTAATCTTTTTCAGCACTTACAAAAATATACTCTTCAAATATAATTTATATGATATATTATTGTCTATCTACGTACCATATGTGAATCGAATTTGCTATCAAAATAAGTAAATAAATATAGGCTGTTCCATTAAGAAATATAAAGTTACATATTGTTGCGCTTAAATGGAGCACCCTGTATACAAATGGACATGGTACGTAGATAGATAATACTATATCATATAAATTATATTTGAAGAGTTTTTCTATCTGACTTAAAATAAAAGATTTATAAAGAGAGGACAGACCGATGAATCACCCTGTATAAATACCTACAGTAAAATAATTTTTGTGGTCAATAAAGGGATATTCATAAAAAATAAAATAAAAATCATCCCAGCATATTACCCATTGTTGGATGTGCCATTCTGCTTTATACGCAGATATCGGTAATGATTATGACAAATTCATCCCAAGAGAGCGTTTACCACACGACACCTCACGTGCACACGTGGAGAGTGCACCACATGAGTCACTTTTACGCCATTTAAAATTCGAAAAAAAATTTGGTGTCGGTCGGGATCGAACCCGGATCACCAGATTCATAAAAACGGACGGAATATCTACTTATCTGGAGTGGCAACCTAATTTAAACAAGTGATATCGTATATAATTTTTAGCCCATTAGATAGAGAATTTTTTTCTGATTTCAACGATATAAATAATAATAATAATAATAATAATAATAATAATAATAATAATAATAATAATATGTTTATTATTAGCTTAGCTAGCTATATGATACAATTTACATGAAAAATATACATTCATTCAGGTACAAAAAATATATAAAGGCACAATCAAGAAAAGAGTATAGGTACATTTTCTATTTAATAAGTCTATTTTTAACTTCTCGTTTAAAGCTTACCATATTTAAATTCTTTATTTTATTTGGTAGTTCATTATATTGTATAAGTCCACTAAAAAATATTGACTTGTGTGTACTCACTTTATTAGTATTTTTTATATAAAAGTTGTTTTTATGTCTAGTATCACGATTATGAACCTGATTTATAATAGTAACAGAATTTTGCAAATACAGTGGAGCATTACCAATTCTAATTTTATGTATAAAAACTAAACAATTAAATTCAATGAATGCTTCAATATTAAGCCAGTTTAATTTAGTTAACATTTGATTAATGCTACTATATCTATTGCCGCTCAAGATAATCCGCATTACTCTGTTTTGTCACATTTGTAGTCTATGTATATTACTTTTACTACATAAACAAAGTAAAGTACATGCATAAGTAAAATGCGGCAAGATAATGCAATTGTAAACAAATTTTTTTGTTTCAATACTTAAAACATTTCTAAGTCTACACAGCACACCTATTTTTTTGCAATTTTTTTACGTATATAGTCAATGTGCGCATCAAACTTCAAACCATTATCGATAAGAACGCCAAGATATTTAAAAGTGGTAACAATTTCAATTATTTCTTGATTCATCATATGGTATAGGCGGGTTGTATAACAATTATTTCGAGCAAAATGGTATTAAAAATAATGTTATAATATTACACTATGCTATGCAATACATAGATCTGTTGCCTAGTTACGCTAGTAGTAAACCTATTTTTTATTACATTTCTAGTTTTTAATACCATTTTTCTCGAAATAATTGTTATACAACCCTATGCTATATTTATATCGTTGAAATCAGAAAATAACAATCTATTTACATGGCTAAAAAATTATATAGGGTGCCATTTAAAAAAATATAATTTTGTTCTACCGTTTGAGAACCACTAGTTAAATATTTGGTTTGTTACTATTGATACATTAACCCCTTATTCTTGATCATTTTTAGTATAAAACATTTTTCTTTAAAGTTGTTAGTTCGTCCCAAAAAGCGCTGGTTGTTTTAAAGGAAACATCCTGTATAAATAACCCATTTTAACCATGGTGGAGGACCCCATTCATTTTGGTAAAAGTAAAAATGGGATAAAATTACGATCATTGGATCACACTTTTAGCAGCCAGAAACATTGTCATTATTTATGTAAAAAGATCTAAAAATAAATTGCGAAATATAGCGAGCTATAATTGTCATTACCAAACATTTCATACATATTTGAAACAAGATCAATAGCACAATAGCAATGATGAAGTAGACATGCTACGCGTCTCTTGGGACAACGAAGAATGCACTTATCACTTAAAGAAGACAAGAAAATGAATTGCACTTGTGCTTGTGTTGCTTGGTATTTTATTTCACCCAGCCACGAAAATGTAATAAGTGGGCGACGTGATTCCACTGTACAGAGAAAGTAGAAAACCTTTTTGTCATCAGTCAGCATTACTTCTTATTTGTCGCAACGTAACAATTTATATCTTCACTGCATTATTCTCATAATCTCGTCTTTCTTACAGGGATTATCTTTTTGTTCACATGTACGAAGAATGGAAAAAGTCCTTCTAAATACCTTTCGTGCTTAAAGAAAATATACAAGCATTATAAGTGTAATTTCCATTAGAATAATTTAATAAATGTTCCTACAATTATACCACTTATTTATAATGATTGTGACATTTCCGAAATAGACCACCAGTATAGGTATATACTAGAGTAAATAAGTTATGTAGTTAACACTAAATTAAATCATTATAAATTATAGTTAATAGTAAATAAAATTTATTGGAATTATTTTATTGTTTTTGCAAACCTAGTTTTGTAAATTCTAGGTCAAACTGTCAAATCTTTCATCATTATAAAATTGTTGTATACTTTCGAAACATGTCAGCTGATAATTTGTTTATTCACAAACATATTATTATTTGTTTCGAATACAAGTATAATTTTTTTACGCATTATGGGACACAAATTCGTTAAATTTGACTTTCGTATAGAACTGGTTTTCAAATTTGTTATAAATAATATACCATTACAAAACCAAACTTAAGTCAAGGAATTTGTATACTCATATTAGTCAATAATGAGGATTTGAATTTTTGATAAAATAAAATAAATATATCACTACGGCATATTTCCTATTGCTGGTTATGCCAACCAGCTTTCTACGCAGATAACGGTAATGATGATGACATATTCATATCATACCGTGTGGACAATTACCAGGCACTTGTTGCTGGCGTGGAGAGTGCACCAAACGAGTGATTTTTGTGCCAAATAAAATTTGAAATATTTTTTGGCATCGGTCGGGATCGATCCCGAATCCTCAGATTCGCGACCAGACACTGAGGCTCACGGCAATGAGTCATGAGACCCCATCTTTGATAATTTTACTGTTTACCCAACCAAGATTCATAATCGTTTCTTGCTTAAATGAATGAATTTTTATTTTACAGATGGCGCTAATTTTTTGGAATAAAACTATACAACTCAAATTTACTGGAGTTGCTAATCTTCCTACAAATATTACTTGATCAATGGTATTATATAATACCAGAACAGAAGTTTTATGACGATCAGAAGATATTTACTCGTACTCAAAATAAAAAATAACTTCTAAATATGAAGGCTCTTGTCTCATGTCATGGCTGCATCTATAAAACTTCTTTTCAAGCAAGTATACCAACTAAAATTTGCTAAATTGGACAAAAGAACATGTCTTTTCGACTAACAAGTCAAAGTCTTATACTTCAGCTCACACAAAAAGTCTAATAAAAACTTCTGTATTGTATAGCAAGTTTAAGTTTTAGTAGTAGTGGTTCTGTTCTGATTTAGGTATATAATTGGCCCTATTCTGTAACAAAGTGAATGATTATTAGCAACTGTTATCCAAAAACAATTTGACAACTAAAAATCCATTTTTTTGTTATTTATCGACGTACTTGCATAGTGAAACTTTTTGCATGTTAAAAATTAACCACTAGTGACAGAGGACTAATTATAATCCAAATAGACTGGAAGAAGTAATCAAAATATAAAACATTTTGAGAAATTGTGAAGACATAAAAAAAATTAAAGATTCTTTATGGTAAACGATGGTGAAACAATTATAGGATATTTGCATTCTTGCAAAATAATGAATGACTTTAAATATTCTTCGATCAACAGATTGAACAAAAAATTAAATATCAAAATGCAGGTTGGCAAATACATCTGAGATGTAGTCTATAATCATGGCTTTTTACCAGCTGTTGACAGTGCCAATCAGTTTAGCGCAGATATCGATAATTACGAAATATTTATACCGCAGTGTATCAAAAAGCGTAAAATAATTGATTTCGGCTGATTTGAACTCGGATTTATAAACCGGTTACTTTAAAATATATGTGTTTGCATATTTATTACAGTTTTCTTGTCTTTTTTGTATGCAGATCAATCAGATCATTAATATCAACTCGCATCCATTGGAATAATTTGTCTTTAAAACGTTATTGGTTATTGTATTAATTTAATTGTTTTACAGTATCTGCTAATAAAAAATACAGGCTGTAAACGAAACTAGAAAACGCGATTTTTCTCGGAAGTTATTAGAGATACAAAAAAATACTATGAAATAAAGCTGTAGGAGACCAAGGGGGGCATCCCATTACAGAATAAAATATATTTTTACACCAGTGGTTAAAAACAACTCTTTTTTATTGATCATAGAACAACAGTATATCATTCATCAAGAGAGATACAAATCTAATTTTTCTAGAGGTGCAAATTGAAGAAAAATTTGCTCAGAACTAGTTTTGAACTCCTGAAAAGCAGTACAATGCGTTGTGGATTTATTTACACTACATTTAATTGTTAATTTTTTAAACAAACCATACCGAAATCTAACATAAACCATTACTAGAATTGTTCAATAATTATGATTAAGTAATATCTGTTGAATTGGTAAAATTCGGTTTTGGTAATTCTCAAGTGTTCAAAACTAGTTCTGTTTAAATTTTTCGGACAATGCCTGAATTCGGGTATAGAGTATAGCATTTATTTTCTTTACGTAAGTAGAACCATCATAATAATTCAAATTTTTAAGAATTAAAAGCTTGTGACAATTTCGACTGCTATCTTTGACAATTCAATGAATTTGAGATTCACACCTTCATAACAAACTTTTTTACTTTCCGTCATACCTTTAGGTAAGGAAGGTATTATTTTTGGTCAAAAAATTCGATGGTGAGTTTATAATGAATAAGCACGTTTTAGAGTCCCTAGAAGATGATTTTACTACTTTTGCTATGATGTCTGTATGTCTGTGTGTGCGTGTGTGACGATTTTTCTCCGTCGATAACTCCAACACTACAATTCTAAAAACTATAATTCTTTCGTATTCCTCTTCGTTACATCCATATGAAGAGCTGATTAGATTTTGGTTATAATTGGTCGACCGGAAGTATCCTCATTTGAAAATTTTAACAGTTTTTCTTGAAAAAACGCTATTAAATATCATTTTTTCACATTCAATGTTATTATAAATATTAAAGAATATTTTATTCTCTATACGATTTGGCTACCTTTTATACTTCATATTCAATGGGTATTGAGTTAAAAATTATAAAAAATTAAATTTCATAAAGCAGCCAGCTATGCAATATAATTAAAACAATTCCGATAGACAGATGACAATGTCAAGTGCAATTGACATAGTATGTTTGTGCTGCAAATATAGAACCAATTCTAAGAAACTTTCTGTATGAAAAAATACATAGAACTGAGGGAAGGTAATGTACTGGAAATATAGAATCTTTCGCAAGAAACTATCTATATGGAATTTATATAAAATACATAGAACTGATGCAAGGTAATGTGCTGGCCACATCAGATTTTTTGATATAAATAAGATGAATTTTCTGAAATTTAATTTCATTAATTTTGAATTCTGTCGTTTTTTTAATTCCTTTATTGCATTTTCATTTAGACAATTGAAACTCCCTGAGGATTATTTTGTTACAGGTAAAATAATTTACTTCTATCGTGATTTTGACATCAGAGATATCAATTTCTACGCCTGGTAATGAAAAAACAAACATTTCATCATCATTTGTTTCGTGTGCAAAACGCATTAAATCACCTCGTATTCATTGGAATAATTTGTCGTTAAAAAATTACAAGTCATCAAACAGCAGTCATCATGGATATTAGAGTAAAAGTTGCTTAATCGGCTGAAAGGGAGGGTGCGGCTGGCTCGCCTTTGGTTAGCGTGACCAAGGGCCGTCCCGACGCGGACGGCCGCACCCCGACGCTGCTTCCACCCACGCCATCGCACCCCCAACTGACATTAAAAAATACGAGGGTGCGCACCGCTATATCACGGAAAGCTCAGGTGGCCGAGATTAGATCCAGAACGCTATCCTAAAATAATAAAGATATTTTACGAGGCTAATAAATGTAAGTGCTGCGATTATTTAATAACGGCGCGATAGCTGTTAATTTTTATTAAAACTTCATACGATATCTTCGTAAGCTTATGTGGCCATCTTACTTAAAGTATGTAATGCACTTAGCTACCTGTACTTTAAATTACTTTGTAAATTGGAAATTTATGGGGAACCATAAAAATCATATTTCTTTACTGCCTTTGTACTATAAGGTATATTTAATTGTGTAATGTTGCCTCTTTACTTAAATTATAAACTATAAAAATATAATGTACAAATAAACTTGGTTAATATCTCCGTAATTTAAGTGTTTATTTGAATAATTTTACGTGCAAAGAATTGAAATATATGTACTTACCTACATGTGCATACTTCTATCTCAAAATTTATGTTAAGGAAAATGTTAATATTTAAATGTTGGTTTCAATAAACATTTACAATTTAATTAATTTTAACGTTTTGATCAAATATGAAAATTAATGACTATAGCTTCTTATTATATATTATATAGCTTCTTATTATAATAATAAAATAAAACTGAATATTATTTCTTAATAATAGTTATTTGCAATTGAATGTTTTGGACAGGTATACGGTAACGTCAGTATGGCTTGAGTTTATATTTCTACCGCTATCAACCGCTATTTCTTACTACGCTCGAGCTATTATAGCTACTAGATAAATTACAGTTGACTCGTCCGCCATTTTGGAGCCACTTCAATCACTGAATATCAGTGTTACAGTATTATTATTCATAGAAATTATCCACAACGACAGGTTGTTTTACTCCAAATAGTACAAATCATTTTAGAAATGGTTATAATTTTTACAGGTACTTATTCAATACATATATTTTTCTCTAACCTAAAAAATCTTAACGAACCGTACTTTTTCTTGGTTTATTATTTTAAATAAATATAATATGGCAAGTACGAATATTTTATGATTATATTTGTGAAATATGAAGAGGAAATTTTTCCGTATTGCGATATTATAATTTTTTTGAGAAATACACCCGAATTTTAGATATATCATAAACTTGGTATGAGTCTTTGAATAGTTCTAATTTGACCGCTACATGTCTCATGCTTAATTTGTATTGTCAATACTCCTCCAAATTTTTAATAACTCATTTCTCGTAAACTATAAATAGGTAATTAATCAGTCTAAAAAAGTACGGGTATCATTGCATGTATAAATCTAATCTAAATGCAGTAATTTTATATTTGCAATGACATATGAAATGACGTAGGTACCTGTTTGACACTTACACTAAGTTACCAACTTTACAGCTAAAAAATCTCTAAAAACAGTTATAAAGTTAAACTTTGTACACTGTTTTTGACTATAAGAGACTCACAAAATTGACTATGCAAACGCGAAATCACTATCTACTATTTCATTCTTATATTCTTGTAACCATATAGTTTGAAGTTATCTTAACCAATAATTTGCAGATTTATTAAGGCCGAAGCATGGATAATTGCGATTGGTCCAGGAACTGTATTCGGCAAACTTTGGTGCTCAGCGTTGTGCAGTGATATACAAGCAAAAGTTGTAAAAATTACACACGTGTTAAGGTGCATTCACAAATGAAAATTAGGTTTAGATTTATGGTTCATACTTTAGATTTAAAGACGCATATTAGGTAATGACTCCATTCACATTTCAGAATTTAGGGTCTCTAAATCCAAATCATAAAGCTAAACATTGCAAGGTCCAAACTTTAGGTTTATGATTTAGTTTGACGTCACAAACTTCACCAATCAGAACGAGTCTGAAATTATATAGATATATACACCCATCTTTATTTAGTATCCACTTGGTGGATTCGGCTTTTTAAACAAATGCGAGAAGGGAGACTGTCATAACTTAATTGTTGAAGTATAACCAATAATGCCAAGCGAATGACAGTTTTACGGCGCACAGGTGTCAGTACTGCTCTACCGATATTATAATCTTGTTTTTGAAGCATTTACATAGATGTCTGTACATATAAAAACTAATTTTCAGGTAATTTAAACTTACATTTATGAATGACTTCCTTAAACCTAAACAAAAACCATAAACCTAATTTTCATTTGTGAATGCACCTTTAATTTTTCGATGTGCCATATTTCGTCTTAACTGTCAGTTTATTTAACAGACAGTTTACCTAGAGATGTAAATCCACAGGCCTAAATAAAAAAAATCAATGATAAAAGTAAAATTTACGCAGTAGAGGAAATATAATTATCGACATTCTTACAATTATTGTGCATAGAAATGTAAATGAAAAAATTGGGTCCTTCACTCTATTATTTTTATTTTAAATAAAAGTTCGTTTAATTTCGAAGCAATTCGTAGTATTAAGTCATAATTGGTTTTAGTTCAACTGCATTTGATTTTTACCGAAACCTAGAATTATTTTTCTCGCACCAGAGAAAGATAGCAATAGTTGTGACGTAGATGTATAGATGCATAAAATCCGAAATATTTCTAAAACTAACAATTTTTTAAAACCTCTTTTCATCAATCATGATTTTTTCTTATCTACTTTCCGTATAACTAATATTTTACTGAATTTTCTGTTATGATTGAGGATCCTATTGTGCTGAGTAATTAGAAAAATGCTTATACGACATAAAATTTCCACATTTATGAATATTAAAATGATTCGAGTCAAGGGAGTGAAGGTTTTGTGAGAAAATACACGATTATGCGTGCGTTCTTTTGTACGTAAATTTAATTATATAAAAGGTAGAACACAATGAAAACATAAATTCTAGGTTAGGTATGTCTGGGTGAAATATCATTTTAATAAACCTTCCTGTCATCATTTCGTGGAATTTATACTCGTGTCCTTCTTTAATTAATCAAAATATATTAATTTCATTTAATCTGTGTCCCCCGGCGACAAATGAGCTAATAATGTCCACTTGAACTAATTCGTTTCGTCCATTTGTTCAAGGAATTAAAGTTTTCTGG
Organism: Harpalus rubripes; assembly: GCA_963082715.1. Classification (NCBI taxonomy): domain Eukaryota; kingdom Metazoa; phylum Arthropoda; class Insecta; order Coleoptera; family Carabidae; genus Harpalus; species Harpalus rubripes. Next base: position 28,698,972 of record OY720460.1, on the reverse strand, counting down.
GCTATTATCACAAATTCCGATCGAATCAGCGCCATCTGCGACACGCGTAACTCTGATGGGACGAAATGAAACCTTCTGGTGCCCCTTAGTCCCTCCCTGCCAGTTATTGTTTTGCAATAAATCAATAATTGATAATTTCGTACACATCTGCTCCGTGCTTGCTTCAGTTATAGAATAAATAGTCAGTAATTGAGCGAACGTGTATTTATTATTGGCTTTGTTTACTGTGAAATATTACGCAGGATTCCTGACGTCACGCATTGTGGAAATATCAAAGGAACTGACTTAATTTATTATTAATGGTACATATTTCATCATTTATGTTATTATTTTTCTTATATATGTATTATTGATTCCTACAACAAACCATTATGGGTATGAATTAATAACCAAAAATTGAAATAATTAATGCGTGAAGGAAAACCACAACATTGATTACGTCATTACGTGAACTAGTAAGGCCATAAATGCGGCTACCTGTCACGTGTCGTATAAATTAATAATTAAAAATATATAGTCTTCTGAAATTCATGTATAAGACAAAAACCACAATGTAATAGGTTTGTTTCAATAAAATTTCAGAACTTTTCTGAGTTTGCGCAAAGCCATTTTGCCGATCCGACAAGTCGAATTCAAAATTCAGAACTTATAGTGCAATGTTCTAAGAATGAATGAATTATGTTCCGAACCAATTCTGAACCATTTTTAAAGTTCCAGGATTTTCCCAGAATTTTTAATTCTGAATAAGTTTGACGTACTATCTAACCTGACTTATTTTGTTTTTGTTATTAATGAAATTAGCAACGGAATTTTTTGATGATGTTATAGAAATAAGGCAAAACAATGAAAATTACCTACGGATGATAGTGCCTAAATCAAGTGTTTTTGGAACATTTTCGGATTACATACGTCTATTATATTCTAATCATGAACTTACCTTCCATTTCTTCAGTTTAAATATATTATAGGTACCTAATCAAAAGCACAATGTTTTCTGAAAGGTGTAATTCTCAACCGGTTCTAATTGCGCCCACACTAGTCAAGTCGGTTCTAGAACTATAAGTTCGCGAATGGATTCTAAGATCTAAGTTCTAAATCGCGTTCTGTACGGTTCTAAACTTTCTGTTGGAACAAACCTACTTTTTTGTGAATCTTTAATTTTTATTAATCTGAATACATACCTACATAAGTATTTATTTATACTGGAAACCTTTCCTATTGTTCTCTTTACTTTTTTCTTTTTAAAACTTTACTATAATTAATTTGAAATGATTAGTTCTTTGACAGTGACATATATCTGTCAGTTGCCTACATTTGAATAACTGCGTAACGAAGCAGTATTGGTTGTTTAAAACGTAGGCTCCGGAAGTTAAATCATAGATAATTTTATAAATTTATATATAAAATATGTATAAAAAGTATTAATGCAAATCTGTAGAAAATTTAATAATCTTTAATTTTTATAATAATATTAATCTCTAAAAAATAACATTTAAAGGTATTTTTCGAAGAAAAACTATTTTGTGCTTCAAGTAAAGTGTTATTTCCGGTTATCAGATTTACACTAAAATCTAACAGGCTCTTTCCATAATAGAAAAAGGTCGAAATACAAGGTTGCAAATTTTTCTGAGTGATAGTATTTGAGTTAGAGTGGAAGATCCACACATTCATACACACATACACACAGACATCATCGTGAAAATGTTAAAATTGGATTCTAGGGACCTTAAAACGTGGTCATTTACCAAAATCTCGAAATGCGATCCCTATACCTCCCTTACCAAGGGTAGCGGGAGGTAAAAAGTGTACAATAATGGCAGGGAAAACCAAAAGAACAACAGTTACAGATAAGAATATTTCTGACGATCCGGGAAGTAGATTTAACATCGTCCAGAGACAATGTATTAAAAAACTGCCTCGCATTAAAGATAATGGTCCCCTACCATTGTTGTAAAAATATATTTCTCTAACACTACTATAGAATTCATATATTCTGTAACTGAAAACTGTTACAGAATGAGGACATTCTGGCATACTGTTACGGAATAATATTCCGTAATAGGCAGTCACAGACCACTAGTTTTTCAATTGTTTTCAAAATCAAGCCAACTTTGCTTAGCCTACGGCTCGGCCTACAAACTTTTCGCTCGCGCGGAAATTATCTATTCCATACTAGTTTTAGAATGTACTATTCTTATCTCATTAGTTTATAGGAACAATCCCTTACGTCAACATTTCAATAAAAAAATTATTTCTATTTGATGAAGATGTCTAAACTTATTCTCACAACTTTTGTTACATATATTAGGCCGGTAGCATTTAACGGGTCTCGTAAAGCTATTCCGTTGTACATTACAGAGCGGGCAAAGATTCTAAGTGCGCTCAGAATGGAGGTGATCCCTCAGTCTTATTCGTCAAACCCCAGCGCAATACAGAGTCCACTGTTATTGTGGTAGCTCTGAGCTCTGAGACACACTGGTATTTATCTGAGAGCTTGTATATTCCTCTAAAAATAAAAATAACCTAATCCAACGCACAAAACTTGGCGTGAGTTTTCCAAGCGTGGCTTTTATAGATGTCCTAAAAATTAGACAATCTGGTTCCATTTTTTGAAGCAGAGTACACATACGGTATAATAACGTGAATAAAACTAACTAGAAAATTAATATGTATCTAATTTTATTCCCCGTAATTTATTCGTACGTATCAAATTTCATCGAAAACAAGTATTCATTACAAAATGAAAACAATTTCATGTATTTTTTGTGAAATCCGATATTGTAAATTGTAAGTATTATTTTTACAGGCACGAATTAATGTAACGTGTATATTTATAACGTGTATAATGTGAGAATTTTGAATGAGAAATTTATGATTTCCCCTGCGTGCTAGGGTTGTAATCATGCTACAATCCAATTCACCTCGATTCATTATACTTTAAATGTTGTTGCATTTTGTATGCCCTTATCTGCATGGTATTTAAATATCTTACGTTTTTCTATCCATCTTAATTATTTTTCACAAAGCACATCATTATAAATAAGTAAATAAGAATTAATTTTCTCCCTTTCGTTTTCTTACATTTTTGCAACCCAGCTTAATTATTTTTTATGTATTTCGCAAAGTACATCATTATGAATAAGGAAATTAGAATTTATTTTTCGCTCTCTACTGCATTTTTTCTTTAATTTCTTCGCTTCTTTGAGAATAGTAATATTCCGTGCTGGAATATTCCCACTCTAGTGTTCTAATGAGTCAAAGTTGTCATATTAAAATTGTATATTAAAAATCGTGTTTTATAAGACATGTTTTTTTCGCACGTGTCAAAATTTAGAAAACGAGCGTTAGTGAGTTTTCTAAGTGACACGTGCGAAAGAAAGTCATAAAATGAGTTCTTTATACTATTTTTTGAAATTCTTTTATGAATTCTACTATCAGAGTGCTCTGATAAACAGAACAATTAACTCATCACTCAATAAGTTCTTAGGATGACTAATAAAACAACAAGTTTTAGGCAAAATTCGACTTTAATCAACATAGTCTTCTTCAAGAGTGATACACTCATTGTAACGCTTCTCGAACATTTCGATTCCGTTTTTGTAGAACGATTTATCTTTGGCCTCAAAATACCCTTCAGTTTCGGAAATTACTTCTTCATTGGAGCTAAATCTGTTTCCCTGGAGCATTCTTTTTAGGTCTGTTGTTGTTGCGATCGACTTGTGACACGGTGCATTGTCTTGACGAAAGAGCACTTTTTTCTTCTTCATTTGGAGTCGATTTTTCGCAATTTCTTCCTTTAAACGCACCAATAACGCCATATAATATTCGCTATTGATGGTTCTTCCTTTCTCAAGTAATCGATGAATATCTGGCGAGAGGTTATGTGCTGGCCACATCAGATTTTTTTAGTACCGGACCCCGTTAATTTCAGACAACTATCAGAGGTAACTCTATAAAATATTACCTTACATTCATATGTTTTTCTTCAAGGTTAGATGATAGGTACATATTTTGCAACTAAGCAGTCGATGTTCACATTTCAATATTATATAAGCATATAAAATTGTAAGTGGAGAGGACATGCAAAATATGTTTGTACAATTTTTACCATCTATGATTTTCTGAACGACCTATCCTACTTACTGCCCTTATGAACCCTCAGACATCACGTGACGACTGTTAATATCACTTTGAGAGTTAAGAGCCAGCGTTGAAGCTGTTTTAGTCGAACTTCATGGGGTACCGGGTATTTGAATATATTACCAGTAATAGCTTTCGTAGTTTTGCTGGACTGAGTAATTTATGTTATTTCAAGGGTAATACGATAGTTTCCTTTTAGTTGTTTTGCGCGAAATGCAGAAATCAATGAACAAAAAAGAAAGTTAAATAATTCCATGTGAGAGCATAATTAGACTTGAAATAGAAAAAGTGTTGTTATAATGACAGGTGTAAAATTAATTATTTTCGTTCAAATATTTTAGATATTTGCGCAATGAAAAATGACGAAATTACTTTTACTAAATAATAAATGTTAATTAAATGTCATTGTAAAATAATATTTAATATATCCAGTATATGCAAATACTATTTTTTACTAAAATGACGCAAGGCGAAGAATATTTTATCTGAAGTTATAAATATTATTACTGTAAATGTGGAAAAATAAACATTTTCTTGTTCATTTGTCAAACCAGTCAACCGCATTGAAGATAAATTGAAAAGTAATGCATCGAGATAGATTTGTTTTTCAATTATAAAATCAATTTAATTTGTTTCTGCTGTCTATAAATATACGACAAAATAATAAATCTCATTTTATTAAACAAGGTAATAATAGACATGCTGTATAAATGATACATTGTCGATATATTGTTCATATCGTTCTAATAAATAAAAATTATTTTGACACGCAATGCAGCTGATATGAATTCCTTTTCAAACATTTGAAAATCCCACTGTTTTAATTTCAAATGATAACTTTCACAGAGATAAAAGCAATTTCAAATAATTTCGCTGGTTTAATGCGCATAATAATTGTTTTATTTGATATGTTTGAGCATTCAATGATATTCAAATCGTGTATTCAAAACAAAAACAAAAATGCCTTTTTGCGTCAAATAACTGAAATATTTAACATGTTTAAATTTACGCTGGTCGTTGTTTATGTCTACGTTTACAAAAATAACATTGTAATTTTATTTCTTTTTATTAGCAATGTAAATTCATTTCGAAGAAGGAATACATCTTGTCCCTGAGCGCGTATATTGTCTCGTTTTGGTTGAAAATAAAGTATGATTTGTTTCAGATAAATGTCAAAAGAATAAGGTTTTTATTAATTCGGATTTTTCTGCTATGAATCATCTTCGAATATGACTACACAGATAATGAATGGCCTCTCTTTAATGTTTCGTTTGAAGATTGGCTAATCGTTTAATAATTTTTATTTGAAAGATTCGTACTAAAAATAAAATTGTCGTTCTTCAATTAAATGTTTGGTTATGAAATCCTATCCCAATATTGTTTTCTTTGGATTATTTACGTAGGTAGATCGTTTATTTTAACAAGAATTTTTAGACTTACATTGTATTCTTACAAAATTGACGTTTCAGTATCCACATTTATACCTTCTCCAAGGTCTACATGTACAAACATTCATAAACAAAAAAGAAATTCGCAAAAAAAAAAAAAAACATTCACACACTGCCAGTTACTTTATTAGGTCATTTGGTTAATGAGCTCCCAAATTTATCAAAGCATAAAAAAATATGCGAAAGAATAAAATATTTTGAATTTAATAATTTATAATAAAGTTAGTCCATCGTGTCGTTAGCGATACTTGTTGAAAGTAAGACAGCGAATGACTCAAGTGTGCGCACTGATTGGGTCACATCAAAGTTGTGACCACGTTGTGTTATACGATACATATACAAACCCATGCGTCAGACAAAAACAAACGTATTATAACTTATCTTGCGTTAGACGTAGACAACCTCTAGTCTATTCGCTTACACACGGTCAATGACCAAGGCATCAGTCTAGCAGCGGATAGTGATAGCGTAATTTCGGTTGTGTATTTTATCATGGTAGTTCAAGAAATTAAAAAACAAAAACAATAATGCATTAAATTATGAAAAATCTTTGGAAATAAAGGCAAAAGGACGTCCGAAGCCAGATCTGAAATTAAAACAGACTACAAAGGATGGACGTAGGAAAGTGCAAATATTTACCAAATTTGACACAACAAATCTTCATCTGTTCTCTCTCAAAATCTACAAGAAATTTAAAATTTTTAATATGGTCTTAAATTTGCTTTATTATTTATCTTTACGGTAACAAATTAATTTTTATATTTTGCGTTCATGATTCATTTTAATAATATAATGTCGAAATTATTATTTTTTATTTAGAGAAGATTATTTACATAAAAATGTACAAATGGTTACAAATATAATCACAATTGTAGAAGGCGCAAAATATAAAAAATAATATTTTTTAATAATATCATTTTCTCAAAACGACAAACTATTGAACTATAAGATTTTCGCTCTGCGAGCTCGGATTTCTAACCGACATGTTCGGTAGTTATAATACTCATAAGTCTAAATAATCCTGGGTATGTTAATAGTTATAAAAGTAAAATTATACACAATTGAAAAATGTGACAAACGGTAATATTTTATTTAATATTTCAGATTTTTTTTAGATTTGCCAAATAAATCGAATAATTAGTACCGAACTCCATTATATGAACATGTCATTCTGTTAACCCAAATTTCTAAACCTTTTTGATGTTTTCTTTCGTTCTTATTTTTTTAGGTTGTCTGCACTTTGAATCGATTCCCGGCCCCATCGAAATTGTTTATACTAAAATTTTCCATTGCCCTTTTTTGTGAAAACTTTACAAAAATAACGTTGCCTCATTGATTAACAGATACAAGGTAATAAAAGTTTGATGAGTAATTCTAACGGTTAAATTGTGTTTTAACATTAATATATGTTAATTATTAATCATTAAATGGTTCTTGAACGAAGTAATTAATTACCATTCATTAGAGTATGTTTTACATCGTATTTTAACAGATCTTGTTCAATAATTAAATTACCCTGTACAAAATTAATCTTATTAAATTGTAACGGATATCTAACGGAAAGTGAGCAAAAATAGACTACCGCATTTCACCATTTCCTTTTCAATGGGAAAACCACTTAAAAAGATTTATCTTCATAAATATTAATACACAAAAAAAAATGTGGAACAAAGTAAAGCTCAATGTAATATTATTCATGAAATTCTAATATCTGGAAATCAAATCACATAACGTGGAATCCTACAACAAGAGTTTGATTATAGAACGCGCGAGTAACAATAACTCGGGGGTGAAACAAGGTCACAATGAGTTATCACCGAGTGAAGATTATTATCTCGTAAATAAAGGCTCTCTGTAGGCCCGCTGTCGAATGTAAGCGCCGCGAGAAATAAATTGTTTTGTTTAGGTTAGAAATTTGCGCTGTCGGTTTATTTGACAAGTAGATTTGAAAATATTACACCTAGAGTTTGTTTATGAAAAGTTGTTTGGTGGAACAATTTAGCGTTAAGGTTAAGGTATCCACTAAAGAAAAAATGAGGTACATTTTTGTTTCCATGGCTCGGTTTACACCGATATATTGCTAAGCTGACCAAATACTAATCTATGACTATATTACTATTAAATAGATTAGTGTAAACACTGTCACACCAATCTAGTTAGGTACGTTTCGAAGCTAGTTTCTAACCAAACTACCTAGTTAATTAGTTAGTTAGTTACGCAAGCGTATTTTCCGTGTTTTCAACAGGGAGTTTTTGCATGATGTACGAGAAGATTCCGTCAACTCTAACGTTACATCTTTAATCACGGACGTATAAAGTAACGGGTTTTCATAAGTTTGGATTTTGCATTACGTTTTAATCACACGTACGTTGATGTTGACGTTAAAATGACAATTGTTTAAATATCTGTCATTTTCATTGTACTCGTATTTTGGTAAAGAAATCAAACACTAATGGAAGAACTATATAATGTTTGCTAAATAGCTTTAAAAGGTGTTCTACATGTTCACTGACAGCTCTGAAAGAAAAGAATTCCTGTAGTCCATTCAGGTTATTTTTAATGATGTTTCAACAACAAATTTTCATGAAGGTTCATCTCTGTTACATTTCTTAGCAATTTAAATTATTGTCGCTGGTAAATACTCTCAATTTTAAATATTTTACCCAATTTAAGGAATAAATAAGAAAATGTCGAATTTTTATAACAGTTCTGATTGCAAAACAAAAAGGTTCCGACGTTTAAAATAAATGCTGGGCCTACTAGGTTACAGTATACGTACGTCAACTGGCCCGTCTTTTACCCCTGACGGACGTATTACGTTTTCAATTTTCACGTACGAGAAACTACGAGTAACAAATATGATATTGCCTAGAAACCAAGACGTTAGCGTATACATCTTTCGGGAAAACGCTATGCAAAAACTCCCTAATTCTTGTTTGTTGACAAGTTAGGTTATGAGAATTATATCTACATAATAGGTCTGTTTGTTTCAATACTTTGCGTCTACGGTTTACTGCCACGTCCATACAAAGTATATGGGAACGGCAGTAAACCGTAGACGCAGAGGAACGAAACGAACTGACCTATTATACACAACGTAGTTAAAGTAAGTTATTTTACATAAAGAATAAGTTGTATGAATTATTCTTGTGTTTAATTCAACTGAATAAGTTGAGTTTATTTAACAATTGTACTTTTAAAATGGCGATACTTCTTAGCAAATTATAACTAAGTAAAACATGACCTTTCAAAAATATTACTAAGCCCATGTTTCATTTAGTTCCAAATTTAGAAACTTGTAGGAACACATATAAACTGATTGTGTCTTGCAAAATAACCAAATTTAGCAACTTTTCAGACGTGTTTCTAGTTTTTTAATTTCAAAGTGTTTTCTGAAACAAAGCACATTTTAGTCGAGAGGTTGCAATGACAGCTGCGGTTTATATAATATTAAGTAAAAAATGAAGAAGACAAATATTTGGTGCGACCAACTCTTTTGCAAAAAAATCAATATAGTGTATTAATTTTTTGATACTTTTGAAAATGGACAATCTGTTTTAATCATATAATTAACGGACACGTATAAAATTTTCTGATCTAGAATGGTTATTGAAAAGTATTGAACCAAAAATTATGAAATCATAAAGCAATTACTAAATCATCAGTTTATTTGAACGATACATTTTATTATTTTCGCTGTAGATACGAAAATATGTAAGTATGATGGAATCTCTACAGTCTCTACTGCAGAAATAAAAAGTTCCAATGTAGAAATAATATTTCTTGATTTTTCAGACTCATTTGATCTTACCATTAAAAATGGAAATACGAAACACACGGAAATATTTTGAATTTGGTCCAGCATCAACGAGGAACTTATAGAAACAGAATGGATTTTCGAAAACATACAACATAAACAAAAAGTTTAACAATGTTTCTTTGGTGGATACGCGCCTTTATATAAGCTGCTTACGCATTGAATAATAAGAACTAAACAAATTTACCGATATGCCTTTCTACAATGAATTATGTTTCGTTTAACATAAAAGCGAAAATAATTCCGAGAGTTTATAAATTATTCTGTTATAAACCAACAACGGAATGAGGTTTAGCGATTCTACTTCGATAAACCTTGAAACTTAAAACTTTGTACATTATGAAATTATTAACTGAAATTCTCGAATTACGAATATTTCGGTTTTGTTCACTTAATCCAACTTGTTTAACTTGCTTTTCAAACAAGTGTAGGTACATAGGTACTTTTTAAAAACTTTAACAATATCCGTAATTCATAGTTTCAATAAACTTTATTAACGACCGTATGTGTGAAAATTAATTAACCATTGAACATTATTGTGATTTTCTTTTTTCGTTTTTAACCTCAATGGTTGATTCAATTCTCCTTTAAGAATTGTTCTGACCGAGAAAGGTCAACTAACTTATGTTTTTTTGTTTCCGTTTCGAATTTAATACAGCCGAACAAATTTAAGACAAATTTGAAACTAAGGAGGCTTCTGTTTATTTATTATATCTTGCTTATAATATAAAGATTTTATTTTCATGGTTAATATGAATATTTGGCGTATCGTAAAACAAGATTTTAATTGAAAGCAAGTGTTCAGAGAATATTAAAGGTCATCGAAGATCACTATTTCTTGGAAAATTATTTTATTGTGGGTATAGTATGATATTTGTTGCTCCAACATTGATTTTTCTGACATGTCTACATTAACTATAATCACAATATTGGTTGTTTATTTATTCGAATTTTACATTATTTTGTGAAGGGTTAAAATTCAATGTACCAAAATAAATTAAATAATTTAATACAATAAATTTTCGTTTTAATAAACATATAAACCGAACAAGTATTTTTTATTTATACTGTAAGCTCTCAGGTTTTACCGATTACTGCTTTCATTGAATACACAGAAACAGTACCTTTAGGCTTATTAGCGAATGAATTTGGTTATATACTCTATTTGCAACTTAAGGCCCCTTTCAAACAGTCCGATACCATCTTCGGTTTTACAGGTGTGCAGGGGGCAGAAGCTGTGAAGAGACTAATGGGCCCGGATAATTGTTCCCCAATCTTAAAATTATACATCTGCCGAAGTCATTGGACGTGTTGGTGTTGCTATAGAAATCGAAAATTTAAGAAATCTATCTGAATGTCATGCTGCGAGAGGCTTATGGACGGAGCTTGTTGATTGTAAGAGATTGCCGTGTGATGGCATCACGTTGTAATGCGACAAATCTGTGATTATAGATGCTTACTGGTTATCTTTTTTCTAGTTTAATTAGAATTTATTTATTATTTTTTCTAAATACATTTGAAAGATAAATGGCCATACTTTGTCGCTATACTAGAAATTTATTTAAAAAATAGAAATTAAATAATTTTTTATCGTGATGAAAAAATGCATTTTTTCGAACTTTTAACAGTGAAAACGTTTGTTATAAATAAGTGAATGGACTAAATTTTGGTTAAGCGCCATTCCTCGAGGCTTTTATAACAAGGCAAAGAAGTTTTCAAATTAATAATTTCATAAAGTTGAAAAACGTAAACTAGCAAAGGTGTGCATAGCGCCCCAATCTCGTCATTCGAAAAGACCATTAAATATGAGATATCTGACGTAAAATTTTACAGTACTGATATAATTATACTTAATTTGAACAGTTGATAAAAATAGTAAATTACAATGAGCCGGTTTCACATTTTTTTAAAAGTATTTTAAATTAAAGTTTATGCAATATTTTTCAGAGTAATATAAAAAATAATAATAATTTATTGTAATTTTCGTAAATAAATAAAAAAATGGCGCCAGAAAAATTCCTGTGACGTCGGAGCACATACAGTACGTAATTCATAGCCAATAGGAAAACAGTTTGCGTTATTTATATAAATAAAAGTAGGCGATAGATTGTCACATGTTACACTGTATGTGCTCTGACGTCACATTCTGTTTCAGATCAAGTGACTTTTTCAAAATATTATACAAATTTTTAATAATTAGTAAAATATCTAATGGATATTTCGTGATATTTTCAAATTTGAAGCTCTTTAATGAGAAATATCTTTTAAAATTTAGTACTTAAAAGTCATATAAAAATTCTTCCAACAGCCCCATTGAAGTCATGGTGGAAAATGACGAACGTCATAAAATCGAATGTTTTTGAAGTGAGATATTGTAGTCCAATACTCAGATTGGTCATTTCTTAACATTAGTATACCCATAGATGGGCCGAGTTTCAACTTATGTGGGACCTAATAGAATTTTAATAGGCTGACTACTGAATCTACTAGGCAAAAAATGCTTGGACCGTCATCCTTTTTAACTCTTGTATTGCAATTTCTAAGGACTGTATCTTAGAATTGTTACCGTTTTTGCCTTCTATAAATATACTTTTTGAAAGCCCTACCTTCAATCTATTAGTAGGATCAATCATCTCAATTTGCTAGAAAATGAACATTTATCCTTTCCCCCTGACTTTCTAATTTATTAATCCGTTTGTTAACTGTTATTTTGTTAGCTACCGCAGCGCCGCCATTTTCGTGAACTGGTATTTTCATTTCTATCATATATAAAAATGATAACGGTTTTTCCTAATGAATGCTAATATTTGCAAAATTATATTTACAAAACATTTATTTATTTATCTTGCAAGTAGGGTATGAAACTTTATCACCAGAGCAGTAAAAATTGGCTACGTGCCTTAGATAAGTTATCAGTAGTAGTGCTGTTTAAATTCCAGCCATTAGGGGTAATAAACATGAGCAATGCATCTTAAACCAACATTACTGTCATATTTCCTAGAGTGCAGTCAATACTCCATCTAGCAGGCCGCGACGGGGAATGGAAATGGAATGAGAGTCTAGAGGGCGTAGTGTCGAGCCTTGCGTGACTGGGACACCCTCAACTGCGCCTGATGATTTATATCACATCCGCACAACGATACGATACACCAAAGTGTTTTTATTCGATCCATTTAATGATGGAAACAACCTCACTTTTCTTACGGGTTATTTTTGGATTTCTAATGGCGAAATAAAAGTACGTACTACAATTTATAATTGCGGAATAAATTTCTTTTTTATGATAATACGTGTAATAAATGTTATCCTGTAGGTGATATATAGAAGAAAATAAAAAGTTGTGTTCAGATTTCTAAATATTAGTGTAATTAATAATTAGTAATAAGTAATACAATAATAAGCGGATGTTCTATCTGTTTCACTGTTTCCTATTGGTACTTTCAATTCATTAAAAGCAAATGTTTTCTTTTCAGAAACTTTCCTCAACTTTAATAGCTATTAAAATTAATTAAATTTAACATTTACATTTTCCAATAAAAAGAAAATTTAAGGATACTTTTAGGCTTAAAATGTAATGAATTAAATTTTATTAAAAATGTTTTACAGAAAGTGGTATTTTTAAAATAAACTCGCTTTGATGACGTTAATCAACTTTGCGAGAAACGTTTGTCGTTTCTTCAGTAATCGCCAGCACATATATATATATATATATATATATATATATATATATATATATATATATATATATATATATATATATATATATATATATATATATTACATCATTCTTAGGGAGAATGTGCAAAATTGCGTTGTGACGTCAGTAAATTATACTTTTCAAAATTTAATAAAAATAAATTTCAAACTTTACTTTCTATTTTATACTTGCCACGGTTTATTATCCATTTCTGAGTATACCAATCTACTTTTATTCCCAGATTTCGGTAAAGCTAAACACGATATATCTGTACAATTGATATTGTTCATCAGGCATCACTTCATAAGCTTTCAAAGCTGTCGGGGAGAGAACACCATAATAGTCACTCATTAATCTATTTGAAAATTGGAAATAATTTTTAATATTGAAGTTCGACGCGGGTACAAGCGAGTAAAATATATTTTCGTAAGTCCGTCCATTTTGACTAGTCTTACAGAACTCCAAATCGTCCAGAAATGCGCTGTTGCTGACCTAGGCCGGCAAAAGGAGTTGGCATTACTGTTCTGGTGATATGTCAGTTTAAGATTATTTGCAACACAAGAATTATCAAAATGTTTACAAATTTTAGGGCTAAATCTTTAATTGTTGTAACTTAAATTACTAAATTTTGTCATAAAAATAATAATATGCTGTCATTACTGACATCTCGTATAGATTAATTATAAGTTCCAACTTTAGGACTAGTTTGTTTTGTATATATATATATATATATATATATATATATATATATATATATATATATATATATATATATATATATATATATATATATATGTATATATATATAATAATTACGCATTTTAAGCTCAAATGTAAGTAATTATAATTAAACTTGCAATGCAAAACCGATAAAAATATATGTTCATTTTTTAGGCTATGTAACATAGCATAAAGTGTAGAGAAATATACGAAGAATTTATGGAGAAGTCGGTACAAAAAATCTTGTGTATCACACGCCCAGAAACTGTTCTGCGAGATCTCGTATTTGCAGGCCTCGCTTTCAGCTCGGTCTGTCAAAATAAACTCGGTTTTGCAGATGTTCGGTTTCTGGCCTAGTGATTCAAATAACTATTTTACGATCCAAAAGTACACTAATTTGCAACAAATCCTTCAAATTTTGTTGGTTGCTATGGTTTCGTATTTACTTTTAAGTCACTAGCATTAAAAAAATATATTCATCTTCCTCATTACAGTGTTATTTAACAGTGACTGGTTAAGTGCTATTAACGGCCTACGCTGCTGGTATTTTGAGAATCCTCTTCACAGAAATCCTCCTTAATGAGGTTATCAAATACTAGGTAGTGACATTAACCTCCGACGAAATCAAAAACTCGGGTAACCGACAATTTCAAATATTACACAAACTCTGATTTTTCCCTTGCAAATGATATAATTCCTTGACTTTTGTCAGATTCCTTGACTTTTCCTAACAGTTGGCCAACCTGAAAAAATGTTTAGTAGCGCTGTATAAAAATTCGGATATGCTAATGGCACCATGAACCAAAAATGTTTCCAATAAAATGATAATTGTGCATCCCCAAAATTTATGCGTCTGCTCAGAGGTTATTCTAACGTGCAGTTGGACACAAAATGTGCAGTAGGAAAAGCAAATTGTGCAGTAGGAAATTAAAATCTGTGCAGTTATTTTTCATTTATTGCGAATAAACCAAATAAAATATATAAAAAAAAACTAAAAATAATATAGACTTTATATACAAGAAGTTTCCAAATCTGTGTCACAAATTTTAAGGGTATGTAGTACAGATCAAAATGAGTAAAAACGCTTAATCAAATCAAATCTGCAATAGTTTCCGAGATACAAGGCATGAGTTTTTAGGGAATTATATCTTCTATCTCAAAAACTATGAATTACGACTTTTGTTTTTTAAAAAATCAAATAATTGTACTAATATAAATGTGGCGACATTGGCCAATATTTATTGGCATATACAAAATTTTGTTCGATCACTATCTTTGTCAGTTTTTCTTCGCTTTTTCCTTTTTCCCGGAAACAGTTGAAGATCAGACCGATGATGATTCAACTTTTTTTACTCGTTTTGGTCAGTACTATGACACATGTTTAGAAACACCTGTATAAGCACTAAAATTGTGCCAGCTATTCCGTCAGCCATAATCTACAGACTCTTCGCTTGCCTCATCCTCATCATTGGCATTGGCCTAAGCAAAAATACGATTGTACCATCTTTGTTGTTTGGCTTTAGGGGTTGCCTTGGCTCTGTGCTCATGTTTATTTAACCAAATCATTGTGGCTTGCCGGAAATCTCACTTTGACAGAGAAGGCATGTTGTAATAAATATTCAAAAATGCATTTTCGGAATCTATCGACAAGCTATTCCGAGACACGATTTTTAGAGTCTTAAGCCTTTCCACATCCGCAAAATCCGTGCGAAAATTTTAGTTGCCGTAAGGAATTCCGAAGAAATAGTTAAGAACTTAACTAAATCTGGAAGCGTCAGTTGCCCCTACTTTTCTATATGTGAATTGTTCTAGTATTTCGTCATAATCCAACTTGAATTAAGTTAAATAAAGATCTTTCCCTAAAATATTATAAACCTATACTATGTTTCATTTAAGCCATTCAGTATTGCTGATAATAGGGAATAGTTTTGAACTCTCTGATTGTCTGAAATCGGAGACAATGTACAAGTTTATCCAATGTAATTTTAGCTACTTAAAATTGGCGTTGATGCAACCGACAACTGCTGAATGGCTTAAATGGAACAGAGTATACAGCGATTTATTTCCGCTATGTGCAGTGGAAAAAAATCCTTAGAATAACCTCTGCGTCTGCTATAAGCCTAGTTAAGTTGTTCCGTTATTAGACACTGTACTTTAATGTCGAGATTTTGATGAATAAAGTGCTTCTTTATAATTAAGGTGTTAGGATCTTCCCGAAAGATTACCATTGTTCATATATTTCCACTGTCTTAAGTTTTTAAATCAGAAAATCTTTCTCACTATTCAAGAAAAATTGAAAAACCTATTCTCGTCGGCAGAAAGTCAATCCAATGTCATAACCGATACTTTTTTCAACCTCCAACCAGATGCTACGGTATATGTTAGTCAGTCAGGAGATGCATAGCTATGCCGTCATCTTCGGGTGTAACTGTAAGTCAGCCGTCAGGTAAAGGTCAATGGTAGCGATTGCCTCAAGGTTTCCCAACAAAAAATCAAACCGTTTTCCGAAACCAACGGTTCCGTTACAATGCGCATGCGTCGTGCAGGAACTCACTCAAATGAATTTAAATGAGATGGAGTTACTGTTAGACTGGGTCGAACCAACGGTTGTTTACTGTTACTCAAGATACATGACCAGTGTGGTTGTGGTTCTAATAACCAGCATATTTACAAGCCGTAATGTTTACGATGATTAGGAAGGCATACGCTAACGGCGAGTGTGTAACACATATTACAACGACAGTTATTCCGTCATAGATTAGATGGGAGTGAATGGGAGGCTTCGTTTGCAAAAACACCATTAGAGGCGCTAGAGTGATGCAATTTTTGTGGTGTTTTATTTATGAGGAACAAAAACATATTTTCCTGCAATAATCCTACATTTTTGATTGACAACCGTTAATAAATTGACAACGACTCGGAAACCCTACCGGTAAATATTTTTTAAGAAAACGTACATGTAAAAAAGTAATTTATTTTTGTTAAATTATCATAATATGACTAATTTTGAAAGATTTTATACCAAAATTTTATTAAAATATAAAACTTTTCATTTATAATTTTAATAAAAACTATTCCGAGCTATCGGCATGTTTGCAAGTTATTTTATTAGTATTAAGCGAAAAGAACATCTTTTTATATTGACACGTGTAAGTAACTTTAATTCTTACTTTACTTACGTATTAAAGGTCTAACGTTACATAATTTCAAACTCAGTGAAATTTTAAAAAAAATATATACATATTTCAATAACAATTGGAAAGTTTAACAAACGCTAAAATTCATCATTTTATTCAATATTTCTGGAAAAAATAAATCGAAAAATGAGTACCGGACTTTGATATTGTGTCTATATTGAAGAAGTATATCGTTATTAGTTTCTTCGTAAAACAAATTATAAATAAATAAATATAAATATACCTTCACGGCATATTACCCATTGCTAGGTGCTCGGCTGGGTGTGCTAATCTGCTTTCTACAAAGATTTCGGTAATGATGATGACATATTTGTATCGTGCGGGCTTTTACCAGGCGCCACCTCACATGCACTCATCGCTGGCGTGGAAAGTGCAACACAGGGGTCAATTTTGTGCCATTTAATATTTGAAATATTTGGCGTCGGTCGGGATCGAACCCGGTTCCCTAGATTCGCGATCAGACACTCAGGCACACGGCCACGAGACCCCATAAAAATCAATTGTGGAAAGTCGTACATTCAACGCAGACGAATTATTATTGGATTTTTTTAAACTAAATAATAAAAAAATAAATTGTGAAAAATTGTCAGCCATCGGAATTCGAACCCGAGACCCCTATCTTGCCGGGACAGTGCTCTTACCAACTAAGCTATTGGCTGCTCTCCTCTCGATGGCTGAACAATCTTTCACTTTTAAAGTCGTATAACTGCTGAGGATATTATTAATCGTCACATGATAGCGGTCTCGGGTTCGAATCCCGATGGCTGACAATTTTTCACAATTTATTTCAAATATACAAACTGTTAACTCATTGTTAATATTAAATAATAAATGTTGAAAAATATAACTAGGTACCATTATTTTTTAAATATCCCTCAGGTAAATACAAAATTTCTACAAATACCAAACAAGTCCGACTATTTTAAATAAATGATAAAATCGTAAAATAAAATTTCGACCGTATATCTTGTTTTTATGCTTGTTCAATGTTCGGGGAAAAATTCCACAATAATTGACGTTTTTGAAATGAAAAGTTTGTTGTTCTCTGAAAATTTTATGCATGTTCGGTTTTTGTAAAAAAATCCTGGTTTAAATATTCGTAAACGTTTATCCTATTAATGATGTAAAATAAATATTTCTAATATTCTTCTTTTCACGTGAAATTGTGTTTGTTTAATACGTATTTTATGGTAATGACAGTATTGCATTGTAAATACCTTGTACGAATACATGATGAAACAGTCGTAAAATCAAAGTTGTAAGAAATATTTCATTAGAAATTGAATGTACTAACTATATTTTCTTCGTAAGTGTTCGCCACAATTTTTTTTAATTGGACAGTACATTAGTTACAGGCACTCATCCACGTATAATGAGAATTTTTATTTACAAAAATTGCAACCAGAAGTTCTATTTTATACCAAAATGGACGAAGAAGTAAATAATTAAAGAGATATTTTATATAGAGTGTGTCATATAATCAGTAGTTTATGACATTGTAAATATTTTGTTTTAGTTGTAAAATTCGCAAAGTTATTGAACACATGTCGAAAGGATGTTCTGATTCTGTTGTACACGTAAGTTTTTTCATTGCGAAAGTCAATTTGTGGAAAGTCGTAACTTCAACGCAAACGCAACATAACATATTTTTATCCACAAAAGGTAAACCGCTCGCCTTGGTACAAGTACACGTTAGGTAGTAGAAAAGGCATTCAGAACTTCAATCAATACTGAATATTCGTAGCGTAGGACAGTTGACGGTGTCAGAGCAGCACACTACGACGACAGTAATGCGATTTGAATATTTCATTAATTCACCATTAGTCAAAGAGACGTTTGCTTACACGACTCACTTCCGACGGGCGGATGGTCGCTCCCTATAATTTAATAAAGATATCAGTTACGTTGCAATTACGCCAATATTACGTAATCGGCTGACACCTCGTTCCATTGGCTATTTTTATCAAGGATGTGGATAAATTGAAAAGCGAAATATCAATTAACGTTGATTTTATCAATTAAATTAAATTTATGACACATGTCACTTTTATTCATAAACTAATATAGAATATGATATTGCTGAAAATTTTCAAATATTTCAAATTTTACTCTTATTAAATAATATGAACAGAGTAATGATGATATATTATTTGTCGGGGCTGAAAATTCACTTTAGAAGGTTGCACTGTTATACCTAATTTAAACACTATCAGCCGAATTCACAAAACAAGATTAGCACTTAAACCCGATTAAAACAATCAAGTTAAGCTGAACCATATTCACAAAAAAGTTTAATTCTTTATCGGTAATACTTTCTTAAACCGGTTTAGTTTACAATTTAACCCTACGTATCCATAGCAACAGAATCATTTGGGTGTAAATAAATATTAAACCTATTCACAAAACTTTTCGCTTACAAATTTAAGCCATATATTCAAACCTTCTGAAACGCAGGATTAACGTTGTGTAAAATTTATAATTGTAATTTTTAATCATTATAGAGATTTGTTATAATAATAATAATAATAATAGTAATAATAATAATAATAATAATAATAATAATAATAATAATAATAGTAATAATAATAATAATCTTTATTAAATAGCTTCAGACTAATAGAAATATCATATATAAATACAATTTTTTACCTTTAATTAAATGTACTGTAATTTTCTAGATTTCACGAAATATTGCGTTATTTAATGGTAAACGATGATAGTGACGATGAATACCATCAACCAAACCGTATAATTCGACCGCGAGTTTTTTTTAAATCGGTTGGATTTAGATGATATACTGGACCATCATCTTCAACAGTAATATCCAATTTGGTTACACAATGTTTTTTAAATATTTAATTATTTATTTATTGCCAGACGTTATCGATTACCGAGAATAATGATAGAACATTTATGTTCGTTATTAAGACCAATTCTGGAGAGATCCACTAGAAGATCGCATGCCTTGCCTGTGCATACACAAGTTTTAATGGTGTTAAGATATTTAGCTAGTGGGAGCTTTAAAAATATCATGGGCGATATACAGCCGTAATTTTTTTAATGGTGTGTTATTTGGCCCTAATTTGCAAAATAATAATTTAGTTTTATTATTAACTTCGTCAATCAAAACAGATATTTCATTTTTTGTAAAATTTGGCCTTTGTTCGCGTTTACTCGCCATTTTTATTTTAAGTTTGACGTTTATAAATTAAGCTAAACAAACTCTAATCTAAGTCTATTACCATTTTTTTTTGGTGAATATGGTTTAGATTAAGTTCTTAATACCGAGTTAGAAAAAGTTTAGCTAAACCAAAATTTGGATTTAGCTAATCCTATTTTGTGAATTCGGCTGTATAAGAAATTGAATACATTTTATGAAGGATTTGTATTACCATCAAGCCGGCAGTTCTGGGAATTTATTTGTATCGATTCCTCCATAATTTATTAAGACCCGATACTACTACCTCTACCTCTAGTTACAGTGACAGTTTATTAACCATAAGTTAAGAATTAAACTGAAGGTTAGAAGCGATGCGAACAACAATTTTAACTGCCAGTTAGCTCTAACTAAAAGTGATAAGAACTAGAACAATATTGCAACTTAACCTTTGGTTAGCACTAAATGTGACTACTACAGGTGATAAGAGCAGCCCTTAATGAATTAGATTTATTGTCCCAATATTAAATACTAGGAATATTTTTACGTTGGTAACTTCAGAAGCTTTGAATATCAAGTAACATTGATTTATAAATATAACCTGAAAATTCAACAAACATTTATACTTCCTTGTACATAGTAAAGGAGGTATTGCAATCGCGAAAAATTTCGGTTTTCAGATTCCAGCGGAAATACCCATTTGGACCATCCCTGAATCCATTTTGACTAATTTTGTCGTGACGTCTGTAAGTACGTATCTCGTATAACTCAAAAACGGAAAGCCGTAGAAAGTTGGAATTTTGTATTTAGGACTGCTATAACATCTAGTTCCGTATCTCCCATTTTGGTCATTACATAATTTCCAGAACTGGTACTTTACTTAAAGCCTATAATACATTGTAATGAAAAACTATTTTAAATAAAATAAGACTTTTATATCAATGGGAATAACATAATAGATTTTGGTTAAAATAGGTTAACCGGAAGTGATATATTACCTTAAGTTGTTGATAGTATTTCATTTTATTTTGATTTTAGAAATAAATGGGTCAAATAAAAGTTTAGTACATCAAGTATTATTAAATTAGCCCTTTGTATAAGCGAGATATGTAAATTTAAAAATTATATACTTTTTGGTTTTTGTAATAAAGCTGGGGCTATGGATTAAGACAAAAAATAACAAAAAAATAAAATAAATGGTAATGACAAATTACGTAAAATACGTGCAATATTATAATTGGGTCTATACTTCATGTTGGTCTTACGTACAAGGAAGTCGTGTGATGTCTATATAAGATTTTTTTATCGGTTATTCAATGCAAATTAAATTATAATTTGAGGATAAAATGTATTAATTTGTGACAATTAACGGTTTAGTTCTAAAATTTGTAAATATGTAGCTAATCTTTGTGTAGAAACCACTCAAAAATTGGAACTTCGCAGAACAGTGATGCCAATTTATAACCACAAAATTTCCCTATTTTCTGTAAAATCAAATCTAGACGATTTAGAGATATGTAAAACTAGTAATCATACATTATTATTGAAGTAATCAAGGCCCAGTTTACCAACAAGTCTTAAATTTTGAAAGATACTGTATACTAAAGATCAAGAGGACTGAAGCTCCAAATTTCTATTATTTAAGATTTTTACAACAAAACTGTCTATGTATCAAATGTTGAAGTGGTAAAACCAACATAAATCTTGAAATAAAAAAGCCAAAAATCGAATTACCTAAATGCTTCAATTATTTGACAATGGTTCGCAAGTGTAACTTTTGTATCGCAATTTTTCTTTTCTTTTATTTATTAATTTTGTAATGTAATGATCTTATTTTCCAACTGTACTTTAACTATCCCTGATGATGTTTCATTTGGAATCGAAACGTAGGAAAGTTAATTAAATTACTATTTAATTAACACTGTTTAAAACAACAATTTTATTTGAGTTCGAAATAGTCTGAACCATAACCGGTCAGTTGAAGTTATGGTCAAGTACATTATTGCCATTGTTTCATTGTTATCAGCTACCAATAATTTTGTAGATATGACTGGCGTAGTTCTAATTATAATATACGGTAATAAGCTCGTTAAAAATAAAAACAATTGAAGGAATGTAAACAATTTTACTTTCAACCAATTTTTCCGGCATTAATAGAGCGTAAACCAACCTTTAGCAACAAAAAACACATGCACCATGTGAAATTTCATTAATAACATCGAAGGCTGTGGTAAATTTAGCAAATACGGTTCTGGAGAGACAGAGCCGCGCCCTCGTCACGATAGAGTGAGGAGGGAGGCACGGAAAATGAACTCTGACCTTCCTCCAAGCTGTACTAGCAATGTAATCGTTTGAAAGTTGCATAGTCTATAGTCTATACACGGAGGACCATACACCATAGGAGTTGCTAGCTGGTTTGTTTTCGAAACGTTGTTATGAAATTAACAATTGATACTTTTATTTATAGATTTTTAAATAAAGGTGAACAAGATTTATCCGAGGCAGATATCAACAATGACAAGTTCCTTATCGAAAAATTATTAAACATTTTGTGTTTTTATCCCCTGACGGTATTATGTGATTATCCCTATATTTCATCCAAATTCTGGCATTTTGTTTCAATTTCCATTACAAGAGAAACGAATTTAATTCAACAAAACTGAAACCACCGCCAACCGTACAACATACCAGCAAAACAAAACAAGAATCGATATACAGACTCGACCCAAAACGCGAAACATTACAACAGAATTCGCATTCTTGCATAAAGAAACTTCAGAGGGAAACTATGCTCCCACGAAATACTAAAATTATCCATTTAAACCTCTGGGGTTGTAAAGGGACTTCGTAATTATTGCAGGCAAGACGAATTAATCGCGAAAATGCCGAAAGCGGAGTTTCCGAGTTTCCACTTTTCGAATTTCTAAAGAATCGTTAAATAAATTTATTGTCGATAATTTTTCCATATACGAGTTTTGTATTTATTGTTGCGATAATATTTATCATTTACGTCATATTTATGGCAATAGAAAATTATTGATATAATAATTATTGTTTAAAAAATAGCAAAATATATAAAGCATGGCGTAAAAATAACTTCGCGTTTTCAAAGTTAAAAAAACAAACAAAATACTTACATGAAATATATAAATTTTAATGACTTTAAATTAGACAATTTATATTCATTTTTATCTCGAATTTAAATATCAAAGTATTAAAAAAACACCTCATAGGTAATTATGTTACATACCTACATTTTTGATAAGATTTAAAAAATATTGATTATTTCCATATTGCAGGTTTTAAGTAATTCTATTGTATAAGAATACAATCAACAATAAAAAGAATGTTTACATTTGTTAATTTAAAAGTTTTTATAATGAAATACAAATATTTTCATGTTACGTGTTAAAAAAACTTTCTTTTCTTCTATGCTGTTTATATAAGTACATCCTTGTATTCTTGTATAACAATAATAAATACTTATTCATCAAGGTATTGTATTTATTTTATAGTTATTATATTACACAATTTATCACGTACTGTTCTTCAAAACTGTTATTACTACATATAACTATTATTTCTAATAAGTAAAATAAAATAGGAGTAATGAATTATGCAAATTGAAACCATTTTAATTAGGTGGCAATTTTTAACAAAAGTGATCTGAGCATTGCCCGTACAGTTTTGAGACTTATAAGTGCGTATTATCTTACAAGCCCATGAAGCCCGGGCTTGTAGCCCAAAATATTGAGGGGCGCCGGGACTGTGGACAGCATAAGTCAAATAATAAATAACTTACTAAGTTTTAAAGCACAATTGAAAGTAAAGACCCGTGTTACGCAAAACAGTTACCAACTGTTCGGGAGAACGGTCATTTTCAACTCTTAAAAGAATTAAGAGTTTTAAGAAAGATTAAAACTCTCTAACACAAAATTGAATAGTTTAGCCACAATAGCTATTTAAAATGATATGTTAAATAATCTTGATTTTACAGAGATTATTTGAAGTTTTTACTAATAACAAAGCTCGAAAAATTAATTTACTTAGGTCCGATAATTTCATCATCAATTAAACAGTCTATTAACTTTACTGTCGGTTGTAAGAACAATGTGGCATTAAACATTTGATACATGTGTAATATTTACAACTTATGATATCGATGCTACGTTTTTCTTTTAACTGACAGTTAAGTTAACAGACTGTTTAACCGGTATTTATTGATTGTTTTTCTCTTTACATTATGTTGTTATTTTCTTTATTTTTATATGATCATTTAAGTTTCGTTTACTATTTTAGTTTAATTTTATGTCTGAAGTTCTTCGTTCCTTATGTACGTTCTGTGATGAAAATAAATTGTTTATATACCGTGCGTTTTATTTAACTTGAAACATGGGATTTGTGATATCCGTAGTAACCAAATGACAGCAATGTATAAGAGCGTTCCATTTAAATTAGAACATAGCAAATAAAATACGAGTATTTTGATTTATTCATTTTAGAAATGAAAAGTATTGCAAGAAATATAAACATTTAATAAATATTCACTCTCACCCACAACCAATTCTTCATGGTTTTGAAAATGATATGTTTTAAAATGTTCTTTCCTTAGTAAACGATGTACCCTGGTTTTGCTTACATCCGCAACTTGCCTTATCGTTTTCGTAGATAATTTAATATTATTTCGTACCAGCATAATAATTTCGGGCATTTTTCACCTCGGTTAAAACATTATTTTACTTGCTTTCTTTACATGTTCACGTTTCACGCAACCATATCTCTTAAAATTGTTAAAAATTCGTAATATAGTTGAATCACTTGATGTTGGTCGATCAGGAAATGATTTACGAAATAAATCAGATACCTGTCTAAGGATAACGTCAGTACTACACCTTTGAATTATTTGCACTTTTTCTTGAACTGTATATATTATTTTTAACTTAGAAGTAAAAATACAACCCTAATTGACAGATAATATTCACTTGACAATGACAGCCTATGTTCTATTTTAAACGGAACGCTCTTATATATTGCGGTCATTTAGTTACTATGGAAATTGCAAATCCTATGTTTCACGTTAAAAAATACTCACGGTATATATATATACACTATGCGTTGAATAAATTGGAACAATGTTCATTTTTTGTTGATTGAATGCTTTCATTTTGATTATCGTAAGTAATCTAACTATTTTTTTTAAATTAGTATATTTATTTTGTATAAAGTTTGTGTATTTATTATATTAAAAAAACTCATAATCGAAAAGGGCGCAAATGTAACGGGTTTTGGGCGCTTTTGTTGCTTTATACGCCACTGCTTCTACTCAACTACAAACATATTGTCATTTCCGAAAACTTCAAAGAAAAATAGATTGGCACACCCAACAAAAAAATGAAAGATAAGCCGTGAAGATATCATTTTTTCAAAGTATGAAACCATTATTTATCTTTATCAGTTTTGCTGTAACATTATCATTTCCTGTTATCATATACGAGTATGAAAGTCGCGTTACTATACACGAAGACTTCTAGTCTAATAACGCAAGTATAACAATAATATCTGCAATATCTACATCTTTCTCGTGTTCTTTTTAATTTATGTAAGTTTCTTTCTCCGAATAATATTTTTAGATTTTCATGGTTTGTGGTGCATCTAAAAATAGTATATATTCCAATGGTCCATTCAAACTACAACTGTACATTGTTGTTCTTATGAATTATTGATGTCCCACTGAAAAGGTGAAGTTTAACTAGATCCCAAATTAAACTCATTTGAAAAGGTCATTGTTCCTAACTTTGAGCGCAAATATATCGAAAACAAAAAGAGATATCGACATGCGGTTTGAAAATTTGGAATGTACGTAACAAAATGAAAATATTGCCACGGATACTATTTTAAATAAAGATTATCGAAAATAGTTTTAGATTTTTTGCGATTTTGAAACATTTTGCGGGGTTTTCAAATATTTTATTATAAAACTGTAACTAGTTGATCAAAGTTTCGTATTCGTATGTAAATTTTTCCTTAGTTTGAATGCTGAAGTTGTGAAGTTTGTATTGTATGCGGTTTGTGTAAAAAAAATTGAAATATTTGTTCCGATCCAAAAATTTGAAATAGGGATAAAATTAAATGCGTCATGGATATATAGATAGCGTTGTAGTACCGTTGAAAATTTATAAACCTACTGAAGGTACCGGGTTGTCTACTGGTGACGTTAATAAGCAAATAATTATATTGGATTGTCTAATAAATACATGGACCGGTTTTCAAAGAATTTGTGTCCTTTATGCCCGTTTGCACCGGTATTACTTATTTGTTCCCCTTAGTTAAGCACCCCTTAGTTGGTAAGTTGCCCTTAATCTTAAATGGTTTGCACGAATAGAATATAGTTGTCGCTTACATAAGGGTAGCTTGGAAGAAGTATAAGAAGAAATTCTAGTAACTTTTCATTTTCGTATTATATTATTCTAGTAATTATTATGTCAAATGTGATTGGATATGTTAATAACCGGGGGAGGAAAACCAATTCCTATTGAAAATGTTGTGTTGGATATCCTTAATACAAAAACTATAAGAAATTTTGAAAATAAATTCGACGGTGATAATATTATGGTTTGTGATATCAATACGAGTATTATATACAGTAAATTTTGTACATTTTAAATTATTTCAGAATATCAGATCATCGAGTGCCAAAGAAGCAACGAGCTCTATCGATATTATGGCCATATTATGGTGAAAACAGTAAATTTAAATCTGTAAAAAACTATACAAATATACATATTTTTCAAAGTGTATATTTGACGCGGAATTTCAAAATTTATTAAGTTTATAACCTCAAAATCAACATCCACTATATCTAATTCCAAATCATTATCCACATTCATCTGTAGAAAATCAAAATATTAATATTTCTACATAAACAAACAATTATTAATTTATTGAACAGGCCTGAAAATGCAATATTTATTTTAAGGGTACCTCTAAGTGTCACCTGAACTGCAGCTTAAATTTAAGGAGCGCTGACGTGATTTAAGTGACTTTATAAATTGGTGCAATGCACTTATTTTGATAAGGGGTACTTAAAATTTAAGTTTAACCGGTGCAAACGGCCATTAAACAGTTAAATGTTCGTTCTATTGGAATCTTGATCTGTCAACAAACTCTCTCTTCGAGTATTCTTCCCTGTAACAATTCCTTCTGTCTGATATGTCTTGTACAACTTCCTCGTTCCCGTGGTAAGTTACAGAATCCCATCTCGTTATACGTGCATCTACTAAAGATGGCAGTGGCCTGTGGATGATGGTGATGCGCGATTGTTCGGTGGAGGGAGGCAAGACGGGGTTAAATGTCGAGGTGAGGTGACCTCAGTGGTTGCCCACAGCAGTGCAAGAGAAGAGCTTTTGATACTGATGGAAGACTAACTGGCGTAAAACGCGAAGATTTGAAACAAAGATGAAGATAAATGGTACAGGAAAAAAATATGCATGTACTGGTATTACAACGGCACAGATACACGCTTATATTCGCGATCAATTCTTATTGGCAACTTTTTGATTGTTTTAATATAGTCGATTCAATATTTCTACTAATGTTTTACAAGTTTTTCTTTTCGTCGTTAAATTAAAAATGCTAATAGAATCACTTTTTTTATTCGTCAAATCATTTACCAACGAATCATCTATTATGGCAGATTTTTAAAACTGATTTTCTCAAATATTGTTGCTTTATAAGATCGCGTAATTCTTTTTTAACTAGAAAATTCACAGGAGTTCAGAACGTGATTCAGAACTGCCTAGAATCCATGTACGAACTTATAGTTCTAGAATCGACTTGACTAGTGTTGGAACGATTTAGAACTGTTTGAGAATTTTGTGTGTTTATCCTAACCTATAAAATCACAAAAAAAACACCTGTTAGAAAACATTGTGCCTTTTACTGCAATATAATTTAAACTGTATTACAACAATCTCGTTCAAGAATTCTCCAACATCATGACTTTCGTTTGAAAATCACGACAAATCAAAAAAATCGCTGTCTTCTTCCATTACTAATTTAATTTAATAATGACAAAAACAAAATAAGTCAGATTAGGTACCACTTTAAAATAATTCAGAATTAAAAATTCTTGTAAAATCCTGGAACTTTAAGTACGATTCGTTGTTGGAACGGTAAAATGGCTTTGCGCAGACTAAGTAAAGTTCTGACCCGTTCTGAACTTTTGTTGGAACAAATCTGTTATAAAAGTCTTTCTTTTTCTTATTAAAAAAATAGTCCACTGAATCACTATTAATTTTAGTTCAGTCCTTAAATAGCTAATATCTTAAATACTATTGGTACTAGTTCCGTAAGCGATTATTACTAAAAGTTCTTAATCCGTATCATATTGATTCACTAGTTTTCTGACCAGGGTGGCAGCCAGGATCACATATACTCAAGACGGACAACCGAGTAAGTAGTCATGTCCGAGTGTGATTTTATATAATATTGTTTCAAGTGCTGGCAGATTCGATATTTAGATAATTGGGCCTATTCTGTAACCAGTGAACCAATTGAAAATATATGAAACCATTATCAATAGACCTTTTCAATTTAAAGAGATAGAAGATATGCGCACAGCAAGAACAACTGGGATCTATGGCGTTCGTTTTAAAAAATTTAGACGTAAAATGAGAGAAAAATCTTTGACAACTTTAAAAAACTTCTCGAAAAAAGTTACAAGAGCTTTTATTGGTGCTAAAATGTCTAACAATGTAAATTTTCACCGAGAATACAAGTGTTTTAATGGCAGTAATATTTTTGACGTTTTGTTTGACAGCCCAGCTGGCAATTGTGGCGCCATTTTACTTACTATTTGTAGCGATAGAAAGAGATAGCCGTTAAATTGAAAAGGTCTACTAGGATTTAGTTTTATAAAATATGAGACTTGAGAATATCACAGGCAAACAACCTGTACAAGAACAAAAGACTTTATTTCTGCACAAAATTGTTATACGCATTAAAAATTAATTTATTTTTCCTCAATGTCTATTTCTTCAATAACTTAATTAAGAAAGAAATATTTAATTAAATTTCAGTAATTGAAAATTGTTTTCAAGTCCATTGTTGACTTCAATTATTTTCTGTTTGTTCTTATTTCAATAATATATTTTGTTTGAAATAGATGAGTTCAATTTAAATAAATTACCTGGAGACGAAATTGCGGTTGGAATTAAATCGTAAATGTTGACTTACCTGAAAATAAAAAAAAGATAGGTTAGTAAACATGTAAACAGACAATCGGTAATAAAATTTCATGGGAACTAAATGTGTGAACGTGCATAATTTAGTTTTCTTTTTCTCGCTTCGACAAAGATATTGGTTTGTTTGGTTTCTAAATTATTAACTTGGTGAAAGAATGTCTAATAGCTAAATTAGGTCAAGTAAAAAATTGAGTAACCAATTTAATTTCTTTAATCGCATCGTGATACAAATGATATGAAATTTGAAACTACTTAACCTTAAAACTTTTTTAAAGATTAAAACTTGTAGAATTCCTTTCAATTAAATTGTATAAAAGAACTTTAAAACAACTAAGCAGGAAATTAGCATTTTGAGCTGCTATATGAACTACATAGTTTGAAACCCTGACGCTTAAATACCTTTGGCAAATTTAATGCAGATATACTTAGATGAGTAGATAAGTACTATTCATTACATTTTAAATATTAAAACTTTTAATATAACTTCTAATTTCCCGTCTATCAATGCTGACGAGGATCGCAACCCGAATACAAAAGTCAAATTTGCTGGTTCAACAAGTTTCTTTAATTATTGAAGTTCACAAACTGGAATAAAATGTTCAAAATCAGAGTTCATATTTCCCAGCGAACTTGAGATTAACTACCTCTGGATAGCGAGGGAGTACAGCACACAAAAGAAGTAATTTGTATATTCAGAGTTTAATTTAAGTCACACAAAGAACGATGTTTTCAAAATACGTGCATTTTTATGCACCAATCAGAAGGTTCACGTAAAAGAAATAAAAATTGTCTATCTTCGGCGGTAGCAAAGCTTTGTACTGTTAATCTAATGAATGGGTCAGCACAATAGTGGTTAGATTAAGCCAGACAGCACATTACATTACAATAGCGCAAGTCAATACTTTATTATTTGATAACAAACTATTTAATATAAATATACCGGGTGGCTATTAAAAAACGAATCCTGTTTGAAACTTCATAACTCCGGAGTAGTAAGATGTCGATTCCTAACCTTTTAGAGGTTGGTATATTTGTCATTTCTAAATATAATGACAAACTCTTCGGTTGGAAATAACAGATTTCAGTTCCACCCTACGGATTGGAAATGTTTATATTGGAGTTGCCTAGCAACATTGTCATAGATCCATATAAAAAGTAGGCTAAACAAATTTTAAAAGAGCTGTCAAAAATATTAATAAAATTAAAAATTATCTCATTGATTTATTTTGAAAATTATTGATTTAGAAAGAGGATGATTGTGAATAAAATAAATATTTCGGCAATATATGTAGGTACATAAGCCCACGGTTGTATGAAACATATCCCACCATGGATGTAATATACTAATCCCTTAGCAGAAAAAGGATTGAAAAGTATTGTTAGCAAATTTATATAGAAAAACAAGTGAACATAGATTTTCTAAATTTGCCAATCAAATCTACTACAAATAGCTTAAAACGAAGAACGAAGTAGGCTATTATTCAAGAAAACATAATTATTAAATGCGATTACAAAATAGCTTTTTAATTTGCCAGATAAATGTCTGTTGGTCACAAAACCTTGTTACCTAGCAATTTGACAATAAAACTGTTTTAATACAATCACGACACCGCAGGTGGGGTGATTTTATTTTTTAAACAGTTGAGTCAAATTGCTGTCAGTTTACAAGGTTGAGTTGTCAAACTGAAATTTATCCGAAGGAAATAAAATGCTAGAGTAAATTCAGCGAAATAATTTAACCACAATTCATATATGAAAAGGTTTATTTAACAATTTAAATTATTGGTGTCATTTCGAATTATGTAGTTGTAACATTGTCAAATTTTCCCTAAGTTTTGTCCAATTATATCAAAATTTCTTCTAATAATGGTACCTCAATTAAGTAAATTTGAGATAATTACAACTTGTCACCAAGAAAAAAAATTGGCGTGGCAAAAAGTGCGGAAGAAGATGGTTCTTTTCTAGCATAAATCATGCTACCTATTAGGCGACTGATAGAGAATGGTTCAATTTTCAGAAAACCTAGGAGTGGAAGGTCAGAAAATTCAGATGTAGAACATTAATTGTCCGTGGTTTTCTAAAAATTGATCCGGTTTCTATCAGTCGCCTAATATGACGATTTATATTAGAACTAGCCTTCCATGGAAATTCTTCTACAATTTCGGATATATATGAAATATTAAAATAAGCATTTCTTTCCCTTCTCCCGTACTGTATCCGCATTTGTGCAAAAAATGTTATTTAAATGCTAAATCATTACTATAAATTAAAATAAACGACAATTTAACATTAATGAGGCTATTATAAATTGAAAAAGGAAACTTGTTTTCTGTAGTACCAGTAATTGTTTTAAAACTATTATTTTCCGAAAACCTGGGAGTGGAAGGTCAGAAAATTCAGATGTAAAACATGAATTGTCCGAGGTTTTCTAAAAAGTGATCCGGTTTCTATCAGTCGTCTAATATCACGATTTATATTAGAAGTGGCCTTCCCTGGAAATTCTTCCGCAATTTTGGATCATAAGCGTCCCCAAATAAGTTTAGCACAATAATTACTTTTTGACGGTGACTATAAAATATTATGAAATAAGCATTTCTTTCCCTTTTTCCGCATTGTAACCGCATTTGTGCAAAATATGTTATTTAAATGCTAAATCATTACTATAAATTAAAATAAACGACAATTTAACATTAATGAGCCTATTATAAATTGAAAAAAGAAACATGTTTTCTGTAGTACCAGTAATTGTTTTAAAACTATTATTAATATAATTTACGATAAAATCGTCCTTTATTTAATAGCAAACTAATTTCAGATTAAGTTTACTTACAGCGTTTTAAAAATAAATCACGTTGTATATTTTTATAAAGTTTCTTTCAAATCGACATATAATAATACAAGCCGCGTTTGAGCTGAAAAAAAATCAATAATTCCGAGTAATTTATCATGTGCGAAATTTTAAACCAGCAACATTCCAAACACCAATCATATATCAAGCTCAAAGTCCATTATAATAAATTCAATGAACTAAAGTAATTTATCAATCAAACCTTATTCTGATTATCGACATTTGTCAAAACGATCTACTATTAAATACTCGTAACAATCACGCAAGTACATAATTGCATATCATTACCAACTTTTTCATGTTCAGACAACCTGGTCTATTATGAGATGAACGCCGGATGAAGGAATTAAGAAGAATCCCAAAGAAGAAAACAAAGATTAATTGAAGAAATATCCACCAAAAACGTGAGAAATCCTCCCAAAATTAGAAATATTCGTGAGATTCTCAACGCAACGCGTGACAAGTTGAGGAAGGTTAAGATGTTGTATCCATGGAAACGATGAGATAACCGGAGTAGTAGGTAGGTGTCGATGTAACAGGTTTCTGTCTGTGATCATTTTTATTCGCAATATTAAATGGCATTGTTTAAATAACAATTGAATCAGTAAATGTCCATATTGCAAATTTCAAAATTGATATATGGAATATAAATTCATTATAAATTTGTTTTGTTATAAATCATAACAAAAACTGCTTTATGTATTCATATGATTCATTCAGGGTAAAGCAAATTTGCAAATAGATACAAAAATTTAAATTGACAACAAAAACAAATGTGTGTATGTATTGAACAGGATATAAAATTTATTCAGGGAGCAAATCAATAACAGAAGTTCAAATACTTTTAATATGTCTAAATGCATCACAAAAATGTAAGGAAAGGGGTAATCGGTATTTCAGTAAACCATTTACTACAAAAATTCAAAAACGGTATATTTTAACTAAAGGCGCTCATAAATTAAACTGCCTATAACAAGAAACATAATAATTTAAAAGTACAAGTCTCTTCTAAGTTTGGAAAATGGAAATGTAGTAAGAACATTTTTTTTTTTAAATAAAAATAAGAGAAGTGTATTATTTATTTAGAGTGTTTCCTAATGATATTAGTAATATACAGAATGGATAAGTGCGGCTATGTGTGTTTCATGACCAGTTGTAAATCGGACTTCCCGGATTCAATTCCGATGGATACCAAACTTGAAAATGGGAAATTATTTACAATTTTCGATTATAGTTTGTTTCAAGATATTTGCAAACGTACCTGCTTCGACTTACTCAGCAGATGGCTTCTTAAATGGGCTTGATGGGTAATATGACAGGGTTGTAACATAATTTTTGAAATCCAGCACACGAAATAGTTGTGTGGAATTTAATATTTCACTTGAATTTTAAGAAATACAGAACAGAGAATATGACATTAAACCAAATATAAAAACAGGTATAAAAATTTGCGGGATTTTGAGAAAGTACCGCTACATCGTTTTCCAAAATTTTGCTAATCCTCTCCTGACGCATAGGATCGTAAATACCATGTTTGTTTTGCGGTGTACCGCGTCAGTATGAAGGCAGGTAGATTTGCAAATATCTTGAAACACACCATAGCAGAAAAGTGTTTTCTGTGGTTCATTGAAAGCTAGGAGGAGAGACCAGGTAAATTTCCTCAACGAAATGGATATATCGTCACTACCAAAATTTGCGAATAGAAACAGATTAGCACACCCAGAAATGGGTAATAAGCCGGCAAAGATATATTTTATTTATATTTCTAGAATGTTCAAAATCATAGTAGCGATATTTCAATTTTTATTTTATTTTTCAAATAGACTTTATTAGTCTTTTTATAATGTAAACTTATAATTGGAGATGAATATATTTTTTGTGCCTCCATCCGGTATAAGAAGTATTACTCCAAATCGTCCGGAAGACTTGGCCGACAAAATAAGTTGGCATTACTGTTCAGGTGATATGCCATTAGCACTATTTTCAACACATCAGCACAAGAAATCTTGTGTATTGTATTACACGTCCTGAAACTGTTTTGCATGTGTTCGTATTGCCAAAATATACTCGCACTCGCAAAACTGCAGTATCTGGACTAGATACAAATAAATATTAAAAGTCTAAGCCGACGTTTCGATACCTATTGGAGCTTCTTTAGCGCGAAAGACTATATCCTTTAATATTTGAAATACATAAGTAATATATACAATTTAACTTATTTCTTTAATTTTTAAGATTAAAGAACATTTGACAGGAAGTATAGAGATTTGTCAGAAGTAGCACTAAGTGCTTGAAGAGGTATGAATATACAGACTATAGATTTTTAAATTAAAGTTCAACTGTTTTCACCACTTTTTAACTAAGTCCTTCAAATATTTTTTTTTCACTTTATCGTTCAATGCATTTCGTCGATGATAGAAATTTGAACCCAGCAAAATCTCAACTTTAGCAGGTTGTAAATTAATTGTAAATGTACCTTAATTGCATAGTGTAATCCCGCTATTAAATCCTAAAATATATCCGCATGTTTCCATCAATCAACCAAGTCCTCTGCAGTTCTTTATCCTCAACAAGGAACTCTCATCGAACAAGCCCCATAAAATATGGTCGACGTTGCATGTCTTTGGGTCCGTTACGCGTCACCTGCCACTTGCTATGCCACTTACTACGTCACTTGCATAGAGTATTGTACGCGTGCCAAACGCACTCGGTGCTTGCAGAATAATACCGATCAAATCATTAGAAATGCACTACGCATAACTAGAACACAGTAGGCAGCAGGTTATTTTCAGAGTAAAAAACCGATGCGAGATATCACTAACGTTTGAAATGGAGCATAATAAAATAATTGGAAGATCAATTAATTTCAATAGTTGGCTAGAAATACTTTGTTTTTGTTTAATTCAAGATTTGATTTGTAATTGACCGTGCCACATTCTAGTTCGAAAGATATTGTACGTTGCATTCGGATACGAATAAAATTTTCAGTTAAAAATGGAATACTCGTATAGCGCTTGAGAGTCGATTAGTTTTACCTGCATCAAACTTTTATAAACGTAAAATCAAACTTTGTTCAAACTACGAGTGCATATTGTTGTTGTAGCTCAGTATTAAAAATTAAAAAGATGAAAACAAAACATGGTTAAATAGTTATTTATGATACGTGTTAAAAATGGCATTTTATTTTGAAAAAAAGGAAGTTTGGAACTCAGTGTGAAGCGGAGTGACCTAAACTTTAGAAATTCACTCGTAAAGCCTCGCATTATAAAGACCATTTCTCAACAATGCAAATTTTAATTGTAATTTATCGAAAACATAATTTCTATTTCAGAATATTTGTTACTAGTATTAGTTTCAATTATTATAAACAAATTTATAATATTTTATGTAGTACATGTAAAATACTCTATTATCAATTAATAATTTTTCACATTTTTGAATTCCGGTTCCCTTTTGACCGATCAGAGGGCTCAAATAATTTCCCTACCTTAACCTGTGATCCATTATCTAAAATTTATAAAACCACAAGAGCGGATAATACGTTATTCTGCACGAGTGCAACACTTTTTCTATAACCACAATTCTGCAACTCGTTGGTTAATTTTTAACCACTGGTTAAAATTTTTATCCAATAGTTATTGATTTGACAACTAAAAATCCCTTTTTTTGTTATATGTCAACATACTTGATTGGTTAAAAAATTTAAACAGTGGTTAAATATTAACTACTGAGATATAGAATAGGCCCCATAATGACGTAAAACCAAAGATAATTTGACGATTTAATGATTATTTTTAAACACTTTATTATTTAGAGAAAGGTAAATACATTTTTATCGGTTGATAAAAAAGTGACTTTCCTATTAGTCGCCGCCAAAGCGATAAAAATATTTTTGTTTTTGACTTACTTTACATAACATGAGTTATCAAAATAATAATAATACAGTTTTTACTTAACCTAACGGAATGTTTCTTGATTTTTTAAAAATATGATTAATTTTCAAGAATATTTTATAAAATATAATAACAATAAGAAAAAAACATTTCACAGTTAGTACCATGTCTAGGACCGTACAAATATTTATACGCAATTGCAACCATTTGGTTTTCTAATTTTTGATAAAGTTCAAGATGAAAATCAAATTTGGAATTTGAAATATTCGATAATTAAGTCAAAAGACAACTAAAATTCACCTGTGATTTATTTCCAAAAGGTTGTGTTCTATATAAGTTTGTTACATATGTTACGTAGCGCGAAACATAAAAGGAACGCACAATCGTACGAAAATAGAAACCCATCTATTTCCTTGGGACAAGTCGCACGAATATATTTGCTTCATACGAGTATTTCAAAATATACAAAACACAACCTTCACAATATTTAGAAGAATTTAAAATCAAACTATAAATCAGATGTTCATTGAGAACAGAAAAAGGAAAAAAAATGTTTGTAAGAAAAAATAATTGAGAATGAAATAATTGGACGTCAGTACACAAGAAGATAGAAGAATAAGTGCAATGGTTGGACATAATAATAATACAAAAGGATAGAATAGTAAAAGTTGTCTATAAAACAAGAATAAATAAAAAGAAAGGCAGACTGCTTCAAACATAACACATGAATGGTTGAATAGTGATGTCCAAGAGTCCAAGACTACGGCTTTTTATAAATTACCAACTGCATATGAATTTTTACGACAAATAAAGGAAAACAAAATAAAAAATGCTATATTTTTTGTACTTTTATACGCATAATGAAGCATTTTCATGTAAAACAGTGGCGCCTGACGTCACAACACGTTAAAATTGTCGATAGCTATTAAGTCCAATCCAGTTCAGTCCATATTCATATAGTTGGTATCGTCTTTTCTTTCATCTAGTTATATTTAAAATTTACTGCTATTGACAATATACTCATTACTGTACATTTGATTTTTATATAGATACAAACGATAAGTCCTTAGCATTTATTAATTTGAATATAATTTCTTCAAAACTGTTCTTACTTCAAAAATACTTCTGCTGGAAGGTTGACTTTTGTTCCTTAATTTTCTAAAGAAATTCTCCTTTTGTTTTAATATAGGTACTAATGAGAAATATTCGTTTTCCGGGAATGGACTGTGTCATATTTTGAGTCAGAGCTCAACGTTTCGCCCGCAGTCGTATGGGGCATCTTCAGGAGCAAGGAGGATTGTACTGTCTTAAACAAGGTTACCCGATGTGTCAACCACGCTAGAGGCCGACTTTAAGCAACAAGACGGGGAGACTCAGTTTACAAGGTTACCCCTCTTGTTGCTTAAACTCGGCCTCTAGCGTGGTTGACACGTCGGGTAACCTTGCTTAAGACAGTACTATCCCCCTTGCTCCTGAAGATGCCCCATACGATTGTGGGCAAAACGTTGAGCTCTGACTCAAAATATGACACAGTCCATTCCCGGAAAACGAATATTTCTCATGACTCAGACTGTGGAAGCCTAAGCAATTATAGGTACTAATTTTCAATAATAGTTATTTGTCCAATTAGGCACTAAAATACAAGATTTACAGCAGAGGCTGCCGTTTCATGAATGCTGCCGAAACTGTAAATCTGTGTTTGGTGCCGAGTCCAACTTTTGTCCGTATTCTGAGCGCACTATTATAATAAAAGCGCTTTTATGGAGTGCGCTTTTACATTATATTCTTATGAAGAGTTTGCTCCATAAAAGCGCTTTTATTATAAAAGTGCACTCGGAATACGGGCCATAATTTTATTGCCAGTTTTAGAATTAATAGTAATTTTTGAAATTTATAGCCATTAATATATGTTGCTATGCGCAATAGGCAATAAAGGAGGCATTTGACAGACTGTTAGCTGTCAAAAAATCGCACTTTTAATGTCAATAGTCAAAATGTTTTTTTTTTGTAAAAACTACGTATGAGACCTCCATTATTCCCTTATCAAACCAATTAAAGGCCGTTTTCATAATAATAACAAACTTTATCTTCACTAGCATTAAATTAAAATTAAAGTTCTGTTCATTATCATAATATAACTCACTGTAGCATTACTTTAAATTAAATATAAAGTCTTAAAATAAATTTAATTTAAATCTTAAAGTGAGGCTGATCATGAAATTCGCTCTAATCAGCGTACATTAGTAAATTATAAATAAGAGATTAGGAATAGGTACTTATTTTCAAATTTTAAAAATATTTAAAATAAAAAAAATGTAAACGTCATGCTTCATATGTAGGACCTCATGACGTTAAAAGTTATACTAGAACATGTTTATTTAAGTTCGTGGTAAATAAATTTAAATGTATATAGTATATGTAAATTCATGACAAAGTGTTTATTAAACATTTAACATTTCTTTCTATATTATGAAATATTTCCACTTGGAAGATAACTGTCAAGTATATTAAATTGATTATAATATAAAACGCAGTTTCCAATTAACTCGAACAATATTTAACATTTGTTTTAGTTTGCGCAACAAAACAACTACAAAGTTGTAGCGCTATCAAAAACAAACAAGTCTAGTTTTTCCTATAATAAATTTATATAACCCCTAATCTCTATAAGTTAATTAAAATGCATTGAACATAAAAGTAGTTTGCAGTATAGATAACCCTAAGTATTTTAGCGAGTATACAATGTTATATTAGAGCAATATATTCCCGTTGCTAGTTGTTAGTGGAGTTTCGATATTAGGCACCCTGCTGCCATGTACGCGGTTAATTGTTGTCATCGCTCTTACACTCACGGGTTAATAGCTACTGCTATTGGCGGTTGCGGGTCAAATAACTGGCAGTCTGGTCGATTTAGCTGTTATACATGGTGTAAAATAGTTCCATAGTTTATTCGCCAGAGAGAAATATCTGTTTTCCGCTAGAGAAATTGACACTCGTTACTGATGCGCCGCAATGTGCAGGAAAACCGCAATTCCAATGCGAAAATGTACTGTTCACAAAATAATAATTACAATACATGCGTATGTAGTTAAAACATCTTTTACCCTTTGGGAATTGATGTAATTTTGCTTTTTATTGCATATTTGTTTCACTGACTGATTCGTACTATAATCTCGATCCTGATGTGGGTAAGGTGTTAATTACTCGAAATCTCAGTCAAATAGCATTTATTTTTACGGTGTACACTTGCATCTTTGTTACATACATGTACATAATATATTTGTGGATTCAATTTTTCACTTCCTACTAAAATTCATTAAGAGCACATATACATCCATTTCCTCTTTATGAATTTTTAAGTACGAATAGTCTTGAAAAGATCATTTCTTTGATTTCTATAATCCCTGCAATTTCGACAACAATAGTGTAAAACGCATATGGTGAACTTATAGCAATAGAAAATAGGTTTTATTTACAAGCTCTTTCGGTTCACAATCGCTTACACTACGACTATATTGAGAATTGACCTGACAAGTACTTATTGTGGAAATTATATTAGTAAAAATGCCTTGCAAGAACGACCACTAACAAATTGTTTCACTGAATGTTGTTACTTGAGGACAGGGTTGTTAAAAAAGCCGTTTTTTGAATTTTGGACGGGACAGTGGTTAAATTTGGTTTTAACCGTCTAAAATTGGTCAGAAATGGTCAAAACTGGTCAAAATGACTAATAATTCATTTTAAATCATTTCACTAGTTGATTTTACATTTATTATTCATTTTTAAATGAACTGTTCCATAAATAAACAGAAGATGATATTGTTAAAATTATTATGGTATAACTCATTTATTAATTTAATCCGTCGCATATTGTAGGCAAACATGTTCGTACACGTCTTGTTGCAGCGGGCAAGAGCTAAAAAACTACAGAGTCTTTTGTTTTATTAAATGAAATAAATGTATCAATGGCATGTTAAAATTTTCAAATTTGAATTCCTAGTGAAATAACGTATTATTTGAATGGTCTAATGTATTTTGACCAATGGTAGTGGTCAAATTACATTTTGACCAGGACGGTTAAAACCGGTTAAAACCTGTGGATAAAACCACTCTGGTCAAAATACCTACAACCCTGCTTGAGGGCCATATTCCACTATTTGCTTTTGATATATTTATTATTAAGTATAATATAGAATTTTTTTTGTTAAAAGCAGGTTTCCGGAACTACCCAAGAGGTACTGCCTTCAGCCCGTTAACCCTTATTCGAATGGAGGGTTTCCCAAGAGACCTATTAATTTGATAAATATTCTGTTCTCATTTTTACAATTCGTGGGTCTTCCATATTGCTCTTCCTATTATCCAACTTTCTGTAAGTGAACCCAATCGTCTTTAAACATCTGTTTTTGACAACGATAATGAGTGAAGTAGAAAACAGAATTATGTACTGTGTTATTGATATTGCAATATTAACAAGTACGGCTCTTGTAAGTATATCTAGAAAAATCGGTACGAATTGTAAATTGTCCAAGTCAATTCTCGATTTAATCGTTTTGTAAGTGATTATGAAACGAAAGAGCTTGTAAGTAAAACCTATTTTCTATTGCTATAAGTTCACCATATGCGGCTTTCGCTATTGTGGTCTAAATTGCAGGGATTATAGAAGTCAAAGAAATGATCTTGAACTAAATTATACCATCTCCGAAACACCTTAAACGGTATAATTTTCAACTGTTGGTGTAGATTAAATTAAAGACGTTAATAATAACTAAAAATGTTAATATTTGTCTACTTTTCAGTCCCTAATATTAAGACAATAATTTCGTTAATCTCATCGTTAATAAAAAAAAGTAAAAATAAATAGTAAGGGAAAATGGTATTAAAATGAAAAATGCAAAATCGATAATAAAATGTATGTTGATTTTCAGTTTAAGTTTATAATCCCTTGATAAATCCAAGTCACTGGACATTATTTTCTGATGTAAATGTGATATACCCTAATATTTAATATTTGAAATATAAAACAAATTCAATTGATAAATTTATGGAGAAGGCACAAAAAAATTGTCTATCACACGTCCAAGAAGTACTTTGCGAGTGATCGAATTTCAAAATATCCGCACCCTCCCAAAAATGCAGTTTTACTAGTGAAACAAATAACTATTATCTTTGAATCAGCGTGTTGTTATATTGGAATTTATAATTTGTAATTTGATGTATTTCATATCCGATCATAACATGCAGATTACTAGGATCCTAGTTCTTTAATCTGCACATCTATCTGCATTAGCATTTGATAATAGTGAGAGAAATATTTAATAAACATCTTGACATGAACTGGTTTTATATAACTAGTATTTACATTTACTTCGTTGATAATTTATTAGACAAGAGCTTAAATAATAAATAGGTAGAAAGCATACTATAAAAGCGATTTATGCCCCTGGTGTTTTGATAAAACCAGAGCTTTTAAGACACTTAGGTAAGTTAGTAAGTTTTACAACACCGAAATTCGAGCTAATGACGTGACTTCTTTTCATAGATCACTTGCCGTGTTCAATTCCGAAATTTGCGTGCAAGACAAACCCATTATCGGCATTCAGAGCCGAAACCAATTACAGACTAATTACCAGTTCCTTTCTTTCATACCTAAATGGTGTAGAAATCACGGAAGCCTACAATTTCTCTAACCAAATACAGGACAAGCGAAAAACAAAAAGTTATATGACAACGCCGTGTGGGTTAATTAAAGTGCAGGAGCTTGTCTACCGTAAGCGTCTAATGCTAGGCTTTAGGCGACGCTTACGTAACGAAACTCTATGCAAGCAACCGCAGATATATTACTCCAGAAAAATTCAGAACTTGAACATAACTAATTTGCATGTTGCATTACAGGAAATAAGTGAGTTCAACCATTGAATAAATCTTTTTAAGTATCACTATTTTTCATAAATAAAGTTTTTTCTACGAGAATGAATCATAAATGTTAATGCAATTCATAGGTTCTCAAGAAATAACGAAAAGGCGAACGTTATATTAATATTTATCACGCTATTTTCTCATATAAATATCGAACAAAAATGTGTTATTTTCTCGTTAACCAATTTGGAATTGAATTCTACGTAGAGGTAACAAGTATACCTAACCGCCAAGTTTATCTAGAACTGCAGAGAAAGCTGAGTTCAATGGTCTCAGCGCACGAGCCACAAGCAACATTAGCACTACTGCGTTGTTTACTGTCTAACACTGCTCATTAATATTGTATTAACTCTAGGATAGTATCACATTTTACAATTCTTCCGATACGTTCTACCGGTATAATAAATCTGTGTAGACATATTAAACAAACATTTGTTTTCAGTTGTCAAATTGGTTCTTTGTTTTCGAGAATAACACATATATTATGGATAAAGATATATCAACTGGAGTGACACGTAATGCACATGAATACTATCTGATAATTAACAATAATAATAATCCACAATGCAGACACTAAGCACGAAATGCTAAATACGTGACCAACAGTTAAATCAAACAATGAGACCGTGATATCTGTTGCGAACAAACAATATATATTTTCCTCATTCCCTCAGATTTCATTGAATTCATTTTGAAACTTTTCATCATAAAAGATATACCACCATAATAAGAGCGCCGGATTTATTTTTTAAATAAAACAAATCTCATTTTGTTTATCTGACGTGATTTTGATTGAATAATAAAGTACACGGATTCCGATAAAATATGGAAAAGAATGTCATAAAGAAACCACTGCGTTTGTGAATTTTTGGATTTTGGGTACGGAGAATCCTCAAGTGACTCACAAGATTCTAATTCATTTTTAGCGAGCATTTTGGACAGTTGTGCATACGCAATAGAGAAGTCAGCGATAAATAGTCAGAGGAAATGAAACCGATTCTATTTCATTTGATAACAGGATCGCTGACTTCCTTGCAGTTATCACATTAGAGTAAGTCAGCGATATGAACTGAAGTCATGGATAATGCGTGACTAGTCAGATATACTAGTTCTAGTGTAATAAGACCTTCTTCTATAATCAACTGATTAGAATGAATCTCAGTGGCATGTAGTCCCAGCAAGATGGCGCAAGAAACAATTTTTGCTTCAGTGCATATTTAAGGACTATACCAACCACCCTCAAACAATTTCTGAACTCAAGACCGAAATCAAACGTGCATGTTATTATTAATGAAATTGAGCTACAATCCTGCCAAAAATCATTGAAAATTTTATCAAAAGAGAGAATGCGAACAAAGTTGTAGGGGTCATTTGAATGATATTCTTTTCCAAAATTAATCGAAACATACATATGTACTACAATAATTTAAAATTTGAATCTGGTGCTCCAATTGGGACACCCGTTACAGTGCCCTAGCGTTGTTGAGCCAACAAAACTCCAATGTCGCTGGTAAATGGCGAAGATATTTGGAGAATCCCAGTCGATCGGGAAAATGATTAGAAACAACTTGCAAACATTACCAACTTCGAACTTGACACTTTGCGGGTATTCTACATTGTCTTCGCTTACATGCGTGATAGCGTAACATACATGACGAAAGATAACGGACCCGTAGAAACAGATGTGTCAGACGTTGTCAACTGAGATGCCAAAAACATAATGACTCAGTTTGAAAGCTTGGGAAGTTATTTTGAAGACCTCAAGTTATTTTCATCGAAGGTATTGTTAATGGTCTTTTATGATTTACATGGTTGGGAAACAATTTAGTAGCACGGTCTATTTAACTAAAATTAAAGCAGGCACTTTTCATTTAAAATTCCGTTCAAATTGGCTAACTTCCTTATTATCCCCTGTAACAACTAAATATTTAATTTGAAATATTTTTTGGCATCAAACAGCCTACGTAATATTGATAAAAAACATTCATTATTATTTTGCAATCCAATAATATTGATACTCCGAAATAATATTAAGATGTTTCTAAAATCAAAACTTGTATTTACTGGGTACAATTTCTGATTTGCAAATATCAATGTATCTATTTAATTTTTTGACTCATATGATTCATAATTAAAGTAACAAATCAGCAATAAAACTGAACATTTTATTTTTGCCATTTTTTATCTATTTCAAAAAAATATATTATATTTCATTTCTCTAAAACGATGGATTGATGAAACTGAAAAGTTGGTGAAATGATTAGATTGACAGTCTTCTATAACAATTTATTTTTATATCAACATTTCGATTACTACTCCAATTTTTTTCAGGGTTAAAGAATAATCAATAAAAAAAAACTCGTACAAATACATGGAATAACATTGGGACACATATTTACTCAAATAATAAATTCGTCAATGGTTTGAAGTACGTACGATCAAAATGGATTCTCGTGGCCGCGTGCCTGAGTGTCAGGTCGTGAATCTGGGAAACCGGGTTCGATCCAGAC
This sequence comes from Harpalus rubripes, assembly GCA_963082715.1. Classification (NCBI taxonomy): domain Eukaryota; kingdom Metazoa; phylum Arthropoda; class Insecta; order Coleoptera; family Carabidae; genus Harpalus; species Harpalus rubripes. Next base: position 28,654,387 of record OY720460.1, on the reverse strand, counting down.
CGACACCAAATATTTCCAATTTTAAATGGTACAAAATTGACCCCTGTGGTGCACTCTCCACGCCAGCAATGAGTGCCCGTGAGGTGACCCCTAGTAAGCGCCCGCATGGTAGAAATATTTCATCATTAGCGATATCTGTGTACAAAGCAGATTGGCACACCCAGCAATGGGGCAGTAAAAAAAATCTAAAATAATGTCCGAGTATATTAAAGCCATTCTAACCGTTTGTTCAAATTTTTCAATTAAATACTGTCTAGCCTGAAGATGGTTACAGTAGTCATCCAAACGGTATAAGAATAAATTGTTGTGGAAGATTAGCAGTCGGATCATTGAACCTACTGTCAGTACTGTCCACTCAGATTTCACAAAGAATCAAAAAAATTTGTTCAATAATCGGTTGTCCCCAACATAAAATTTTACGCGTGCCTTAACTGACAATATTGCATCGAAATAAAATGTCAAATGAATTGTTTTACAATTCTGAAATAAAAAGGGTCGCTTAAAATTTAAGCTTTCTCCATTAAATGTTTATAATAGTTATTTTTCGTTAAAACAAACATTTTCATTTCAAATTGAATTTATTAGTCGTATTATATTACTTTTCCCATAAATGTCAGATGTACCCAAAAAAATTATGGTAGGCACGTAAATTGCAGTGTATTGTACTCAATAATACTTGCAGACCAAGCAATACTTCAAATATTGTGCAATTATATCATGAACAACAAATAAATTTCTTGGATATCTAGCTAGGTACCGTTTTAGAAACTAATGAAGCACGCCGATCAAAAATGCGAAAAAGAACCTAGCAAGTTTTTTCTTGTTACATAATTGGTTGAACCGTTGTGGCAATTTATTCCGATCAGTTTGACCAAGGAGTTAATATGAGAAGAAAAAATGTCCAAAACACATACGGCTGACCTAATAACGGGCCGCACACATTCCTTGACCGGATGGTACCGTTAAAGTTAAGTCGATCCAGTCCCGTTAGGTGAGATCTCGCGGCGACAGCGGTATTCCTCTCTCTGCCTTCTCAATCTAACGTGGCAAAAAACCAAAACAAGAACGAATCACAAATCAACCGAAAAAACTGACGTGGATCAATGACCTCTGCTGAACGGATGTGGAATTAACACCGTAGATGGACTGACGATGTCTTTGATTAATGACTTCGGTATAGATACGTCATCTTGCAAGGGTTAGGCTAGGCGCTAGGCGTGACACAAATAGATGTATTTATTTATTACTCACTAGGTGACTCAGTTTTCGCGCGATTTGCATAACCAAACCATGGAAAGAACGTTAAATATTTACCTATGTTTATCTAACAATTAAAACGTAAACAATAGATAGTTGTGTATACTAAACATCTACTAAATTATGATAATTCGCATTATTGTGTTACTGATCTACAAAAGTTATTGCAAAACAGTAACATACCTTGAGATAAATTATTATATAACGTGTAATACGAGGACATTTATCACATATTTCCATAAAACTTTATTCAGTACTTCAAATTTGCAAAAACCTTGGCATTTTCATAACTGTTGCTATTCAACTTGGAAGTAAAATAGTTTAGAACATAATAGTGCACCTTATTTTTAGCTTTATATTATCAACTAATTTAAATTTTTCAATGTCATGACGATAAGGTCAGCACTAAATGCGTAACTCAAAAAATAACCTATATTTGAGACAAAATACGACAATTTATTTTTTGTATGAAAAATCAAATGCAGCAAGAAGTTCGATAATTCGAATATTTTTAATCCTAATTATTGTATTGTATCTATAATACGAGTACAAACGATTGGCTCCCAATTTTTTTTTCTTTTTTAATGTGGAAACTACAACAGCTGCAAAATGTTATCAATAATTTTATATGACCAAAAAATGATGTAAACAAATAAAACTAGCAGGTTCAACTTAAAAAATTCTTTAATTGTGCAAGCGCCTACGTGGCGAAACTTAATATACATTTTTACCTCCCGCTACCCTTAGTAAGGGAGGTATAGGGATCGTGCTAAATATCGCATATCAAGATTTTGGTAAATGACCACGTTTTAAGGACCCTAGAATCCAATTTTAACATTTTCACGATGATGTCTGTGTGTATGTGTGTGGATCCTGCTTACGCTCCAACTCAAATACTATCGTTCAGAAAATTTTGAAACCTTGTATTTATACCTTATTTTAATACGAAAAGAAGCCATTAGATTTTGGTGTATATCAGATAACCGGAAATGGCATTATACTTGAAGCTCAAAATAGTTTTTCTCCAAAAAATATCTTTAAATGTTATTTTTTCGAGATTTATGTTATAATACTTTTTCTATACATTTTATGGGTAAATTTATAAAATTATCTATAATTTAAATCACAGAGCCTGGGTTTTAAACAAATACAACTACTTGATTGGACAGTTCATACCTCAAATGTATGTACCTGACAGATAAATGTCATTGTCAAAGAACTAATCATTTCAAATTAATAATAGTAACGTTTTGAAAAGCAAATCGTAAATAGAACCATAGTTATATGGAATGGATCTTAATACAGTTTCCGCAATAACTAAATATGTAAGTATGTATATTTGAATTAAGAAAAATTAAATAGCGGGAGGTTTAGTGTTGACCACATCAGATTTTTAAGTATTGAAATACAGGGTTTATAGGTTCACCATTTTTATTAGATAAGTTTCGCTATAACATTAGCTTCAACAGATCTCTCTAAACTTAATACATGTATAATTATAAATGCATACATATGTCTAGATTATATGAAACAAATATAATTGACATATGTCGAAAAGTTATAGATGTAATCCGAACATTTTTTGATTTTTTTAAGCCCGTCTAACGGTTATAATTTTGTTACCAAATTTTGTGATCGTGTCAAAAAGATATTTTATAATTTATAAAGAAATTTGTCATGGAATCACAATTTGTCAAAACAGCCGTTTCCAATTAAACAATATGTTATCAAATTTGTTAACAAATATGATAACAATTTATGGTTGTACCAAATAGGCTTTATATGAGACGTAAAAAACGTCTGGAATTCAATATTTATTTCCGGCTTCAACATATTTGGGTATCTCTTGTGTCTTCTTCAGGACATACAATAATGATTTTTTTAATTACGGAAAACTATCGATTCCCTTTCCGTAATATAAATATTTTCTTTGTAAAATTTGTAGCTCGTTGTGGTCGAAAATAGAGACCGAAGAAAAATAAACCTCTCGCTGACCTATCACCAAAAAGTTTGATTACACCTCATTACCAATGCAGTAAAGAAGCATAAGAAGCTATTAAGATTTAGAGCCACTTAACTAAAAAAGTCAAAGCAGCCGATTGATTTTGATAATTGTCAACAAATTGTAATGATAAAGACGAACACTAATATCCACACCCGAGCCGGATTAGAACATGGGAACTTTAGATTACGAAGCGACTATTTTACCACTATACTGTCCTGGGTACTTAGTTAGTCGTATTTTTTTTGAGAACTAACTCAAAATATAAAAATATTTTATTTAATACAAAAATTCCAATACCCATACAGAAATTAATGTAATAACATTGAAATTAGATTCTCATGATGTTTATTTACCAAAACCTCATCATGCAATTTTTAGCACGCTTCCTATATCTCGCTTACGAACAGTATAATATGAGCAGTAAAAGCTGATGAATCGTATGATTGGTAATGGCATTCTGTCACAGCGTTTTAAACGTCATTAACATTGCATTACTGCATTTAAAGCCCTGAACAATAAACAAACACACGTGCAAAATGATGTGGACATAAATTCCATCGCAAACCGGTAGAACCAGGTAGGACTTCAACACCCAAGTTCTTATCTCGGCCGGACGATAATCCTACCCGGAAATACGCGAATAAATCCGACCGAGATAAGCTGACGTCCGGTGTCGAGAGGTGTGAGACTTGATGAAGAAAAGTGTAGCAAACATCGAGAGCTGACAAGGATTTACCCGCAGATATGACGGTTTTTTGTGAGGGCTCTGCTATATGGACTGTGACAGATGCTGATGCCTCGAGAACAGATTTTCTAACGGTGTGGGAGTTTACTCGGATTAGTTTTAATCCACAGGGATGTTTTGAGCTCGCAAAACATTAATTCCTAAACGACTACTTATTTACTTGCGGTAGTCGTGTTGCTCTGATATTTGTTTTATCATTGTTCCGTTTTGGTTTTTGTGGTTTGTGGAAAGTCCTGGATATTTTCATGATTCAAATATAACATTATCGCAGTAACTGGATTGCTGTACATTTATTAATTAAATAAAGCTTTTTGTTTATGTAATAATGAATAATTTTATTTGCTTTGCGTTTATGCATTTTTAATCTGACGGGAATTATTTGATATGAACATGCGCATAAATTAAAAAAATATGAATTTTAAACCACATTGTTAACGGAATCTTTATCTTTTCCCGTTCAAATTAATTATTTTCAGCCAATTATATACCCCGTTCAAATTTAATGTAGCAATTAACAATTCGCCGTCAAACTAATTTGGTCGTTGCGCTAAACAACACTCGGAGCAAACAACAAGACGTGGTTTATGAGGCGCAAAATGGCAAACATGTAATTAGGGTGACGTCGAGCCCTAAACTATGCCGGAGTCCGGGTTATTATTATCCTTCGCAGACCTTTCCAGATTGCGATAAAGGTCATCTAAATCCCTCAGGATCATAGGAAACATATAATGTCAAATCCTGGTATTTTATGCTACGCCGACTCTATACAATACCATTGTTTTGACGTCACACACCTCGTAAAAGGAAGCTAATTCAGTTTCAAATCAACATTCGCAAAATGTATGAAAGCACATAAATCTTACAGGCTTCTTTATCCACATGAGTGGGGCTTTTAAAATTCTGGACCAGTATCGACTGAATGAAGAAATTTCTGTGATATAAAAATCTGTAATGTAAGTCATGTTTTTAATTCAAACGTCAAAACCGTTCGATGGAGCTACTTTCAATAACAATTCATTTTCACTGGTCGTGCACGATTAAATTCCCCGTACATTTTTCTCCCGAGCGAGTAAATTTTCCATTTTGAGTCGGCAAGGGAACAAGCAAGCAGAGTAACCCGATTCGGCTTGAAATAATTTATAGGGAGCTCTACGTGTTGGCTGGCTCGCATCCCCAGAGACGGCGTCGGCTACGGCGTCGGCGACGTACGCGTCGCTCATTTACGACGTCGGCAGCGGACCCGCTGGCGAAATTGATTTTGTGATTGGCGTAAAGGGCTTCGTGCCTTTTTTCTTTCCATTTCTCGCCACGATGCATCACAGATGACACTAAACATTTTCTACAGATTTTTTCTGTGTTTTGACGCCCAATGCTGTCTGGCCAACGGAGTTTAATTGAAAAACAGGATTTCGACGGAAATCAATAGATAATTTCATTACCTAATCTAATTGGAAAGGTCGGATACGTAAAATTTAATTTGTCGCGACAAATTGGAAAAAAGTGTGTACGCGAAAACGTTCATCAATTCGTCATGTTAATGCATTAGTTTGTGTTTCTTCCTACTATCTAGTATTTGCTTACCGATAAACTTTTCCCTTATTTACCCAATATTCTTTTACTATGTAGGGTAGGGCAACTGGCATATTGCGTAATAGCCGTTTGCATCACTTCTACCGAAGTATAACTAAATGTATTATGGAACCTAAATTTTAAAAATTTATTGGACCGTATGCTGTGTCATTGTTAAAATATATTGAGGCTTAATGTGTTCTGAACAACTTTGACAAAGAATGTGACTAATTCCGGTGATGATAAAATTCAAATTCAATTATTGTTTTTGTTTCTGGCTAGAAAATGTATCGGCTTTTAATAAAACCGAAGTGTTGCTAACTCTAACGGTAGTAAGGTCTTCGTCGTTTACTTCACAGTTTTTGGTATTTCACAAATGTTCTGGCTTCTAATCACCCCTATATATTTGTGACTTTTTTCTCTATAAAATTAAATTATTCTTTAATAAAAACGGGTATTAATTTAAGATGATGTTATTACTCATCACGTTTAATAATACATTTTGCCATTGTTAAATGCCAAACTATCGAAACTTGTTTGATGACAAACATCAAACTAGCTGCATTCCTGCATTACCTGGTTCATAAAAGTTGCCTTTTCTCCTTACTTTTACCATATCCTAATCTTAGTTAGGAAGCACTTAAAATTTATATGTGCAACAAAATTGAATTTAACCTTAACTTTTAGTAAACTTTGGTGCCAACAGTCATTAGGAAAATAAGTCAATAAGAGTATGCTTACAAGTTGGGCTTTGAGCTCCTTGGGACAGAGAGGTCCGAGCCACTGGTGTATAGAGATGAAACGTTTGGGTAGAAGCTTCATGCAGGTGGCGGATTGGCGATAGGCCTCGAGAGGGTCGAGTAGTGGGCACGGCGCCTGCACCGGCGAGCTGTTATCCTGCAGGACGACCATGGCTCTCTATTCCACACTAACAGTGCATCACGAGTCACTAACGTGTATCACAGACACGATTGATTCTCTTCTAGTGTATAGTAACTTTGTAGGTATCTCTTGATATTATTATTCTCACTAAGACACTTTGATTTCGCGTAAGGCGTGACGATATACTTTGGTCGAATTGGTCGCACTGTTTATTATTGTTGCTGTTGATAAATAAATTCGTTGATATGTGGGATAATAAATAGGTATATGATGATCTGAATATCTTTGGTGTGATAGTTTGCTTCACTGCAGTTGACTTGATAAATATTTTAGATAAATAAATCGTTGTGATCTCCACATCAAAGGCACTGATGCTTGGTCGTGCAGTTCGGTATTATTTTCACAAATAAATACACATTTATTGTAGTTTTGGTCAGTTAGAACCTCTGTATGACAATTAGGACACTTGATAATCACAGCAGTTCCAATATATTATAGTGTGTTCCCGATGAAAGTCACATACGTTCTTTATAGTTTGTATTTATAAGGATCACTTTAAATCACAGCTATTCAAAAATAAATAGGGGTTCACATACAAAATAAGTATGTACTAACATTTAATAAATATGATATTTGTAGTAGTAACAATCACAGAACAAAGTACGGAAATAGAACTGAAACACAGAGAGAAGCGTGTGTGAGTGTGAGCTCTGACGTGCGGTGATTTACATAAACAACAAATGTCAAAAAGCCGGCTCGGCACGGCTCGGTAGGTGGAGTGAAATAGGGTAGAGGGTAAAGGGCACCAAATACGTCAGGGGTGTAACAAATCAGACACCGATAAATCTCGTAAACCTACCGCCTGGAGGACTCCAACAACGAGTCCGACTCCGGCGTGCGGTGTCTGAAACCAGGTTAAGTGGATGCGGTCGGGGCGAGGTGAGACGAGCGCGACTATTAACACACCGGCAACTAACATCCACGCATTTCAACTACAACTTGTAATCAACCAAATGCATCGCACCGGGGAAACAAAATAAAATATGCCGACATTACATTTTTTCATACAAACAAATGATAAATTATCGCATTTTCAACGCTTTTTCTGAAAGCTAAACACGACGTGTTGCTGTATAATATTGTGCAGCAATGTGAAATTCGTGCCTTGATAAATTACACCAAAAATTATATGAGTCAGCAGAGGCGATATGTTAGAAAATTTGCTGCCACATGGTAAATTTCCAACAACACTCCTAGAGTGATGTGTTTGGCCCATCTACCAAACACAATTACTCTGGGCATTAATTACGAAATACTTCATTCACTGCGACTGCAAGTCGGCCAAAAAATATCCTGGCCGTAACTCATTTAGTTATTTTAATGCAACAAAGAAGCGATAAAATGCCAGGATAAGGAAAAACCACGTACGGAAACACCGCAACATTAAAAAGGAAATCGACACAAGTAATCGCAATAAATAGAGATAAGAAATGCCGGCATGTAGAAACCGCAATCAGAGCAAACATTCACTACGCAGAAAAAAAATAAACACAAACTCCACCTTTATCAAACAAAATACACTTTTACTCCACACCAACAATACAATTCGCGCACTTTCATTTCAGATAATCAACACGAAAAGATGATATCCGTGTCGACCTGTCGGATTGTTGTGGTCATGGTGACGTGATGTCGACAATGTGCTACCGTTGATGACAATCGAATATCGCACATGATCGTCAGTTGGTTTCGTTGTTGTTGGGCTCCAGTAAGCGACATACGTTCAACACGACGCCGGTACGATTACTGGCAGGCGCGAGTTGCGATCTTAGCGCCCCCCACTTGCGCCGTGGTGGTGGGGAAAAGTACTGCGAGGACTATAACAGGGTGGGGGGACAATGCGCGCGCCCAGATTACCGTCGACAGGAAGTGAACAGGACACCTCGGCAGGTGGGTCGTTGCCGTTGTATACGCCGTCACTGGCTTAGAACTACAACACGAAGATGCCGCAGTGGCGTATCTAATGAGAAATCGCGACACCGCACTGACAATACCAGAATAACGTACCTGAACTAATCATTTTCTGGCTTCATTTCCTAGAGTAAACACATCTCACGTGCCCATCACTGCTACAGCAGAATTTAAATACCATGAACGCTACACTCCGCAGGAAGCTATTGTCGGAAGCCACGAACAAAAACTTCACAAAGATTAGCTAGGTTCTGTACACCATACATTCTTGCAAACGAAGATTTTTATGCAATTTACCTGGCCACGAAGGAAAATTATTGAATATTTGAATTTTGGCCATACTTATTTGATTCTCGATATCATCGAAATTGCAACAAAATATTACAGTTTAATAATGACGGTCTATATTCTTTACGCATTTACAGAGTATCAGTTGATGTCTAGATTCGCTGATAATAACAACAAAAAATATACTTCTCACGAAAATGGAACACCCTCAACATAATAACAAATAGAACAAGAAGATACAAAATTAGAAATCAAGATATAAGAACCTAATACCAAATACTTGACATTATGAAGTGTGTACGAAGCTGAAGGACAGTATGGAATGACGACGTATCAGACGACGATAGGTTAATTAAAATAGCTAGACACTCAAAACCACAAGACAAAAGGGATCGGGGAAGAGCACAGAAACGCTAGACAGAGAGTTAAATTACCACTTCATTCTTTTATGGATAATTTTTGATCCATTGTCCTCCTTTGTCCAGAACTTTATGAGTATAATGCTGCTACATTTTACTCATTTTCAAATATTCAAATCTCTGCAGAAACCGCAAAACTTTTAATTTGAACAAAATGTAGTAAACAAGCAAACAAAAATGTCGTAGTACTTCATAGCAAAAAAAAATCGATTGTCACTTGTTATTTTCATGGTTACTATAATTACATAAAATTTTCAAGACCTAAATCGCTTAGTGAGTAAAAAGCAAAAATTGCCACAACGCGGTGTGCATTTATCTAAAGTTAAAACGATCAAAATTTATTTGCTAATTTTCTAAACAAACCGGAACATAACCTAACATAACGGACAAAACACATTCTGGTAAGTATGTAAACATACATAAACATAACATAACCTATCGCTCAAATATTGTGTCATACAGATCTTTGTTCATATTAAATTAATCCACAATAGATTACACTTCGGTCTTGGGGTCATCATTTTTTGAAAACTTTGATTAAAATTTGATGTTTTAATTCAAATAATACGTGTCATTGTCTTTCTTGAGAACCATTGTGAAGAAGGGAAGCGATCTCTGTAATTATTCTCGACCGCGGAATACTTGATAGCTCATTCCACTAAATTTTGAAGTTCAATGAAGTAAACATTGTATTCATCTTCTAAATTTGACTAAGTGAAGTTAATCTAATCAAAACAATTGTTTTATCTGAGCACGTAACACTGATTTGCCGTTATCTAAAGTAGGTAAACTGAATTACTCAAGACGGTAGCCTAATGAATTAATTTCCACATACTGATTTACGCGTAACTACTACTTTGCATCATATAATTAACTTATAAATTACTATTTTCAAAACAGGTCTGGGTGAATCTGTCCTATATAACACAATATTTGCGCAAATAAGGCTCTTCATAACAGTAACTTGCAGTGACATCAGCTTTCCCTAAACTATAATTAAGTCGCTAGGCTATAATCTAGTTATGATTTCCACGATCAACGTCACTTTGAAAGGGTGGAGCTACACCACTATTGGATTATACACACATTCTACATCACACGAAAAGGAAATCGAATGAAACTAATTTGTAATATGTCAAATACAAGTATATGCTAGGTTTGGGTAATCATTGGAATCAGACTGCCTATTATACTATTGTGTATTATATGCGGGTACTGTCAAATACATAACGTGGTGGTACCATTAGGGCCATGGAACTTTAATTAAAAACCAAATGGATTTCGGGAACTTCTGAACGAAGAAATATTTACCTAATTAAACAACACTATGTTAGACATCAAAAATTACTAGGAATAGTAATAAATTAGCATATTTCTCCAAAAATGTTGAACATTATTGTCGCTGCTACCACTTTTTCTTATAGAAAACAACAAACGACAATTAATTTTCCTATATAAATTCTATGATAATGCCATGACTTTTCTATGTAATATTAAATTCATTGACTTTTCCATGAGTGCCTAACTTTCCCTGACTGTTCACCATCCTAAATTTATAATTTATACTGAATTTTTCATCTGAATGAAACGATAACATAAAATTAGTTTTTGCACTCCCGAGACTAAAGAGCGATTCTAATCACTCATTTCAGGGACTAAAGTTCAAATTCAGTCCCAGAGGGATTAAATATGAACAAAATCCGTGGGGGACTAAAGTAAAAATAAATAAGATGTTTCCATAACATCATACAATTACTATGATTTATTTATTCGTATCTGCACTAAATTTTGAGCAGGCATTCAATCCTTCAGGTGATTATTGCATATTCACCCACAGGGTTGAATATGCAATTTAGTCCCTGAGTACATAATATACTATTTATTTCAGAAATACCTCAGAAAGTTACATTTGAAATATTTGTTAAAATAGATTCGTCGTTAGTATAAACTGATTAAAGGTGATTAGTTAGTAGCTGACTGGCATTGTCTTTTTTTTCGTGAACCGTTTATGGATTATTTCAGAGGAAAATACTTGAAATAATTTATAGAACAATAATTAATTGCACACATCTTTCATTTGAAGTATTTTTCTCCAAAATTATCCATAAGTGATTGAAAAGATAAAAAACAATAATAGCCAACTGCGCTCTACAATCACCGTTAATCAGTTCTCAAATCAATGGTCTGTCTAAATTTATTCTTTTTAATTTAAAAGCAAACTATAGATTAATTTTTGTGTTATTTATTGTTCTCAAGTAAATAAAACATTTTTAATTAATTTTGTTGTCACGAAAGCAATTGTCATTATCGCTTTAAATATCATGAATAGTTGTCCAAGTATTAGATGATATGTCACAAAATTTAGAATACATTTCGTAATTTGTTACTTTTATGGACTCAATGCAAATTCCAAAACGAGTGCAACTTTCGTTGCAGAATATTTAAATATCTGCATTTGTTACAAAAAAAATATTTTTAAATTGGGATCTACATGTACCCCATCAAGATATTTAATTATATTTCATCTTAATAGTTAAGTAGTACTAATGGAATTATTGTGTAAAACTCTATAGCGAACAAACTGCCATACCTTAATTATTTAAAATTACTAGACCCAGTATTACCACCTCTTGATAAAGTGCCAGTTAACTTATCTGTCACATAAAAGAAAAATATCGCATCATATAACTGATGTGTGTAATTTTGCCAATGCCTTAATATAGTAAGTATCCAATAGGGGATTCCACCAAATTTATTTATAATTTCATCAGAAAGTATAAGTAAAACTAATACTGGTGAAAAATTCCTATTAATAAGCAAATTATGGTCCCCCGAAGTTTGAAAATATAGATGTGACGTCGCGAATATATGTTTTTATAAAAAACTGTTTTCTTCGTGGATCTAAAATGTTCTTGAAATGTATGCTATTTTCAAATTATATTTACAAAACACAAATTAATATTGTAACACTGTACAAGTCTACATGCTTTATAATTGCAAGTGTATCAAAATTATTAAGTTTAATACAAGAAATTTATATTAAAATAAAAACTGTTTGAGAATTGCAGTACTGGACTGGTAGCCACGTGTCCGCTATTTGAATTTGTCTACTTCCATTGGTAGTAGACTCCACCCCCTAACTCGATATTCGTTATATATTTATAGGTGATCTTTGAGTCACCAATATATGGATTTCATATGAGTGACGAGCTGCTAAAACAGAAAACCTCCTTATTTCCGAAGTATTTCAATTATATCATTTTATTTCTTTATTAGTATTCATTATTAAGCATCTACTTTCATTATTTTTTACTAATTTCTCTTAATTCGAATGAGCTGTAATCCCCTATTATCAAATAAAAACTTTTCAATACATTTATAATTTAAGTAGATTATCTAGAACACAAAACTAAAAAAAAAGAATCAGATTTAAATATCTACGTATTTAGTTTCTTCTAGAACAGTTATACGAAAACATCTCAATAATGATCCAGTTTTCCATAACCAGTTGTAGAAGATGTTGATGATCTCTTAACCGTTGGTAATAATAATATATTTTAACATCAACATGTCATACCGAAGAAAAATTACGACTTAAAAGACTGGTCATCAATTTTTTCTATGCTTCATGATTACATCGTTTAGAATCCAAATTTTTATGTTTGAAAAGAAGACGGATTTAAAAAAAGTCAAAATAATTATTTTTCTTTCAAATCTGCTATGTTGAGAACAAAAAACGACTCTCCACTTCTATGTTTAATGATTATAGCACCGTTTAAAACGAAAAGTTTTACAATTAAAAACAACAATGGAGTGAAGTTGTCAAATTATTTCTCTTTCAAAACTGCAACGTTGAAACTAAAAGTAGTGCGTTTATAATTTGTCGGTGAAACGAGAAGAAAGAGAAAAGTGATTGTTGATGGCCACGGACGTCACTGCTTCTCGCTCGAGGTCTTTCCCCTCGGGCAAGTTGCGGATGGCCGGCCACACGAACCAAGTCTACCTCGTGGAAGAACGCGGCGATGACGCCGAGTCACAATCGAGATTTAGGAGGTAATTACGAGATATCAACGGCTTGATTTATTAACTTATATCCGGATTTGTTCCGGAACGCTGTATTATGGAAACGATCCAACGATAAAGACGTACGAGGAATTTTTGATACTGATAGATTGTGACAGCTTTCCGTAGCATAAATTTCAAGAATACGGAATGAGTTACGAAGGCGGTGGATTACAGATTTTCCAGACACCACATATGACACAAGAAGTTTAAATCTCAAATTGAACCGGACGTTTCAAAACGAAATTTCCAAGCGGATAAGCATCTCCTGTTAATTTTCAGATAGGAACAATAATAATAGAAATAAACTGCTTATAAGAAAAGATTTTTTCGCAGAGTGAGATAAAGCAGGATCTCATCAAAATAACTAAGATGCCGCCTCATAACACAGTTATATTGTTGAGGAAATTACTAACAAGCATGTAAATTTCGATATTATGCAGAATTATATCTAAACGGTAACAGTTTACACGTTTCCCGCACTTATCCAGCTGTCATGCTATAGGGCAACTGAAATGAAATCTGAATGAGGTCCTCCAGTATTTTTCTTTTTTTTTCGTAAAGAAACTTCATCTAAATTGAAAACGACCTGTAATCGTAGAATAGCTATTTATATGTTTAGTAACCAAATTATGGTATTTTTCGCACTAATGTAAAGATTGTCGAATGAACGAAGTGAGTTCAATAATATGACATGTCCGAAAAACTCTATTTTGCAACGAATCACATACTAATTCCGCTTAGATAAAAAAAGAATTATCATTAGAGGTTCTCATTTTTTCGCATTTGTGCACATACATAAGTGACAGATAAATGCAGTTATGCGAAAAAGAATATCATTTTGACAATAAAAATGACAAATAAAAAGTTGACATTATGAAATGAAATTAGGAAAAGTACCATGCGAGCGTATATCAAGCGTCACCAAACGGGCACTCATTGCTGGCATCGAGAATGCACCACATGGGTCACTTTTGTACCATTTAAAATTCGCAATAATTTTGACGTCGGTCGGGATCGAACTCGGGCCCCAAGATTCGCGACCGCAAATTCAGGCACATGGCCATAAGACTCCTTATATGCATGGATCATAAAGAATTTATTTAAAAAAAAAACTATGTTTGTAACTAGTACCCTATGTCATTCAACATATTTATTATTTTCATAAAACGTACATGATTGTTTTTTTTGCGTGGCATTATAAATTCAAATTTGGTTTATTTTATTGTTTTGATATTATCCTCGTCATTTTACTTTGAAATACTTAGATTCCGGATTTCAATAAGGCGATAAAAGAAGGCTAGAAACTAGTAAACATTTAATATAAAGTAGATATGTGACGCAGATGTTAAGGGCATTTTAAAAGTTTGATAATACGCATCACATATTAATATACATTTATTTATTGGGCATTTGAGTTCCAAGTCGTAGATAAAGTATACATTTTACAAAATGTGGATGTTTGGGATGTAGTCATCATCAGCTACAATGAGTGTTATATTTAAAAATTTATACAATGTCAAAAACATGTGAGGTCACTGACCTACTAATAATTGTTTTATATTTTAGATTGAAATTTGATTACATTTGGATACCATTGTTAAGTAAATTTTGAAAAAGTTGTAGATGCCATTTTCTTTGTTGGAATACATCGAAATGTAAATGAAGGTACAAGTTCCCAACATTCATCCTTCAATCACATATTAATATAAGTATTACGATGATGGTAGATGCCATTTCAACTTTAACTGTGATGTTCGTAACACTGAGTCTTGATGAACAGTTTTAATTAAATTCTTAATTATCTATGCACCGAAATGGAAATACAAATACACAATTTCAATTGAAAACTAGAACATGAAGAAAATGTCATCGGCAGAGAAATTAATATATTGAACTGAAAGGCAATAGATAACAAAATATGCTTTCTCGTTAAATAGCCCCGTTTCAATTAGCGAAAAATTTCCATACATACTTTCTACACTTTGCTCCGCTGTGACAGCTAGGTGGGGTGGAGTAACTAGAGTGAATCGAACACAACTAATTAGATTTGAAAAACAAATACAAGCAATGGGTTAAAAAACGAGCCTTTCCACTGCAGATGCATTTCTGGCCTGTTTACAATGAGATGAAAACGTTGTTGCAAAAACGTTCATTATTTACGGATTACTCTACGTGTTTTGTACACTAACTTTATGTTGTGTTACCAAATAAATTAAACACTGTTGCACAGATAGTAAACTAGTTGTGATTGATTTCTTTTTATATGCCCTAGATTTTAACTCCAAATATCTGCCTTTCTGTTCCTGCTTGTATCATAAATAATTACAGTAATTTATTTTGTACCTATTAGAAAATTTCGAAAATTAAACAATAGGATAATTGCAGTAATTTGTTAAATAGGAAGCTATTGAGATGACGAGTGTGTCTCTATTTCTATGATTGATTATAAATAATTATTTGAACACTTATCTTTATTAGCTGAAATATTTACCGTTAATTATAAAGCAATTTGCTACGTACTTTCTATTATTTTCAAAGTAAATTATCCGGGTTTTATAAGTGAATTTCCCGTAAAATAATTACGGTTTTAATAAAGCGTTATTTATATTCCCGGGCGCAATATATTACACTTTTAAATTATCTCTGAACCAAGTAAATTCATAAATTCATACCGAACGAAAAAAAAACACTAGATAACACTATTAAAAGGGTTGCCAACAGCTTATTTTTAACACCTTTCAATAAATCAGAGGCTTCGGCCTTATTAAATTCGAAACTAAAAAATAAAATGTCCTCGGGACCAGATGATGTACCAAGTTTTTTAGTCAAAAGAATTTTAAGTACAATCATAGTCTCTCTAACATTTTTAATAAATCTGTCCTTCAGGTGTGGAGCCTTCCCCGAGAGCCTCAAACAAAGTAAAATCACTCCAATATATAAAAAAGGAGAAAAAGACAACGTCAATAATTTTAGACCAGTAGCCCAAACTTCGATCTTTTCGAAAATTTATGAGTATTGTTTCATAAATCGAATGGAACAATTCATCGATAAATATAAAATTCTCAATAAAAATCAGTATGGCTTCAGACCCAAAATGTCAACAACAAATGCCGTTCATGCGTTACATGACAGAATTGTCTCTGATATTGAAGATAAAAAAATTGTCGCAGGAATTTTTTGTGATATATCTAAGGCTTTTGATTGCTTAGATCATAAAAAGCTTTTAGATAAATTAAATATCTGCGGCATTCGCGGTCTAACCCACAACTGGATTAACAGTTTTCTGAGTAATCGTACACAGTTTGTATCCTTAAAATTTAAAAGTGAGAATAATTCTATTGTTTATGTAAACTCTGACATAGTACAAATCAATATTGGCACGCCACAGGGTTCAGTACTAGCTCCGATACTATTCCTGTTTTATATAAATGACTTACCGGAGGCTGTCGGGGAGAGAACCACGGTCATCCAGTATGCTGATGATACATCCATGATCGTTTCAGGTTCAAATGAGCATGAAGTGCATTGTCTATGAGAATCTAATATAAAATCACTCCTACAGTGGTTTAATTCAAGCGATATGTTTCTAAATGGATCTAAAACCATATTTATGCAATTTAGGAACTGGCAAACTAGACGGACTATTGATTTTGATATCCAAGTGAACGGCCAAATCGTGAAAAAAACTCAAAAAACCACGTTCCTTGGAACTACCCTTGATGAACTAGGCACCTGGAAACCTCACTGCGAGGTAATTATAACTTCTATAAATAGGTCATGTTATCTGCTTAGATATCTGAAAAACTATCTCAATATCACTCAGCTTAAGATGGCCTACTTTGCTTTAATTGAATCTCGGTTAAGATACGGTATTATATTATGGGGTGCTTCCTCTTGGGCATCTCATGTTTTTATTGCTCAGAAACAGGCTCTTCGTTGTATGGCAGGAATCAGTAGATCATCTACATGTAGACAACTTTTTTCTTCATATAATATCCTGACACTGCCGAGTATATACATACTTGAAATCTGTCTTTTTATATATAGAAACAAAAGTAACTATGTCCTCAACCAAAATATTCACGGCCACGATACCCGTAATAAAGGTAAATTTAAAATCCCATATTCCAGAATAAATTTAACAAACAACAGTCCTAATATTATTGGGCTCAGAATATACAATTCCCTACCGATAAATATATCCAAAATTCAGCAATATAATAAATTCAAAAACACTCTTAAAGAATATTTACTACACAAAAGCTTTTACTCCTTGCAGGAGTACTTTGAAACTAATGTAATCTAACTCTCTGGTAATTCAAGTTTGAAGTCACTTTTACGGATTTATTGAATTACATGTTGTTGTTACATATTTATGTATTTTATTTTGTACAGTACTCTGACGCTTTCTATGTATGTTTACACATGTCTCAAGAAATAAAGAGATTATTATTATTATTATTATTATTATTATTATTATTATTATTATTATTATTATTATTATTATTATTATTATTATTATTATTATTATTATTATTATTATTATTATTATTATTATTATTATTATTATTATTATTATTATTATTATTATTATTATTATTATTATTATTATTATTATTATTATTATTATTATTATTATTATTATTATTATTATTATTATTATTATTATTATTATTATTATTATTATTATTATTATTATTATTATTATTATTATTATTATTATTATTATTATTATTATTATTATTATTATTATTATTATTATTATTATTATTATTATTATTATTATTATTATTATTATTATTATTATTATTATTATTATTATTATTATTATTATTATTATTATTATTATTATTATTATTATTATTATTATTATTATTATTATTATTATTATTATTATTATTATTATTATTATTATTATTATTATTATTATTATTATTATTATTATTATTATTATTATTATTATTATTATTATTATTATTATTATTATTATTATTATTATTATTATTATTATTATTATTATTATTATTATTATTATTATTATTATTATTATTATTATTATTATTATTATTATTATTATTATTATTATTATTATTATTATTATTATTATTATTATTATTATTATTATTATTATTATTATTATTATTATTATTATTATTATTATTATTATTATTATTATTATTATTATTATTATTATTATTATTATTATTATTATTATTATTATTATTATTATTATTATTATTATTATTATTATTATTATTATTATTATTATTATTATTATTATTATTATTATTATTATTATTATTATTATTATTATTATTATTATTATTATTATTATTATTATTATTATTATTATTATTATTATTATTATTATTATTATTATTATTATTATTATTATTATTATTATTATTATTATTATTATTATTATTATTATTATTATTATTATTATTATTATTATTATTATTATTATTATTATTATTATTATTATTATTATTATTATTATTATTATTATTATTATTATTATTATTATTATTATTATTATTATTATTATTATTATTATTATTATTATTATTATTATTATTATTATTATTATTATTATTATTATTATTATTATTATTATTATTATTATTATTATTATTATTATTATTATTATTATTATTATTATTATTATTATTATTATTATTATTATTATTATTATTATTATTATTATTATTATTATTATTATTATTATTATTATTATTATTATTATTATTATTATTATTATTATTATTATTATTATTATTATTATTATTATTATTATTATTATTATTATTATTATTATTATTATTATTATTATTATTATTATTATTATTATTATTATTATTATTATTATTATTATTATTATTATTATTATTATTATTATTATTATTATTATTATTATTATTATTATTATTATTATTATTATTATTATTATTATTATTATTATTATTATTATTATTATTATTATTATTATTATTATTATTATTATTATTATTATTATTATTATTATTATTATTATTATTATTATTATTATTATTATTATTATTATTATTATTATTATTATTATTATTATTATTATTATTATTATTATTATTATTATTATTATTATTATTATTATTATTATTATTATTATTATTATTATTATTATTATTATTATTATTATTATTATTATTATTATTATTATTATTATTATTATTATTATTATTATTATTATTATTATTATTATTATTATTATTATTATTATTATTATTATTATTATTATTATTATTATTATTATTATTATTATTATTATTATTATTATTATTATTATTATTATTATTATTATTATTATTATTATTATTATTATTATTATTATTATTATTATTATTATTATTATTATTATTATTATTATTATTATTATTATTATTATTATTATTATTATTATTATTATTATTATTATTATTATTATTATTATTATTATTATTATTATTATTATTATTATTATTATTATTATTATTATTATTATTATTATTATTATTATTATTATTATTATTATTATTATTATTATTATTATTATTATTATTATTATTATTATTATTATTATTATTATTATTATTATTATTATTATTATTATTATTATTATTATTATTATTATTATTATTATTATTATTATTATTATTATTATTATTATTATTATTATTATTATTATTATTATTATTATTATTATTATTATTATTATTATTATTATTATTATTATTATTATTATTATTATTATTATTATTATTATTATTATTATTATTATTATTATTATTATTATTATTATTATTATTATTATTATTATTATTATTATTATTATTATTATTATTATTATTATTATTATTATTATTATTATTATTATTAAAGTAAATTATCCGGGTTTTAGAAGTGAATTTCCCGTAAAATAATTACGGTTTTAATAAAGCGTTATTTATATTCCCGGGCGCAATATATTACACTTTTAAATTATCTCTGAACCAAGTAAATTCATAAATTCGAGCATAAAGGAAGCCAGTAATACCGTTTAAAATTACAACTTTTGCTATATACCAAAAACAGAGCATATTTACTCTGCGGTATAAAATTTCCTGTGCTATTAAAGCAGAAATTGGAATCTAGTGGCTTTCAAATCATGCACGAGGAAAAAATCGAAAATCGATAAAACAACAGAGGATTGCATCAGCTAGTGGGATGAGGCAGGGTTGAAGGGCTGATTGTCGTAGGGCATCACCATCGGTTCACTTAGCACATCGCATAACGATGTGGATGACGTTTTTCCGGCTGTCATATCAGCGTGATGAATACGCCGCATTGCAGGCAAACGACAAGTTTTTCTCCATGTTTTCTAGATAACAATCACCGAAGAATCGCTGAGCATGGCATAAAAGAACAAAATATATTATTGTATACACAGATGTTTGAAACGTTCTGCTTTGTGATTCATGCATATTCTAAGAATTATATCGCTGCAGTTACGTAGGTGGATCTGAGATGCGTCGAGATTATTTTGTCTAGTGATAGCTAAGAGAATAACATAGCCAGATCCAGGGGAGGAGGGTACAATCAGAGCGGCAAAATTAGGGGGCTTCGAAATTGGTCAGAGATAATAGATTAAAAACCAATAAAAAAGTGAAACGTTTTGAAAAATATTGGAATTTATAAACCATTCACGTTAGCGAGAGAATTATGAACTAACTCACGGACAAAAGTCAAGTCGTTTAATTTGTCCGCCTCGAAAATTTCCCCATTCGACAAAATCGAACGGCTCTCTGCCCACGAGGGCCGCCCTAAAATTAATAGGCTAACAAAAATAAAAAAGAAATTATTTCCAAAAATATTACAACCATTTTTATTACATTGTCCCCATTACCTCTCGCTAAGAGGGGTATTGGATTCATGCTAAAAATCGCATATCCAGATTTTAGTGAATAAGCACGCTTTAAGGTCCCTAGAATCCGATTATAACATTTTTACGATGATGCCCGTATGTGTGTGTAGATGTGTGTGTGGATGTTGGATCCACGATTTCTCAAATACTTTAAACTTAAGACATTTTTAACTACGGATTCCTCAATCTAACAATAATGGGAAGAGTTGATTAAGTTTTGGTAACAATTGGACAACCGGAATATTATTTATCGAAAATTTATGTAAATACTTATATTAAAGAACGTTAAATTCTTTGTTCGATAAATTAAGTTCATTATTATATCTTCTATAGATTTAGAGATAAAAAAATGCATATAAAATAATTTGATGTAAAAATTCTCAGATCAAACTACTTCAAGGCAAGAAATTCAAATGTTTGTAAATGACACATAAATGTCACTGTCAAAAATATTTGTATGCCACTGTCAAAAATATTTGTATATTATTAAGAAGATTAAGAAAATAAAAAAAAGTAAACAACGCAAAAGAATATACGTAAAAAAGAATATAAATGGAATTTGCGAAAAAATGACGAATATAAAAAAAGGAAAGGAAAGTAGAAAAAGAAAATTTCAGGATATTGAATATAAAGAAAATGTATGTATTGTACATAATTTATATTAAAATATCCCATAGATTTTGCAAATATACTCGTATGTGAGAATTATTTTGTAGTGGGGCATGAATATATGTAGTTGTATTTAAAAATATTTTTCGTTTTATGCGTACAACCAGGTAAAATATCTGGCGAGAGGTTATGTGCTGGCCACATCAAAATAGAAAGAACTATTGTTGGACGATTCATTGCAAGTTCTTTTCAATTCGTGAAATATATCTGATCACTTTAAACCCAATTGATATCTTGGCATCTTTCACTTTATAACTAAATTCCGTTAAAAGCTTTTGGAGTTGTTTTAATCTGATTTTAATTACTAAAAAGTCAGATAATGTTGAGAATAATTCAATTTTAATGTATCGTACATCAATAATCACCAATTAATAACAAAAGTAACTCCCGAACATCAAATTCACATCTCCGCGTAAAAGTCATTAATTTTTAAATCCCAAACAAAATTCCGATTTCATATCCTGGCGGGCGAGCAAATATTGACAGAGTCGAATACCTGCAAACTGTGAAGCAGGCGATGGCGAACAGAATGTACAGGCTTGGTGTTGGTTGGCGCCCGAGGAAATTCATTTGTACGGTAAAGCAGTGGATGCATACATTAATAAATGACGCCGGGTAAAGGATGGAGAAGCAGACGAAACTACCCTTGTTGGCACCGCAAGGGCTGCGGGCGACGTCGTGCCAATTCAGCAGCGTCGAGTGTTGTGCTAGGACTAAGCAACGAATACTGAACACTACAAAATGCAAGTCTGGAGTTACCACAACAGGGAGATGAAATTAATTACAAAAGATTGAATTTTGTTTAAAACTATTCATATTTAGAAAACTAAAGTGTTATCGAAACAGTTCTGGACATTTCATTGATTCCATTACGTACTGTAAGTATTCAATACTCTGAGTAAGAGAGTGTACTAGTTTAAATACTACACTTGAAAAATTCACTCATCATTGACTTCAAGGAAACTTTCTAGCTCAGCTGGTATAGTATCCTACTAGACATAAGAGAGTCCTAGATTCAAATACGAGTGAAGTTCATGAATTTTGCGCAAATAAAATATTACTTTCATAAAAAGATCCTTTTGCAAGCATTCTGCTTTTGCATTTTGTTCATCAGATCGGGTCAAAATTATTTCAAAATTTCAAATGGCACAAAAATGACATTTGTGGTTTACTCTTTACACCAGCAATAAGTACCCGTAAGATGATGCCTGGTAAACGCTCTCACGCTACGAATATATCATCATCATTACCGATATCTTTGTATATAGCAGATTGGCACACTCAACAATAAGTAATATGCCGTGATGATATATTTATTTATTTATTTAAATCCACTATCATTAACATGCAACCCAAGTGGTAATAACGCGAAACCAAACATGAAATGGATAATAATTGAATACTGCTGTAAAAATTTCGATTTGAATTTTTTCTTTTAAACTTACTTTAAAATTTAAGGGTCAGCGGTGCAACGGGGCATTAATGAACGTAACCCTAAATTTTCTTTTCGAAACACCTGCATAATTATAAAATATTTAAGTAATGGTTATTCCATTCATTTTACTCGCCCCGTTCATAATCCTGAAAAATCCGAAGATTACTGAAAGGTGGACTTATTTAGGGACGACAAATGGGGTATGTGATCAAATTTTGATTTTTACATATATGATACTAGACCAAAAAATAAAATACCCGTATTTTTTTAAATCGATTAATTATTCATAGTTTACGAGAAAATAATTATTAAAAAATTGAAGAAGGGATCTGTGACGTAGGTATGGTTGAATGATAGAAGAAGATAGTTAGACTGAGATAGATATGTTGTGGTAGGTTATGGAATGGCGAAAGTGACAGATATCACGTGATCGTGTACATAATATATGGTATGCGAAAGATAAACGAATTGATAAATTTAGTATGGACTCTGGAGGATTAGTATGGAAGTTTTTTCATGGATAATAATATTCGAATGTAAATATTTGTATGAAAAATATTTCAGAGTAGCCTACTTGGCATACAAGAATCAGCTGGTTTAGTTCTGTTTGGTTATGTTTACAACACCAACGCTTACAGTCAGGTGTGTTTACGAGTGAACGTGTGCATTTAGATTTTTCCGAAGATTTTTCTTTGTTCTTTTTGATTATTTAAGGGTAAGTGTTAGCGATAAAACCATACATTAAATACTTTTTCATTTTTAAAGCATAATTTTAATTTGTAGTTTTTGTTAAATTTAGGAATATCAAGATTTGGACGCATGTTTCTATATTTTAGACAAAAAATAATATGAAATTATAATGTATACAGGTATATAAGTTTAATCGTTTGATGTACACAAACACAATCACGTGACATCTGTCTGGTCAACAGAAGCCAGCTGTCTATTTCGCCACTCCATGACCTACCACAATACATCTGTCTCAGTCTAACTGTCTTCTTCTACCATTCTACCCTACCGACGTCACAGATCCCTTCTCCAAAACATTAAATTGCTAATAAAAATATTATTACAAACTAATGTTTAATTTTTATTATTATAATGAGAAACTATAGTGGTTAGTTTTTATATATTATGACTTATATATTGAAATTCAATTATGGTCACATACCCCATTGTGATTGTAACTCCAAACATCCAAAAATAGGATTCAAGATACAAATAATATTTGCAACAAATTTATATTATTAAATTTTCAATCAGAATAACACATTGCTATACAATAATTAGCTTTTTAAGAGCTGTTTGTTCAATATCGGAAAATTCATTTGTGTTTGGCTGTAAACAAGGCTAAGCATTAACCAAACAGAAGATAGATCGCACTAAAGGAACTCTGAATTTACTACTATATGTATAGTAGCTCTATTTTACTACCCTATAGTACAATATGGACTGTTGTATTTACTCTAGGCATCGATACAACAAATTATTTAATCCCGAAAGTGCTCGGCATTAACAATTCAAAATCTATTGCGAAATGCTACACAATGCAAATGTTTCAATCACTTACGCCTCCATTTAAACACTCAATAGTAAATCTACAAAACAACCGTGATAAATTAGCTCTAACTCGTGTTTCTTTAGTTCACATACAAATATGTAGAACACTTTTTTAACATCAGCACGTAATAAACTAAGTGGTAGTTATCGTTAAAAGTTTATCGGTTTAGTGATAACAAATAATAATATTCAGCACATTTGCGTTTGAAATGGCTGCAATTCAAGGAACCTATCGCTGACGCTGAGTCATCGAAGCATTTGCGAGCTCGTTGGCTGTTTAGGGTTCGATGGGCCACACTCTACTTCTGACTAATTGCGTCTGCCGTAACGATTTGCCCAGTAATTAAGCAACTGACGTCGTAGCGTGTGATTCGCACAGATGTTGATTTGCAGTGCTGGGCACACATACGGGTATCAGCAAAAAATTAACGCCATTTACAACTAATTTCACTCCCAAATTATATTCCACTTGTCGATAATCTTCAATAAGGGCTGCATTTGGTTTTGAAATGTTTGCGTGGATTTGAAATGTAAATCTGCGTTTGAATTAATTGAGTTTGAGTTTATTATGAAAGAATAATAACAATTTAGGCAACAAAATTGTTATTTTATTTCATTAATAGGAAAGTTTGAAAGTTCAAGCTGTAGGCTTCTGTTTTCTATGTCAGACATAAACGTTTGAAAGATATTTAACTTGTGCAATGTAATCACTGCTCGAAAACGAGTTATTACCTAATAATATATTATGCTCATACTATCAAGGGCGAAAAAAGTGTAATTTTTCTCAAGGATCAATTTGAACCCCGACAGCATAATTTCAGAACTACAAAGCATTCTCTTCTGAGGTGTATATATATATATATATATATATATATATATATATATATATATATATATATATATATATATATATATATATATATATATTAAATTAATTAAAAGCTTATGCCAAATCGGCTGTCATCTTTGACAATTCATAAGTGGTTTTTTGTAAAAAAGAATTTTTATTTTTTAGTTGTGTGTAGGTAATTTCTTCCTAAAATGGAATACCAATAATACTCCGAAGAAGTTTCGGAAGAACCATAAGAAAATGGTGCAGCCTCTAATGCAGTTCCAAGGTTATTACTAACGAAATTATTGTATACCTACTCCGATTCTGTATTTTGTTTCAATTCTATAGCTATCACTGCAAATGAGCAATATTTATAAAATTTCAAATTAGATTTTACAGATTGTCAAACATGCAAAATAAAATCCGTTTCGTATAATGATTTCGATGTAGAATTTAATTATCTATATTTAAAGTATTTTTGTGCAAAATTAATTGGGCAGTTTTGCGCAATGAAAAACTGATTTTCCATGTTAAGTGCCCATGACTCGCTTTTTAATTAACACCCTATACCTATACTGCTATTCCGAATAGTTGAAGATTACTCATTAAGACTTGTAAACGTGATTGATAACAAATAATGCAGAATGAAAAAATGACACGTAATACACTACAATAAAATCAGTCGTTTCTTAGAATTAAAATAAATAATAGTTATGTATGATATAAATATTAAAAGTGCCATTTTATTTTGTGAGAAGGAAATAAAATCACTTTTAATACGTATATATCAAACACTATTTTTTCTACAAACATTATTTTTTCATTTAAATTTGTATTTCTAATAATTTTTTACATGTCAGAAATGTCGATTTGTTGTTCCATTCGTCATTAATCAAGGTAACTAATTCACTTTTAACACTAGTATTAAAGGTAACAATGATGTGTCACTTTTAAACACTGGTGTCATAAAATGACATACAATCATTAGAAAGCATACTTTTAATGGACTTGTAGAAAATAAAAAATGTTAAACTTGTTGGAATCTATTTAATATTGGTTTATAAAACTGATTTATGAGACATAGAGTATGTTTATATCGACGTCCTTAATCGGATTTCTAATCCAATCGGAATTAATTAAATCCTAAATCTTGACTGTTTATACCAGAAAAATTTAAAGCGATCAAGTACATTCGAATTAAGCATAGATTTAATTGGATTTACTACTGACACTGTTAGCATAGCCGCCAGAGCTGCATAGAATTCGTAGATCATTATTGACTAGTACTAATCTTGACTCTTGACAATTTACTTAGTTTTTTTATCTAACAAATCAATTATTTTTCTTTCCAGGATTAATTTAAAAAAATATCTGTTCCTTGTTGCGTCCACGGATTTCTCATTGCTTTTCTAATAATTATGCTGACATCACGTTGACACATATTAACTGTCAAACTATAAAAGATGAATAAATTACTATGTGTTTTTTTTTATTGTTTTAGTACCTACTATTGAATTTTTTGTTAAATCGCTGTTTATATCGTGAAAGTAAATCGGATTTATGTACAAATCTCGTTGGTAAAGTCGATGTAGAATCCGATTCTTAATCCAATCCAGATCGTTTACATCGTTTTCTTAAATACGATTTCTAATCATAAATCCACTTAAATCCGATTAAGGACGTCGATATAAACATATTTATAAATTTGAAATCATTTGAGATTATGACGTTTCAAACAAACAATGATCTGTCACTTTTTAACACTGGTCTCATAAAATGACATACAATCATTAGAAAGCATACTTTTAATAGATTTGTAGAAAAAATATTAATATATTAAAATATGTTAAACTTATTGGAATCTATTTAATAATGGTTCATAAAAATTATTTATGAGTCAATAGTTGGAAACCAGTAGAGATTATGACGTTTCAAACAAAACTGATAAATATTAATAAGTGTATTGTTTTATCGCGCTACCTACAGAACCATATGGTGCGTAAGAGTTGTTGCAAAACAAATGGTAATGGCAATATTTTTACAATCGACTGACCTCATTTGAAGTTAACTCGTTCTAATGCTCATCGGCCAACAGTAAAACTCACTGACAACTTCGTGAATTTGCTCGGCCGGAAAAACAATGTACTACACTTTCGACACTGATGATTTTTTAATGTTTGCAGATTTGCTGTCATTGCCACAATGTCTGTGTAATTCTTTCAGAGATGAGTAACAATGACTAAAGTATAACGCTGGAGTCAGACACCAGAAACGAATTAACTTTAATAAAATATGCTCTGCGCATTTTTTAAAGAAAAAATCTACTTTAAATAACACCATTTCTTT
Source organism: Harpalus rubripes (assembly GCA_963082715.1). Classification (NCBI taxonomy): domain Eukaryota; kingdom Metazoa; phylum Arthropoda; class Insecta; order Coleoptera; family Carabidae; genus Harpalus; species Harpalus rubripes. Next base: position 28,626,426 of record OY720460.1, on the reverse strand, counting down.
AAAAATATGGATTACGCTGTTGTAATATTATTAAAATCTGCATACGGGAAATTTTTATGTAATCTATCTACACATAAACAAGACAATTATTGAGGAATATCCCACAAAAATTTCTAGGTTATGGCGCAATATCGTTTGATTTAAGTTATGTCACATAACGAGCAACAAAGTTTTATCAAAAACGAAACAAAGCATAGAAAACAGCATATAACTACATTTATTGGATAACAATTTTAACCAGTTGATAAAAATAGATCACTGTATTAAAAAATATTACATTATAATTTATTTTCGTAATTTTCATTCGACAAAAATCAAACAAGTCTAGATATTTTTATTTCATGTGTTCCATTAGGTTAGTCTCCAAGACCAAAAACGCTTAATAAGCGAAAAACACAAACAGCCACAACGCGTTGCGTATTTATCTTATCTAAACTTAAGAAGTTCGAAATTTGTTATTTTTAAAACACACCGTAACATAATCTAACCTAACGCACAAAGATAAAATCCTGGTCTGTATGTATTTGTTAGTTTTCCAAACACACCGTAACATAATCTAATCTAACGCATAAAGATATTATCTAATGCACAAATATTATATGATTTCTGTCACAAATTATTTACACCTAAAATTATATAACGAGGCATTCTCACGCCAATCATTCTTTCCCAAATAATTTGCCAAGAACTTTACGAGTTTATTGCTCTTATGGGTCGATTCTGTTCACATCTATAAGTCTTACAGATCTGTAAATCTGTAAATAATGAACAAAATTGCAACGAAAAATGCCACTTATATATAACTTTATATTAATCAACAAGAATAGATGTGCTTCTGTCACTTTTTTTTTACAGATTTACAGATCTGTTCACATCTGTAAGTCTTACAGATCTGTAAATCCGTAAAAACCTAACAAAAACAGATCTATTTTTGTTCATTAATATAAAATTATACATGAGAATGGCAGCTTTCGTTGCGATTTTGGTCATTATTTACAGATTTACAAATTAAGATGCGAACAGAATCGACCCATTAACCAACAGTTAAAAAATTAAATATAAGCGATCCAACTGGTTATAAGACTTATAGACTACGTTTACACCGTGCGTACTATTCTGATACGCAGACCAAGTGTATACTAAAATTTATCTTAGTATGATATGTTTACACCGGTATTTAAATAAACATACTAAATATTTTGGTACATTATACCCCCTTGCGCAGATTTAACTGTCAGAGTCACCCTAAACTAAAACTACTTAATAAGGAAAAATAGTAGTAAATATATGTAATTTACATCGCCACACTTAAAATTGTAAATATTACTAAACTTACACAATTTCCCTAAATGTTAATACACAATTTAATTGAATTAACAGTAGTTATAGATGGCAGAAAAATCGCATTGGTACACTTGCTGTTTACACCGTGCATGAGTAAGGTCTGGTACATCCCACTTTGAACGTACCAAAAATGAGTACCAATTGCGTACCAAATGTTTGATACATAGTGTTTACACCATTCGTCGCCATCTTGTTACGTCATTTGGTATGCGGACTAAATGTTTAGTACGCGTGGTGTAAACGTACTCATAGATTTGTTCAGAATAGAGCCATTAATTTGAACCAAACCTGACAGTTAAGCAGACAAATGCAAATATCTTGACAGAAAAAAATGTTTATTCTTGTTTTCCTAATGGTACATTATTTTACCTTTTTCCTCAATATAATGTTTGTGTAATATCCATGAAATGAGTTTTCTTAGGGACTAGTTTAAAATATACCGGTATCGATAAAGAAAAGTTATAGGGTATTCCTGAAGAAATATGAGCTTACCTCTGTATACCTTTATACAAATAAGAGAAATCTATTGCAATAAAAATAATGCAATAACTACAAAAATTGCTCCTACGTATGTTGAAGAGTAGGTGGATGTTTACGCTTAAAAGCTTTTCCTCGATATCATACATAGCTCAAGTAATGTATTTTTAAAAGAGCTTTTTACGGAACAAGCGATAAAACTACATGAAAAGCTATCGAGAACGGGGAAAGAAACATCGAAAGTGGAGTTTGCATCAAAGTTCAGCTTAGGAAAGAGTTAGGCTTATCGCGATGTATTCGTTCACTAATTAATTGCTGTAAAGTATTGTTAATTGGTTGTAGGTATTCGAAGCACACGCGTTTGTGTTACAGACAGTTGTTTCCAATGCTGTCCTTGATTATTACACCACGTAAAGGTATGCCATTGTGGCAATGATTATTATGATTGTTTTTACACACTTGTATAACAAGGAAAGTATATTAACTATCGATTTACAGGGCTTTATCAAGGATGTTGTTTTTATTCATATAAATTATTACCAATCTACATGTTAATCAACACTTTATTTCTTCAAACACATTAAATTTGCAAACCGTAACGTTAAACTATATTTCGATGCGCGTAATAACTAGAATTTTTAAGTTATAACGTGTAACGATATTTATGAGAAATTCACAAACATCGTATTTATTTGATATTTATGACGATATAATAAGCATATACAGAACTAATAGACTGGCTATTAGTCACACTATATTAGTGATTATAATTAATGCTACACGGAAATTTTACAATTTGCTAGATAAAAAATATTTTTCTTTTTCTAGCACAGTACGTATCAACAGCAGGTATCTCATTTATTATGGAGTATCGTTATAAAAAATTTAAGGCTGTAGCGAGCAACTTTGAATTCAATTTCTAATGCAAAACATTTTTAAAAATATTTTATCCGAAATTAGGTGTTTGAAAGTGTTTCACATTAAAAATCTAGGAAATCATATGAAAAACAAACTGTTTTGAGACAAATGCTATAATAGTATATTAAAGAACGTGTTTTATAAGACATGTATTTTCCGCACGCGTCAAAATTTAGAAAACGAGCGTTAGCGAGTTTTCTAATTGACAAGTGCGAAAGAAAGTCTTATAAAATGAGTTCTTTATACTATTTTTTATATTTTGCGCCTTCTACAAACTAAAAGAAATTTTGAGGTTATATTGAAATTTCTTATCTTCCAGGTTTGACGTTTGACAATTTAACCCTTTCAGCCTCAGTGTACAGGAAATTTTTATTTTTTTTTCTAATATTTGAACTAAAACTTGCTTTAAAATTAATTAAAAATAATTTTTTATCGTTCAAAGGTTCAATCTACAAATTTTTAGTACTACTAGGTCCATCTATGTGGACTAATTCGAACATTATATTAACATTTACTTATTCAATTTGTGATTATATTTGTAACCATTTGTACATTTTCATGTAAATAATTTTCCCTAAATAAATAATAATAATAATAATTCCGACATTATATTATTAAAATGAATTGTCAATTAACTAAAAATAAATTAGGTAAAAATGGGTTGAAGAAACGTCATCTAGTACCAACCGTCTAAAACAAAAAATTGCGTATCGAAATGACTTCATTATGAACGCAAAATATAAAAAATAAATATTATGACATAAGACAATGCGAAATTGCGATCGACAATCTCTTCATTACAAAGAAATGATATTTTTTTACAAAACAGCACAATTAGGTTTTGTCGCCATGTCTCACGTATTTTAACAAAGTTCTTATAATTCGTTAGAAATGCTTGAATTTTAAATCAAAGTATAAAATACCGTTGACATTATTTGGAATTAACATTAGAGAATTATTGCAGCTTCAACGCAAAAATAACGAGCACTTTAAAGACACGTGATAGCACGAATCCTCATGTCTACTAATAAGATTCACGTTAAATGAATAAGGAGACATGTTGTATGCGATGTAAAGTTCGTCTGTAACTGTTTCTGTTGCTTTTAGAGTTAACGTTAACGTGAAGGGGTTTGCTTGGAAAGTTTAACAGAAGTTTTGAAAATTTTTAGTCTTATAGAGTTTGAGGTGCTCTAACCTAATTTTCATTTTGCGACCTTGTACCGCCATAGAAAATGCCGCCATTTTGGGTAAAATGACACCAAAAACCGGTTTTTCAAAAATATCTCCTTACCGGTTGATTTTTCGAGAAAAATAGCTTGTACATAATTGTTCTACAGAAAATTTCCAATAATTTGTCGTATTCATTTGTTTGCTTATACCAATAGTTTCGGCGTAGGAGCGCCGCGAATTTAATTGCAACACGTGTTTTGATAGAAAACATTCGACTACGCGTTATACTATTAGTTAAATAGTTTCGATACTTAATTTTTATTAAAATTTAAAATATCTCAAAACCTACTGCGTTTATCAAATTTTAGCAAAAGTACATTTAATGATGAAAAACATTCAAGTCTTCCTCATAACAAAAGATAGTATAAATATGTATAGAGGTAAATAAGTAGTATCTTCATTCCAAATTCCAAAATATTATTGCAACTAGTACCAGAGTTACTAATAAACATGTGTCTGATAAGATGCACTTTCAAAAGGCTGTAAATCGGTAACAAAAAGTTTCTGCATAACGCGTAATCGAATGTTTTCTACCTAATTTCCGCTAAACTTTTCAGTTAAAACTACCAAATAAATAAATAAATAAATATATCATCATGGCTTATTACCCATTGTTCTGTGTGCCAATCTCCTTTGTACACAGATATCGGTAATGATGAAATATTTGCCCCGTGCGGGCGCTTACCAGGCGTCACCTCACGGGCACTCATTGATGGCGTGGAGAGTGCACCACAGGGGTCAATTTGTGCCATTTAAAATTGGAAATATTTGGCGTCTGTCGGGATCGAACCCAGTTCCCCAGATTCGCAGCCACGAGACCCCAAATGACAATAAATTAAATGGTGAAATTGAGTCTCTTATTTTTAAAATAAAAGATATTTTCTACATAACATTAACGTTTGCGTTCTTTCATCATAGAAGTTACAATAACTCCCTATTACCTGAACACTGCCGCTTAATTTCGCTGGTGTGTGAAAATTTTAGAGTTTAGAGAACTAAGCCTGAGTTTAATATATATTTATGAATCCCGAATTTAAAATCTGCAGTGAGGAAAAATTCCGCCGTGAAGCAGAATAATCAAATTCAGTTAGGATAAATCCCAACAGGTTAGAGGATCGTCGTGGCCTACCGAGAGAAAACCATATCAGAATTTAATTAACCTCTGGTGTGCGCATCCATGCGCGGGGCACGTACTCGAGAAGGCGAAGACACCGAGGGCACAGAAGGCTGTGGAGGATCGTTTTCACTCGTAAGTACGTCACGTTCCGTCACGTGACTTGTTGTCCTGCTCCTGCCTGGCCTAGCTGCTAATTACCGAGAGGCAAGACTAAGCAATTAAACAAGAATGGATGGAAACCACGACTTGAAGAGATTGTGCAATTTCCTAAGAATAGATTACTACTCTAATTTAGAAGATCATAAGTTTATGTTACTGTTATTAGTTGCTTGCAAAATGTGAAGAAATATATCATTAATGATATCTCGAAATATTTATGACTTGGAGGAAATATTCTGCAATATATCATCCTCTGTTTGATAACAATATGTAAATGGCAAAACTTGTACATATTTAAATAAGATATAATTGGTCTATGACATAATTCCAACAATTGTATACATTTTTAGAAATATTATTACTTTAATTCTATTCGAGATGCGAAAATTATCGCGGAATTGCCCTGCTGGATGTAACCTACAAGATACTAGCTACATGGATAAACTCAAAGCTGTAGAAAGAAATGGAAAATACTGTGGGGCAGTATCAAGCAGGTTTCCGAGAGAACCGATCTACAATAGATCAAATTGTTCTAAAAAAACTACAAGCTACACACTACGAAAAAGGACTAGATCTGCATCTACTTTTCATTGATTTTAAGCAGGCTTATGATCTACTAAACATAAACGAATTATTAAAGGCACTGGACGAACTTACGATCCCGAAGAAATTGATAAGAATAATAAAAGTTACATTACAAAACACCAGTAGGAGAGTAAAAGTGAATAGCCATAAATAAGATTTGTTCGAGGTTAAATCTAGTCCTAGAGGCAGTAATGAGAAGTGGACTGAATAGAAGAGCATTAATATATGATAGAAAACATCACAATTATTACAAAGACGAAGAATGAATTACAATTAACAACAAAAAAATTAATACAAGAAGAAGAACGAGTAGTGTAAAGAGGAAAAAAGAAAAGAGGCAGACCAAAAGGAAGATGGTTGAAAGAGGTAAAAAAGGACCTAACTGCAATGGGTCAGAGGAATTGGAAAGCCAAAATCAACAACCGTGAAGAGTGGAGAAAAGTGGTTAACCAAGCCCAGGGCCTGTTTAGTTAATATATATATATATATATATATATATATATATATATATATATATATATATATATATATATATATATATATATATATATATATATATATAATTCTTTACAACTACAGTGGGGTTACTCAAGAGCCCAGAATATTTTCTTTTGTAAATAATATGGACAGCGTTTCATAAATCTAAAAGAAATTAAAGTGTTAAATTAAGTTTTGTGCAAAATTTATTTTAAAAAGTCTTCAAATACCCCACCAGAATTTATAAATACCTACGTCAGTGATTTTTTGCTATATAAATTTATATTATTAAACATGAAATGTGGAAAATTTCTGATACATTATAACCATCAACATTCTTTTAGGTGCAGCAATGAATGAAAAAAATCAAATCGTATTTACATTTATCTCAAAAATCCGGTATATGGATTTTGATAAAATGAAGCAATGTAGATAATAAAGACGTTAGGGTCCTTTGAATTGCGAAGCGATACGCTAGTCGTTACCCCTTCGCTATCCTAATATTTATTTATTTAAACTAAAAACAACACTATAAAATTATCTTGGAACGACTACTGTTGCCTCATTGTTGATGGTCACCACTTGTTCACCTTAAAGCTAAATTTGGTGACATAATCTCTTGGATATTTCGTTGGTGATGTTTATAATGAAAGGTTGTCACTGTAACTGATAAAGACTCTGACCGCATCAAAATGAATTTGTCGGCGATGATGTTCGCTGAAGTTTTAACGACCCACCTCACGTCTTCATAACAAAATTCCAATTTATAATCCGATTTTGAGTAGATAAACACCGTCAACTTCTAGATGACGTGTTTATATTGAAATTTACAAAATTGAAGTTACATTTTACGTCAATATTGTGTGCAGAGCTGGACTATTTTTAAAAAGTTATATTTTCTATTTCGGTATCTTTAAGAGTCTATAATATAAACGCACAAAAACGTCGTTAAGAAGATCTATAAACGCACTGTTCTTGGCGCTTTTCGTTGTTTCGAAATGCGATGACTGCTTTCAAAACTGACAGATGCAATGTGAATTTAGTGGGAAACGCTACCAACAGAAAGTCACATTTTAGACGTCGCATTTTTTTAAAAAATGTAATATTACCTGAAAAGAGAAAATTGTATAAAAAACATGATTCATAAGGCCTGTTAATCGCACTCGTCCTGTGTTTACTAGACTCGTATGTTAATAGACTGTCTTATGAAACTTGTTTTTTTAATATACCAGTGGCCAGTTGCACCTACAAGGCTTAATTTTTAAACGTTCCTTAAAATGACAATATTGCATCGAAATGAAATGCCAAAGGAATTATTAAACACTGCTGTCACAAGTCCGATTTGCATTTTTTTGTTTAAGGGTCACTTAATTTAAGCCTTTTTGTTGCAACTGGGCATAGGTATTGTGTAGTCAAGCTAAATAAAAGCTTCAATTGTTTGATAGTCACATCTTGTATTCTATTTTAAACCACTTCTAGGTATACTATCCGATAGACTTGCAACTTTGCAAACATACTCCGATTATTATTATGATTATTATCATTATTATTCTTTTATTTCACAAACTACAAATATATAATATATTACATTATACTAATTATTATTGGTCCCGATATTCTGGACAAACATATTATATTCTGCAGTTCGGAAGAATCACTCCAACCGGCCGCTTACCAAGCAGCTTGGGTGCTATGTGAGCACCTTTCATATTATATGTGCTGTTCCAATTATTGCCGTTTTCTGTATTTCAGAAGGGTCATGTTTACCAGGCAATTTCTCAATGTTCTTCTGAAACTCGTCGTCAACGAAACCCGTAACTCATATTATTATGGGCAAGATAATAGTTTTTGTTTTCCACATTCTTTAAATTTCGATTTTTAATGTTTGTGTGGATGTGGAGTACGATGATCGACTGGTAGCAGAATGGAGAATTGGGAAATGATCGGACACGCAGTCTAATGTACATAATTTATTTCCTGGCCTACGTTTCGACTGTTACTACAGTCTAGCCCTGAGGAAAACTGTAGTAACAGTCGAAACGTAGGCCAGGAAATAAATTATTTACATTAGACTGCGTGTCCGATCATTTCCCAATTCTCCATTCGATTTTTAAATTTTTATATTTCAAAAGTTTCTCGGCAGTTTTATTATTATTATTATTATTATTATTATTATTAATCGTTTATAAACCATATATAATATAAATAAGTAATTAAAAATACAAAATAAATATATAATGAATTAGAACAAATTTTTCTCACTCCTTATAAACTGAAATTACCGGTTTTCGGGGGCGAAATACCACAGGCGGACCACATGGAGCGAGCTTGCTGAGCACTTGTTGTTAAAACCATATAAATAGTCAAATTTTAATATCATCTGATGCATCGCCCGGCATGAACTAGGACGGATAGGATGCATCATCTCCGAAGATTCCCTCATGCCAGAGGAAAATCCGTCCGCAAAAACTGGCAGAGATGTGGCCTCGCTAAATAGTATTCATCCAAAAAATGGCACAGTTTATAGCAGCTGGTGTTCCGATCCAATATTTCTTTTTAACTATACACTTTATCTAATGTTTTTGTAATTTTTACTGATGATGAGAATCTACTTCTCGAAATAGATAATGTATTATGTATTATTAATATAAAAATGTGTCTTTTCCTTTTAATTAATACAAGCTAAAGTAATTTGTAGTTATTTGCTGCCCCACCCCGAATGTATGTATGTATATATTTCACGTCGCATCACGCGTCCAAGTACTTTGCGTTACTTTATGCCTGGCTTGTGGCTGTAGCTCTCTAGGACTCTTTATCAAATTTAATCCAGTCACGTATGCCATATTTATTTCCGTGTGTCCGTGTGTCATCTACCTCGAAGTCGCTGAGCCACTTCATGTGTCAAGGAGACTCAGTAAGCCATCCACGATGCTTCGCTGCACCCAGGAACCCTGCCAGGCTTTCGACACTACACTGCCTGCGCCTAGCCGTAGCGTTGGGAAAGAATTCATTTTTTCAAACAAATTTTTGTCAAGAATCTTCCGTAATCAAATACAGGTTTTGTAACTGTTGGAAATGAAGCAGGAAAGAATGCTAATGAGCATGGCAGTTATTAATAGTATTGAACTGATTCCATTGTCATCGTCATCCAATAGTTAGTAGGATTTAGTGGATTACAGCATATTTGGGGATTAATGTCGTTTAATTAGTACACAAACATATATGAGCCATTTCTATAAACAAGTATACCTAATATATTAATCTAGTTTACTAATTATACAAATACACCTAAATAGAAATCAAATTGCAAAAATCTTCCAACATGGCGAAATTAATCATTAACAACAATACGTATAATAACAATGATAGTACGTGAGGTTCCAAGATTAGATAAAGTTTAACAAGAAACTTAGAAAATTAGGTTCAACTAGACGAAAATTTGGTAATACTTTCGTGCTATTCAAAAATACATATCAATTGTATGGCAGTAAAATATTAATTTAAAAAACCTTTCAATATTACGCATGCGTGCGTAATATTTTTAAGGTATGTATATAGCGTTTAGCCTTATTTGCATGAAATAGCGTCCGTCATAAACTACTTTATATTTGACGTTAAAGCGACTAAAATAACGTGCACGATAAGTGAAATAGTACATGAAAACATAAGTTACAGAAGGCAACCTATTGAAGCACGAGTTTGATATTCGAACACAAGATCATAGCAGCGAATGCGCGAACGATCAAGTGTTTGAATAGCCTTCTGTAACGAGTGTTTTATACTATTTTCTCTGTTTCGGCTTTCATTTGCTTTATTTCTTTATAAAAATAGTTGAAAAATTCCATTAAGGGATATTTTGACATAATAGTTAGATAGGTAACAGTGATTTATGTTTTTTCTGTTCGTTGCCAATATATTTTGTGTGTTTAGTGCAGTCATACAAATCCCAAATAACAAAATGTCACCAAAAATCGTTTAAAAATGAAGTTCCTTCCAGCATCAATATGTTTGCTAGAATGTCATTAATTCCGAAACAGAATAACGTTCACTTTATCTGGAATTTTAACGTTCACGCTATCTATTTTGACGTTATGTGAAGAAAACTTTCTATTGTCAAGATGGCATCAACAAAACTTTATACCGTGTCATATTATTATTATGTTGCGGGTATTAATCGCTTTTCTCACTGCGTCCTGAAGATCTATTATAACATTACCATGATACGAGGGCAGTTTACAAAGAAATCTACCTAACCATGAAACAAAAGACGAACGATAACAGTTTTTTGTTATCAGAATTGTGTAAATTGGGGCATCCGAGTGTGCTGCAATTCTTAACTAAAGAAGGCAATAGTCCCAAAATTATTCCCGAGTGAATGGTGGCCGTGTATGGGCAAGATGCCCCAAGTTATTTTAATCAAAAATTTTGGTGTAAACAGTTTTGATGGGAAAGAGATTCAATACAGAATGATCCAAAATCTGGTCGACCACTTGAAGCACGAACTGCAGAAAATGTTCAACAAGTTGATAAATTGGTGCTTACAGATGGACGGTTGAAGGTTTCTGTTACTGCCAAGAAACTGTCTTCATCTGAAACCAGTGTTTGTAAAAATTTTCATGATGATTTGGGCCTGAAGGTGTCTTCACGGTGGATACCCAGACTGGTTCATAAAGCGCGTAAAGTTGCAGACATTATCAAAGACTGCAGTTTTACAAAACTACGCCATCCACCTTATAGCCCCTATTTAGAACCTAGTGATTTCTTATTATTTAAAAATATGAAAAAAATTCTTAGGGGAGGAAGAAGATTTGAATCAGACGAGGAGATAATGTATGCTGTTGACAGTTATTTTGCAGATCTTCAAAAAAAATTCTTTGACGGAATAGCACAGTTGAAGAGACGTTGGGAAAAGTGTGTTAGTATTTATTTATTTATTTATTTTAAACCAAGACCAACAGGATACTAAGATCCCAATTACAGGTCGGTTTTACACAATAATAACAAAAATTGTCACAAGCAAGAATGAACACATAATAGACACAAAAATAAAACAAAAATTAGATAAGCATATGTTATTACGGATCACAAACAGTAATTACTTAATGAAACAGTACTCGAACAAAAGACACTATTTATTGCTTTACAAAAATTGTTGAATTAAGCCTCTCTTAAACTTAGCAATGCAGTCACCAAACATGTCAAGCGAACGAGATACAGAATTGAGAGTAGAACACACAGTTTTTATATGAGATTTTTGCTCATAATTTGTAAGTGATGTTCTGCAGTAAAATGTACGGGTGTTTCTAGAAGTTATCCTGGGTACAGATATAGAAACTGAAGCAAGAGTGACTGGATCAGATATGATGTTGTGTATTAATTTGTATAGATAAATACAGGAATGAATTTTTCTACCAGTATCTAAAGATAAAAGAAGTGTTGAAGGGAGTTATGTTGAAAAATAAAGTGTTGTTCAAGTTTAGTGTGTCTTCTTTTATAGCTAAGTAGATTTCTTTATAAATTACCCTCGTACATCGACAGGAAGTCTATAAAATAAAGATGAATTAAAAAATTATAATTCTACGACAAAGTGGATATGGAATTTGAAATAAATTGCTATTGAATTCAAGATGAATTACTCGTAGTTCATATCCTCTAAACACCGAGAATGATTCAATATTTAATTATTATCCTTCGACTGAGCAAACAAATTCAACCACAAAACTCGGCATACAAATCTCACTTTCTCAATCTGGCAAAGTAAATTTAGCACGAGCAACAGAGAATACCCTCAGATCTCCTCCACGTCTAATTTCTTGTTCGTCGACTGTCACAAATGTATTTATAATAAAACACATCTTCTCACTTGAAAACACAACAACACTAGGTAGGTAGTAATGAAAAATTCCTGACTGTTGTTCTCACTTGAGGAGTAGATATAATTGAATAGCATCATATATCACATCGATCGCACATCGCAGTCATTTCCCAGCGGCATATGAGCCACACGGACATACATCACTTATCTGTCGCGTCCCTATCCGACCAACATGTGTTGCGCGTTTATTTTTTGTGTTTGCGCGGTACATCGGCTGCGCCAGACATATTGGTATCGATGTAACGCGATAGCGGGATGCAAAAAACGCCCTCCACACAATGTGGTGGTCGACAAGGATTCTATCTCTGCTTTTTGTACAGCTAGATATGACGAATCCGACGTGAACAGGATGCTGGAAAATATTTATCCCAGCCAAAAATATGTTTATTTATTACACTCAACGAATGAATTACATGTTTGTTTTATCACGCGCAATGTGCAAGGCAGTGAAGTTAATAAATTTGGAAGTAACTTTATGATCTAATCTTGGCACCCTTTAGCTGAAATTAATTTCATTCATTTGCTAAAGCAACGGTGAAAATATGAAATAGCTATACGCGTATACAATAAATCAAACTTAAAATGTGACATTGACAAAGCGATATCAAGGTTGTTTCAGTCAGTACAAATGTACTGATATCATTGCAAATGGCAATGTCAGTACATCAGTACTACACTATCCATGATCGATAGGAATTACGAAATTAGGTGCTACAATTTAAATGTCGCTTTCAGTAAAAAATGATAGCTTAACAATGTTCAAAAACGCATGTTAGCATCGATATTATAACTAAGTTAATTAAACAACTTACCCAGAGATGGAAATACCGACCCTTAATCGACGTATTGGACAGCAATGATAAATTTGTGACTTGACAAGTCATTTCCTTTCTGTTTTGTTTTTCTTAGCAGTTAAATTTTTAACCAGACATTGAGATATTGACCCTCAAGGCCCGGTATTTGCAACACCGGGTAAATTATCTGTTATCTGTTTGTTATAATTTATAATATAATAAAAATGCAATACAGATTTGACAACTTTACTTCTTATCAACTGTTATCATTCTTTCAAAACAAAGGTAAAAAATATGATGTGACCAACACATTATCTTCCGTCAGCTCTATGTATTTTGTATAAATTCCACACAGAAAGTTTCTTGCAAAAGATTCCATATTTCCAGTTAATTACCTGAAGTCAGTTTTATGTAGTTTGTACAAATTCCATACAGAGAGTTTCTATATTTCCAGTACAATTAAAACAAAAACATGCTAAGTCAATTGCACTTGTCACTGTCATCTGTCAATCAAAATTTTCTTAATATAGTACATGTTTCCATGTTTATAGCTAATTTATGAAAGTTAATTTCTTTATAATTTTTTAAGTCTATGTCCATTAAATATAACGTATAAAATGTAATCAATACGTATAGAGAATAAAATATTCTTTAATATTTTTGTAATAACATTAAATATGAAAAAATGATATTTAACAGCATTTTTTCAAGAAAAACTGTTAAAATCTACAAATTAGGGTCGACCAATTGTAACCAAAATCTAATCAGCTCTTTATAAGGTGGTATTGGAGTTATGCGACCCGAAAGAATCGTCATACACACACACACACATCCATACATCCATCCATACATCTATCCATACATCTATCCATACATTCATCCATCCACACGTACATACATACATATAGACAGACAGACATCATCGTAAAAATAGTAAAATCGTATTCTACGGACTCTAAAACGTTCTTATTCATTAAAAACTCATCATCGAAGTTTTGACCAAAGACAATACCTTCCTTACCTAAAGGTGACGGAAGGTAAAAAAACGAATTTTGATCATTTGTTTGAAACACAATCCCTAATACAGTGTGTTCAGAAAAAATCCAAACTCTGGGTAGGCTATGAACAGGAAAACTTATATTATCTGATCATTATTCAATTCAAAAGTCAAGTAGTCAAAATCGATCTTGAAATATAATTTTAAGGAGAAAAGATAAATAATGAAGGATACAATATATTGCCATTCGCCGTTTGCTAATTTATTTCCATTTTTAAAATAAGATTCAAAAAGGATAGTTTTTATTACTTTAGATAACATTTTTGACAATTTCTTATGTAAAATTGACATTTAATTAAATACTTTTAAACTGATATATGTTTCTTTATTCATAGCCTACTCGGAGCTAGGATTTTTTTGAACACACGGTATTCCGTTTATCTTAAAAACAAACCAAGAAGCAAATTATTTTAAACAATTTTAAAAATTGTCTCCAGTATTATTGTAAATGACTATCAGTACATTTTCGGATTAAGTCAGCAAGTTAGCAACACCGATTTCAGTACACATTGAATACAGCGTCGGAACAGCCCTGACAATTGATCACATAAAGTCAAAGTAGCAACATCTCTGTGATAATCTGATAGGCTGTTGAATTTCTTGTAGACTAGCGGTCTCGTTTCGCACGACTGACAGTTTTAAGTCGATCGAGACACGGGTTTCTAATTTATGAACCGCTCGATCGACAATTCTAGTTGTTTTGCTGAGTGGCTTCTGAGCAAGAACTACTATTTCTTTCACTCATACAGTCTCGTCATTATGTTTTTGCAACAATAAACTTACACCCTATTTCAACGATAGAAAATGAATACGTATTACAGTAATGATACGTAGTCAATGAAAACCTGAACATAACGTTAGACAACCTAATAGAAAGGTAACAATTTAAAATGAATGAAAGCCAAATAACGAATTGAAATAAAAAAGATTGACTTGACCTAAAAACTCAAGCTTCAAAATTACAAGTTGGGTTTGGCTTGGGCCAAAAATTTTATTAATTACACCATCATCAGGAGTTGTATGCTGTTATATTTTCCTATTTAAGAATTTTTTAACCTAAGTAACCTGGCAGGTAATGGAGGCTGGTAATTTCCAAAATCTCTGTTTCTTAGATATTCGCACAGACGCACCGAAACAAAATAGTTATTTACATTATACGTGCGGTAGGCGTAATTTTACAACGCGAGGTTTTATATTGAAGCACGACGCGCAGCGGAGTGCTGCAATAAAACCGAGCGTTGTACAAATACCTAACGCACACATTATGTATGAAATTTTTTGGCCGAGATATCTATTAAAATATGTATTTTCTAAAAAAATTTTGCTTGTTAAGATAAAACCATTGTTGTCATCAAGCGAGCTGCTATCAAAACAATTTATTGTAGGCTCAGCATCATGGCGCTTTGAAAACCAATGAAACGTCAAAATAATAAAAAACTTGTATTGCTTGATTTCTATCTTGATCAGTAATTGCTAAAAGCAAGGATAAAAGTATTGTAATCATAACTATCAAAAAGAAAAATGACAGACTTACTCCCTGAAAAATCAAAAGCCCGTTACGAGAGATATTATCAAGTTTTCATACAGTGGTGTGCCGAAAAAAAGTCAACAATTGAGAGATTGGGTTGGGACAAGACCAAGAATTTGCACTTTGATTATTTTATTTATTAGGGATGTCTATTGTCTATGCTGCTATGCTGGAAGGAAAATAAGGTTAGGCAGATTAGTTCCTACATACGTAGTTTCTAAACAGACTACATGAATGATTCTAATGTTACCTACCCTTTTAGACATTCTTCATTAAAATTAATTTCAAACATTTGAAATAAAATAAATAATTCTCATCAATCATTCCACAAATTTTATCATATATAATATCATAAGTGGTAAATTTTTGCCGGAAAATTTTTCAGATTGTTACGAGAGCCGGTTGCCTAGCAATTTATTGAGTGGCATTGACAAAAAAATTACGAGTTGTCAAACGAGTAATTTTTGATCAATGTCACGAAATAAATTGGCAACAGGCTCGAGTAAAGCAATCGGAAAATTTTTCCAGGTTAAAATTTATCCACGAATGGTATTCGGATGACTATTTCCAAAATAAAAATCAGGTAATTATTTATATAAGTTTTTTCTTGGCAAAAATCTTGTAAATATTTATTGTGTTTAGAGGTATTATGTTTCAGTTTCCTTTTTCAACGTTTTAAATAGAGTCATGTCCAAATCGACTCGTTTCTAATAAAAACTGATAACACTGAAAACATACAGACTTTGACAGGTATGTAAACAATATGTTTCTAAAACGTCAAAAAATTTTCGCTTATCAAAACTCACTTACTTGTAAAAATACGACATCTTATTGGCTTAAAGGGTGCGAAAAAACTTTTTTGATGCTGTTTTGTCGAAATGAAATTTGGTAACTAGGTAGAATCCTGAGTTTGGATTGGTTTATATATTTATGAGTGAAATAGTCATTTGAAAATTTTGACATATTGACATTGCCGACTGAGAATTATGCTAACAGATGGCGTTGGCAGATTAAATTAAAAGAAATTCAGTTTTATTTATTTATTAATTTATTTATTTATTTATTTATTTATTTATTTATTTATTTACTATTATTAAACGAAAATTGCGGTAGCTAGCGTTTTTGTAGGCACTCTTTATTATTACAAAGTAGATTTCTTTATTAATGGCCTCTTCAAACTTAAAAATATGGGTGTGTATTACTTTATTCGGTGCGGCAAAGTCATGGCATGTGTAAAATCGCAACTACCATGGACGCCAACGATGTGTGATTGTTATGTTTACACTTTAGGAGGCCAAAAAGGTATTTTTACATTATCTACTATAGTCGAAGGCTTGGCTTGGTTTGAAATTTTCAATCTTATAAAACTGCCAGACTTGATTTATAGAATTTCTCAAACATTATTGATTATTATCCCCATGAAGTGTGGACGAAGTATATCTAACTAAAATAATGGATTAAAGATTATTCCGAAACGTGGTGTAGTAATTGAGGCGAAAGATAACGATGCCGTCTTAAATCGAATCCGATTAAGAAGAACTAGAACGCGATCTAAATAAGTTGTTAGGTGATCACTCTTCTCTGTTGGCTTAAGCGTTGCAGATTGACAAGTTATGTGAAATGGATTGACTTTAGTAGTACACCATGATGGAACACTGTTTTTATAGGATGACAGATTTTTCATTTGAAATGTTGAATTAATGAAGAGAAATTTAGTTGCATTAATAATTATTTCAAAAGGTATAATATTTAATGTACATGTACAAATTGAAATTAGAGTAATTATGCTATATTAATTACGTACTGAAATTAGTATATGAATTTAATGCAATAATTTTCTGTTTGTTTAATTCATGTACATTAGCATAATTAGCAAATTAGTTTTTGCAGCATCCGATTATCAGCTTGAAAACCAATTCTTTAATTTTCTCGTATTTTTTAAATTATAAGCAAACTAGAAACATTGCCTAGTCCAACGATGGTACTGAAGACCTATACGAAAAGGGAAAAAAATTAAACAGATTCAGGTCTAGACCTACGATTGGACTTATTCGTTTCTGGTGAATACAATCTCTTTTAAAATGACTTTCTTTTACTACAAAATTTTCTTGTTAGTTTTGATCTGAAAGCGCTCTTATGCACGGACCCGAAATTTTAAAATACTGATACAAAATGTGATATCAAATGTACGGTGAACTCCATATTTCTAAAAATGCGATGAATTGCTTGCATTACTGTTAGTGCACAATAAGTACGAATAGTACTTGCGGAGTACAGAAAAGAAGGCAATGATTGGTAAAAAAGATGAATTTGTAAACAAGAATAGTATATTAAGTATTAAGAACGGTAAGGACAGTTTACCGATCGAAGAGATCGGTAATTCCTTTACGATCGTGATGCTTATACTATTTTTTGCACGATCGACGCACAAAATTTAAAAGAAAAATAAGATTTGAAAATTATTTTGTCATTTTTTTTGACAAAAATTTATTTGTTATTTATGAAGTTAGCTTTGATTTTTGTTTTTATTTATTTACCGTCTCGCCTCCTGAAGGGTAAGTGAAGCACATCACTTACCGACGTGAGTCGCATCCACGGATCACCTCAACTACAGATAGGACAGTTAATGTATTTTTTTAAATACAAAATAGATTGCTTCCATGAACTAACGCACATTGTAATAGCTTGGTCGGCTTGGTAGTTTGTGACATAGGAGACATGCCATGTAAAGATAAATTGAAATTTTGAATTTTTAAATTAAAAGACATAATAAGAAAAAATATAAGTATATACATATATTTTAAATAATCACAATACAATAACTATAAATTCATTTCTAAATAAATTTCAAATTACTTGTCAGAGACATACACTTCTATTTTAATATTTGTTTATATGTAAGATAAAAGGATACTGGAAATGGTACGACATTTCATCATTAAATATAAAAGTAAACGTTTATTTGCTTCTTTGCACTGCACTTTATATCAAACAGCACAACGAATGTTCATCAACTTATTGAATTGCAATTCATATTACGTCAAAAAATAAACACAGTTAATACACTTTAAAACTGGAGAAATCACGAAATAAATCACTACTGGCACTATATCTAAAACTATAAACTATTACAAATTGAATTACCAAATAATTAAAGATGTTAAATGATATGTGTGATGACTTATGTGACTTTACAATTCAAAATAATGCAAAATGTTTTGAACTCATAGGTGACTTAATCCATTTTCTTAAAATTTAAACACTGTCGCGCCTCTACAGTTTGCTTCCTGGAACTATGATAGTGTTTTAGCACATTCATTAATCTGTCCGGTGCCTGGTCACATCACTTACCGTTCAGTAATTTGTAAATAAGACCTACTGTCTTAGAAACACTATCGGTTAATATAAAAAATAACCCGATCGTGCAAAATGGTATTTTAAACGTACATCATAAAGAAAAGCCTATTATTCGTATTTATGCAATGAGCTAAAATTAAAGCGGAAACTAAAAAATAGTACATACTTATAGCCATTATTTATTTTTGAGCGCACATCTTAGACGGGAAAAGTATTAGCAACAGCAACTATGGAACAACAACCAATGAATTTTTTGTAAAAAAATTGATAATGGTTTTGTATATTGTCAAAAAAATGATATATGTAATTAATGTGGACATGTCAGTAATATTTTGAAGGGCTTTAATGTTTACTGTTAAAAATGTGTGGATGTGTGTGTGAAAAGTGACCTCTGTGATGTCTCTCTACAACAACTCGGAGTTTTTTTTTTATATTGTAAACTTGACTTCTGAATTTACTTCTAGTTTAAAAACGGTGTATAGTAAATCAATTCGTATTCCGTGAAAACTGGATTACCAAGACGATAAATTAATCCAATTTGCCAGATTTTCTCACGACTAAATTACCTCAACTTAACGAGTTGCAGTTTTATCAACAAGTAAAAAAAATGTCTCAACAAAAAGACAAATTCGGGCAATAAATAAGCAATCTGCGTTTAATAGGCTGGGACACTGTCGAAGCCCTGCCAAGCCTAGAGAGAGTGACCATTCCTGGTTGGCAGACAGCCAGTGTGGTGATGTATGATGTATAAGGTGCATCCTGACACTTAACTGCTTCTTTCTGTCAAGGCTCCACGTTTTTCTACTGGGACCTCGAAAATTTATAGCCGCGCTTCGAAGTAAAACGGTACACATGTTGCTGTTTTGGCAGCGATGAGATTATTATGGTTCGAGCTATCTCCACTTGGGGTTTATTTAATTATGTGTTGTTTGTCACATTTTATTATTTTATATGCTTGGAAAACACGCAAATCTTTGTTGTAAAGAATGTATAAGTAGGAAATATTTGATTTATTACCATGCAGAATTAAATATTTAAACATTTATTGTAATTACGTTATTTAAATATTCATCTATTACTTTTTATTTATTTTTTACGACAGTGCTACTCTTTGTTAATGTTATATGCGGCCGATCATTGACACAGCGTTCTCAGAAGGTTACACATCTCAAAACTAACCGTGTGCATTCTTGCTTGATTATAAAAATCATATAAAAGGCACCATAACCATGACGGATACTGAAAATCTATTATTAACATCTGTAAATCTATAAATTACAAGATAATTTCAATTTATCTTTAATATTTTTTATATGTGATTTTTAGTAGATGTTACCAATTCATCGTACTCTACAAGTAGTATTTTTGATAATCCTTCTGCATTTCCGCAGTGGTAGGGTTGTCACTACATCGGATTAGAATTCCGGTAAAGAATGGATGTTTATTTGCGCCTTTATAATTTTATCTTCATCAATAATAATGAAGAAAACGTTGATAACCAAAAAAAAAACTGTGTCATCTTTATCACCACTTTCAAGCCGGATTGGGTCACTGTAAAAGTGTGGACCTACAATTATTATTCTTTTATAAACTTAATTAGCGGGATTTTTTAAACATCCTGCTATACTGTCTGCCCATTTCCGTTTTTCGAGACAGCATTGGAATCTTGGTTGCTCCATTAGTAAATCATTTTAAAGGTGTACCTACTTGTTTTTCTCGAAGAATGCATAGACCTTTAGAATCAAAATTTGTTATTTACATTTATCAATAACTTCTACGGCCCGTTTTTTTACCTCTGGATAAAGTTTCAGTTAATTTAACTCAAAGATAAAATAAAAATATCGCGTCAATATTAGAGCGTAAATTGACAAAATTATACACATGTCAATAATATGATGTGATATTTTTCTCTTATCTTACAGTTAAGTGAACTGACACTTTATCCACAGATGGAAAAACCGGGCCTAAGTATGATGTACTACGGAATTTTGGTTTGTACTTTTTTAACCATAGAAAAGGGAATATTTAGCATTCCAACGATATATAACTTATGTTCTTCGATTCAAATTAATTAAACTCATAGAACTAATGCCCAATTGCACCGCTGACACTTAAATTTTAAACTAAACAAAAAATTGGGCATACAAACAATAATTGTGGTAATTTTTATTTTATTTATTTATTTATATTTGGTTTCTCAACAGGACAAAATATCCCAATAAAAGAGAATCTCTATATTTACACTGAAATGAGTAAAAGCTACAATATTAAATAGAAAAATGTTTGATACTTAAATTACGTTTAACATATTGAATATTACCGAAATATAAACAAGTGAAGTATAAATTTATGATAAAATACGTTTAAAAGCAAGCAAAGATGAGGAGAACATGTCTTGTAAATTAATTTTTGTTTGTATTTCGTTTTGCATATTAATAAGTCTAATTACAGCTGAATTAAGAGTTGAGTTAGTTCTACACAGTTCATACATTTAGAATCATGGTTACAAACCCTAAGATTAAATTTTGATAATAGATACTGCGAATTCGTCATATTATTAAATAATTTGTACAGAAATATAAAATCTTTAAGTTTTCTCCTATTTTCTAAACTTAGTAACTTTGCTCTGTATGTTGGAAATCTGTATTTCAGATATTTTATGAATTTATTTTGTATGCATTCAATTCTGGTAATGTAAACTGAATACCAGCATACAGAACCAAACTCTAAATGACTTCTTACTAAGCTGTAATATAAGAACAGCAAAGTTGATGGATGTTTGAAGTTAGAACTCGCTCTAATAAGGAAGCCAAGCAATGAAACAAATGAAATCAGTAATACCATGCATCTACTTCTTATTAATAAATTATTGTAGGTATATGTTTCTCTTTATTCTCTTTCACTAAAGAACAGTGTTGATTTTGATTAATTTTGTGTAGATATACATATCTGTATTTGGCTTCTAATTTTTCTTGCCTCCAGCTTCTTTGAAATTCAACTTCCACTGTTGGCAAAGAATGTATAAAAGTAGCAATATTGTTTTGATTATAATTTTAAATTTATAGCGGCTGTTGTGTTATAATGAATGTTTTTATAATGAGAGTGTTGCACAGAAGTCGATACGGAAAAAACTAAAATGTAACAGAACTTCCTTCGAAATTTTCTCACAGACAAAAACACCGGGACATAAATCCGGTACTACAAAACACTGACGGAACATACAAATGACATCTGTTCCCGTCAAATGAGATTCCTGTGAGTTGTGACACACAATTTATCGTAAAAGCCAGTGATGATCGCGGATGATTTGTAAAGCCAAGCGTCACAAATAAACAAACCAAACATGAGGCCAGTTCACTTGAAAAAATCACGTTCGGCAAGTGGTGCAAACATTTAGCGAGCAATGAAATAAAAACAGAGCACATGGAGCACAGCACAGAGCTCTTGATCATAAATCAATTGGCGTGTAACAGTCGGGCGGGGGCATAAGCTCACGCTCGGCGGCAATGCAATGCAATTCCGATTATCGGAGGCAATCATCCGATTGCCAGGCGGTTGTTCAGCCGCAACATTCCAAGATATATACAGTACAATACAACCAACAACATAACGTCTTGTCTTTCGGAATCGTCCCGTGCCAACAAAACCCACAATCAAAACACATAAATTATTTAAAATGTATTCCGTAAGTACGTGTAACGCATAGCCATGGATTATAACAGCTTTTGGCACATCCAATTCCTAGTTCTTAACTAACAAAATATTCAAGATAATAGATACGGTAAAAAGTGTACTTGTTTAGATAAAAGTTTTTCTCATACGGTCCTCAAAAGCCTAATTTGTACTCGCTTATTTTCAAAGTTCTTGTTTACAGACATTTCCAAAGTTCTAATTCGTGAACTTTCAAATTCTTATACAACATAAACGAAAACTTTTCTTCTACCTTAAAACTCTAAACTGAATGCCAAAGAAACGTAAGTACTTTCATTTTTGTGTAACAAGTTTATAATACGTTCAATATGAACAGTAGCGCACCCAAGGGGGTGCAAGGGTGCACTTGCACCCCCCCTTGAAGTGGCGGCTCAGAGATCAGTCAACTGGGTAGGCAACAATAGAAAAAACAAAGATAATAACGTTTGTTCGCGGTAACATTCATCGACGGATTCCAAACTTATTCCGTACTAATTCGTGTAATGAAAAGTCGTATTAGTTCCTGATTCATAGTAGTACCTTCAATCTTCGAACTGGTCTGTTTAGTACGTGACCATCATGTATCAGCCCATATTGTTCCACGAACACGAAATTATCAGTCGGAGTCATACCGCGAACAACTGAAATGAAACTATATATGAGCTACCGGTAGCTCGCGTGGATACTTCCGGTAGCTCACAGGTATATCCAAAAAGAACTAAAAATAATAGAAATTTCCGTAATTTATCATCAAGTTTCGTTGCACAATCAAACAGACCATCTTTGCTTTGTCCTGATCTTAGAATGTATTAATAAATATTAGTAAAGGCGGTAAATCCGTTAAATATATTCTCTTGTCTAAAATGTTCTGTGATCTGGCAATTTATTTTTGTACATGAAAGGGGATTTTTTTCCCTGGATGCCTTGCCTCGCCCAAGTTTTGGTGCTTTTTAAAGAAAATTAAATTTGTCATCTTTACAGTGCACCCCCATATCCAAATTCCTGGGTGCGCCACTGAATACGAACCCCGATTGCATCGCAGCACTGCCGGAGAAATTGATAACTTACACACCTTATCTATGACTTGACCTTAACTTGTTATAAGCTACTGTCACCTGTCACGTGCGAATTGTTTTCATACAGTAATATAGACTTGTTTCAATATATAAACAAATTTTATAGGAAATTTATTCATTTATGTTGCGCCATATGGCAACGGTTATGTTAACTCAATGCCAACTTTTATTCTAAAAATACTTGATTAAAATTTAAGACAACATAAACGAGATCCAGGTATAGTAAAATAAATTTAAAAAATAAAAATTAAGGGTCAATCTCAGATTAGAATTTTAACTGCCAATTAAATTAACAAACTGAAACTAAATAAACTGTCAAATGACAAATTTATCACTGCTGTCAATAAGCCGATTTAATATTGTTTATCTAACTCTCTGAAGCACCAATAAGAATATTTCTAATAAAATAATTGCAAAATTTAACATTTCAAAATGACATATCCTTGTTAACAATGCAATGTTAATCTAATTTTAATTCAAACATACGTCATGTGGATTATTTAGTCTGGGGTTATGACACAATTTCAATACAACTCGTTATAATAGCTATTACTAGGTAAAATGATTACAACCATTGCTCGATTCGTTCGCTCGGGTTGCAAACTTCATCCTCGCTAGTAAGAGCATCCATTATACCGCCGTATAATATATTATTATTATAATTATTATCATTAATTAAGCATCTATGTTAAACAAAATACTGCGAAAGTGTTCAAAGATGAGTAAGACGTGGTAGAGGACAATTTGTACCTGCACTCTGTTGAGTAAGCCAAGCCTTCTTGATAGTGTGCGTTGGCTCTTTTGAGCATCATACAAAATATGCGAACCGAGAATGGAGTCTTAACACAATTCCATTCCAATTCCCCGGGAGATATAACATCCCATAGGGTTAATTTTCCGTCTATGAGATCCAATCTGATGAGTGCTATATCGATTCTATATTTTTTATTGTTCTATTATTTCAAATTCAACTTGACACTAGAAATGAAACAAGATTACCGTCAATCTCGTCTTGAATTTTTCATGACGAAATGATGAAGAGATTCGAGAAGATGCGATTGGTAAAAGCTTTTCATTCCTTTGGAATTGAGGAGATGGTGCAACGTGTATTCTTTTATCCAGCTAGTAAACAAAAGGGAACTGGATGCAATATAACACTCCAAAAGAAAATTAAAGTTTTGCGTTGTAACTTTTATGGACGACGGAGAATAGATGGCTTTGGAATTGAACATTTAAAAGGATGTAACATAGAGAGATATAAACGGAATAGAATTCCTGGGTATTAACTGTTAGCGTCCGGCGATTCGGTTGTTGTTGTTGTTGCTATTACCAGTATTACCTGCCATGATGTTGTTGGTTTCTGCACTTTATAAACAACAACGGCGAACAACGCGGAAACAATTCTGCATAGAGTCAATTTTCAATCTAAGTTCATACATAATGACGTGTATTTTGCATCTAGGATTGCATGTTCTTATGCCGCAACTTAATGGACTGTGTCCAAACTCTAATGCGAGGGTGCGTAGCATCATTATTTTCACTCCTTCATTGTTTTCCGTAAAAGAACAATTCTGAACAAATCTGTAAGTCCTACAGATCTGTAAATCTGTAAAAATCTTACAAAAACACATCAAGTTTTGTTGATTACCATAAAATTATACATAAGTGGCAGCTTTCGTTGGGATTTTGTTCATTATTTACAGATTTACAAATCTGTAAGACACGATTTTGTTCAGAATATTAAGAAATTCTTTACTACAAAACGATATAAGCATTGTATGCAAAATAATCGCAGTGTGGAAAAACGGCATAAATATCTGGATTAATTACATACTCTGCAAATAATTAAACAATCAATAACGTTGTAATCGGAATTAATTAAACCATCTAAACATCCATACGCAGTAATTCAACAGCGAATGTATTCATAACTACAAACATGCATATTGCAGATAACTGCTATAATACAAAAACTTTGGTGTATGCATCAAAGTACCATCTAAGCAAATTTTCCAAACTACTTCACCAACTTCTCTTTTGGTATAACATACGAGGGTAAGGTGAAAAGTTCTCGGCCTAGTAAAGAGTAGGCTTTGATATCAATGAAATATTTTGTTTTGATGTTGTATTAAGAGTCACAATAACAAATGCCAATTTTCAACTTGATCTGCAAAGTAGTTTTTTTTTTAATACGGCTTTTTGAAGTTGATGTGTTGTGTGTGTTTCTTTGCAATGGATAAATTGGAATATCGAGTCGTCAGAAATACTTCGTTTTGGACGGTTTATCGCCAACGGAAGTTCCTCCAAAATTGGTGAAGGTTTACAAGAAGTCTGTTCCTTCATTTTTAACGATGAAAAAATGGGCGGCTTAATTTAAACTTGGTCAAATATCTCTTGGAGATGATCCACGAGAAGGATGTCCAAAAACTGCAACTACACATGAAATCATTGAGAAGATGGCCAATATGGTGTTGAACGATCGGCGATTAAAAGTGTATGAGATTGCTGAGATCGTAGGTATTTCAGAAAAAAAGGTGCGGTACATTTTACACCAATAGTTAAATATGAAAGAGCTTTGGGCAAAGTGGGAGCCGCACTTGTTAAATGCTCGCCAAAAGCAAATGCGCAAACAAATACCAAACAATGTATATATCGCTTTAGGAAGATCTAACTGATTTTGTGTACCGATTTATAATTATGGATTAGACATATGGGTCCACCACTATACAACAGAAACAAAATAGTAATCACAGCAGTGGGTGGAAGCCGGTGGTTCTGTACAAAAAAAGCGAAGTAAGATTTCTTTGCTGGAAAGATCATGGCCAGTGTTTTCTGGGGTACAAAAAGAATTATTTTTATTAACCACCTTGAAAAAGGTACAACAATAACTGGTGAGTACTACGCATGTCTTCTGGATCAACAAGATAAAAAAAATCGTGAGAAGAGGCCTAGATTACAAAAGAAAAAATATATCTTTCACCAGGACAATGCACCTGCTCACAAAGGTGATTTAGAAATGGGAAAACTGAGGAATTTTAAGTACAATTTGTTGAAACGCCCACTATATTCACCAGATTTGGCTTCCACTGGCTTCCACATATACCCAAATTTAAAATAAAATTGGGTGGAAAGCGTTTTGACTCAAATAAAGATTCATGTAATGAAGTGATAGCAGCAGATGGGTATTTTGCAGGCCTTCCGGAATCGCACTTCAGGGATGGAATCCATTTAATGGAAAAACGTTGGACAAGGTGCATTGGGCTTATGAGGGAATGTGTAGAAAAATAAATGCATTTTTGAACCTAAAATACAGCCTTTCACTGCCAGGCCGAGAACTTTTCACCTTGCCCTCGTATTTTTGATGTCAGACCATTGATTCGTTGAAGAGTGCTATTTGAAGTGAATGAAAAATCTAACAGCAATATTTTGAAACAGAAAATATAACTAAGTTGCGCTTTTAGTTGAAATACTACAACAGCTATAATAAATATTAAATTAGAAATAAATTTTGTCAGATTTACTTCTGACCCAGCCTCTCATGTAAACTTAAAACACGAACCTTTGTTTTAATAAATACACCATTAACATTACACTAATTTATTCGTTGTATTATACACATTAAATGCATGTCTAATGTCGTGTAAAAATCCTCTTTATAATAAGTGTAATCACGTAATATACAAATATACTATTATTATAATTATAATTATTATTATCCATAGGAAGCAATTCAACAACAAATTTATTAACAACAATGTATAATGCAGATAACTGCTGTAATATAATAAAATGTGACTTGCAATATAAAATAAAACAAAGAGTGTATCAAAAGACTTGCGAAGCACATTTTCCAAACTGCTTCACCAGCGTTTTACAGAGAGCAAAAGTGAGACAAGCAAAAATTACCGTACGTAATAAAAGTAGAACATTACTTTGCTAAATTTGTAGCAGAAATAATTTATAGAGTACAGCTAATGCAAAAGGGTAGGGTCAGTAAATAATTTATATCTTGTGATGGCTTTAAAGAGAATCATCCGTTATACCGCAAAGAAACGACTTCTCCTAGTTAGTAATTCCCCGGCCTAGTTCTTCACGCATAACAATAATCAGCAACGCGATTCGTTAATCTTACAAATAATATACAATTAGCATTTGAATACCATAAGTAGTGCAGTTTTTAGAGCAAGTGGTATAAATATTCATTCGGCCATTGAATAAGTGGCTGAGACATGTAAATACAGACGATAAAAATACGCATGTGTAACATCCTTTCGCATAATAAAAATGCGACGAACAAAGTTACATTATTATTCTGCGGATATAACATAATGTGACGCCTTGTGTTATCTTTCTAGAACGGAAATGAAAATAAGACAGATTTTTTTACGTTTCCTAAATTGCTGAGGTGGTCATATTTTATCAACAGTATCCTTAAGTTCCAAACGGAACGGGAGGTAGATACTATTTTTGTTTTATTTATTAAAATCTTTGGTAAATGTTTGCATGATAGTAAATCCAACGATAAATGAAGGATTCAGTTCCGGTTACGTCACATTGTGAACAATAAGTTTTCGGTAAAGAAAATCATGAAAAATATAAGCGTCAAACGTTTGTAGTTCTACAAAAATAAAAGTAGTCCATTTCGGACAAGGCACTGAAACAAGTTTTTTCTGTTTATTTTTCAATATTATTTATTTCATTTGTATAATTTATTTGATATGGTAAATGCAAATTTTTCAAAAACCAAACAACCGTACAAGTTTATTTTCAATAAATGATGGATACAATACAATACACGAAATCAGAATAGTTGTTTTTTTTTTGTTTCCTGGAAGTTTTAATTATTGAACAAGTTAGGCTTTTGTGAAACAAAAACTTAATCGGGTATTTCAATAATTTTTGTTTTTTTGATTTGAAACTTTACAAAAATTGTAATAATTATATTTTTTTGTTTTTCATTCAATAATCCATTTAGCTGTTGTTCAGAAATTGTTAGGAATATAAATATTAAAAAGTTTTCAGTTAAAAATAACAGTTTTTAAGAATTTAATCTTATTGTTGTATTTGTAGTCAAGTAAATAAACAAAAAAAACCACTCGATAAACTTCACGTACGTGGGAGACTTATAAATAGAAAATAACAACCTATAGATACCTTCATTTTGCTAACTTTTACATAACTTCATGTCACTAGTTTTTTTCTGAATATTTGCGTCTTTTATTTTCAAACGGGAAAAACAATGAACATTTTCTTTTATTGAAAATAAAATACATTTATTATATAAAATTACCCTACACCTTTCCTTCGAAAATATATATTATAATCGAACACAAAGAATAGTACAAAGTACATTAATAATTTTGCATTTGTTTTAATATTTTAATTTTAAAAACATGTCCAACATTTACTACTAGAATTTTTATCAGGGAAGTATTTTACTTATACCGTAATATTTTTTCATGGCAGAATAGGATTAAGTTTTGCATTTTAATAAAGGTACAGTTATGAAAAACCTCCTGGTAAATTGCACTATTTTTTGTGTTGTATTATTAAAAACAGATTTGATCCTAAAATACTTCTGGATATAACTAACCCAGTGTTCCACAAAAACACTGAATAAAAACTTAACAGTAATAATGACTTAGAATAATACTGATACAAAAAATAAATTGTATTTCTTATTGCGTTTTTCTTGTGATCATAAATATCAATTATTTGTATAAAATTCAACATTTCCTTTCAATTTCTTAAATTCTTTACCTCGCCTTAAACGTGTAAATTGAGTTAGAAAGCAACGCAAGAAAAAGATCACTTTTTTGCGATGTTTTTGTTTTGTAGAACAATCCTGGTACAACAGAACATTTAATCTCTACAATGGTTCGGTTTTTCACTAGCAAAGAAAGTTGTAGCGGCGTTAAAAGCGTAGCAATTTTCGCCTGGTTTCTCTCAGATTAGCAATTATCCCGGTTTCTCACTTAAATCATGTTGTGAATAAACGCCTGGCTTGTATAATTGCAAACTAGGCGATGAACACTAAACGATAAACAAACACTGATTGTATTTCCTAACGTCTATGATAAATATTGACGTTATTAAATTATAAGAGACGCCTGATGATGCATGGATGTGTTGTACATATAATCTATCGATATTTTATAGTTTCTACTTATAATTACTAGTTTCTGAAGTGGAGAAAATTTGTTTTCTAATGCGGTTATTAATGAAATTATTTATAATTTACTGAAAAGGATATCCAATAGTTTCTAGAGTAACCTTTTTAGGTGTGACTAGTCGTGATGTGTTTTGTTTGACGTTTATGACTTTAGAAAGTTCGCTACTTCCCTACATAATAATACTACTTAACAAAATTGAAATTTTGATGCGTATATAATTTGCAATTTGAAATGACACCATTCAGGGTGTTGAATTCATTAAGAGCCTTCATTACCTTCTAAGAATTTGGCAGAAATTATTTACTAGCTCTTTCAGCTATTATGTACCTCATAAAATTTACGTTGATGTGAGGTCTCGTGGCTGAGTGCCTGGTCGCGAATCTGAGGAACCGACTTCGATCCCGACCGAGGCGGAATATTTCAAATTTTAAATGGCACAAAACTGACCCCTGTGGTGCACTCCCCACGCTAGCAATGAGTGCCCGTAAGGTGCCGCCTGTTTGTTGTTCTAGCAACTGATAGCTGCCCACAAGAATGTTTTTTAGAATAGTCTGTAGAATCGCGATACGAGTTTTGCTTTCTGCGTCATAGCCCCTTACGTTTGGCCCGGACTCTAGCTTGAAAACAAGTAGTGATAAACAAATGTGAATCGTCATCCGAAATAGCTTAAAAAACGGACTTAAAGAAGTGCAAATCAAAATCTAGAATTATTTCGTACTTGGAAGATTTGCAAAAATAAAATGCAAATTTTACATATTTGTCTGTATCTAGTGACCTTTGCATTTCTTCTGAATAAACAAAACTAAAATGGCATCCTAATATAGGATAACTTTTGTCCAATTAACCGGCTTCGTAGCTCTTATAGTTGTCGAAATAATTAACAAAAATAACAAAATAGGTGTCCCATTTTTTTTGTCCGTCAGTGTATTTAATGAAATTTACAAAACTGAAGATTTTAACTTATTTTTAAAATATTTTCTTTTGTTTCCTTAGATCTTTGTCAAATTATGTTGATGAATCAAGAGTCAAGCCATCAAAGCTAAATTCACAAATGTTCATCAGGTATGGTAAAATAAATATTTGGAAATCAATTTCTAGTAATATTTTAAAAATAAACTACTACAAAGAAAGTCTAGAGTTTGTTATTCAAGAGTTTTTTTTTTTTCGAAGAATTGAATATTTAAATTTAACTGCGATTTCCTTTTTTCTTTATTATTAAACATTTTGTTTAAACACATGATAAATACTTATCTCTTTGCCTGGCAAGTAAAAATCTTACATATATTTTAGAACTTATGGTAGGTTACACCAACGTGACTTCAATTGCAGAGTCTAATTTTTAGATGAACTCAATTGTAGCGGAAAAATACAACAAAAATGATGTATTATAAACGAGACGCAAATAGCTGTTGAGTGCTATTATTAATTCCTCAAAATATACAAAATAAACCCACAAACAATATCGGAAACATTCTATTTAAAAAACCCTGGAACCACATACAAATATTGAATGTTGAATCACGTCACAAGCCAATTCTGATTCGTATTTACATAAACGACAAAAAAACTTATATTGCTCACTTTATTACAACAGAACAAAAGAAGAGCGTCGAATAAAAATGTCAGGCAACTGTGCATGCTTACCTCCAGTTGAGTTCGTTCCACCAATGGTGAAGCAAGAGAGAGAACGAGATAATAAAGAAAAACGTGAAGAACAAGAAGAATAAGGATCGGCGAATTGTTCAACCGCCGTAACAAAAGTGGAAAACGACGGGAAAATGAAAAACAACGATATCTGCACACGAATTTGAAAGAGAACAATTAGGTTCGATCTGTTCGACAAGCACTTAATCGTTGGACAACTTTTCCACTTACAGATCAAATGGCTGGGTATTCCGCGATTTTCTCATTGTTAGCTAGATGTTGAAACACAGCCTTTTATTTTCCCAATTCTTCAAATTGTGAAGAATTTTTAACTTTTGTTTTCGGAATAATAACTCTGCTTATAAATATGCAAATATGAATTTTGAATCCGACTAAAAACAATAATTAAAATTAATATTTTTACACTAAAATGATTCAAGAATAAATAGAGTAAAATATCACCCTTATAAACAAATTTATTATAGACAATATGGACTACAAGCACTTTATAAGATACAATATCCAGAAGTGTTCTGTTACTTCCGGTTCCGGAGAATTTAACACCAACTTTGAAATTTCAAATGTAACATGTAAATTTTTCTATTTCGGTGCTTTTACGAGTCTATAAACTCATTGAAAACACGTCGTTAAGAAGATATATAAACGCACTGCTTCTGGCGGTTTTCTTTTTCTTGATGTGGTATGAATGTTTTCAAAATTGAGAGATGAAGTTAAAATTTTTAGCTAGAAGGCTCGTTCGCTAACAAATTGCCTTATGAAACTTGTTTTTTACATACTATTTTTCGGTGTATACGAGTTCGTCCACGAAACTCAGACAGCCGTAAACAAATATGAGCTGCAATGCTTCTGTGCGTTAAGTACAGGTTTCTGTTGCTGTTTTTAATTGAAATGGTCGAACTCGTCTACGTCTCTATTTTTATGTTTTTGAATAGCGCCTACACAAAATTTACTTTACAGTGATAGTAAATAAGCAGTAGGTACGTTATGAAATAAAATGTCTGTGAAGCATGACATATTTACCCAATGAATGTTGATTACAATTATCGCTACTTCTACAATTTAAATTATCTCTAATATAATTGCCATTCGAGATTTTATTGACTTCTACATTGGTTATTATTATAATAAGTATTTTCATATTTTATTATATGTCATTGGTTTAATGTATGAATATTGATTCCTATAGATTCTTAGTGATGCATGCGAGACGAGACGAGAAATGTAAAATATCGATCTTGTCTCGTTTTCGAATCCGTAATCTTGAACTCATTCTCGTGCCCGCATAACGCTACGAGACGAGACGAGATGTGAGAGTACAATTATTAGACTTTGGTTCTTATTCATGTATATTAATATATAACGTTTTCTTAGTAGCCTACTACGCAGCCAACATTGGTTGTTCTTGCATTAAATCAGATATTTATTTATAATATCGTAACATTAATAAGAAATAACATACCATTTAAAATATCAAAAAACAAACCTATATTTTTTATTTACATTACTACTGAAATGAATTCACTGTAGTGCGTACAGCTACTAGATTATACATAGCTGACCCGTCCGCCATATTGGTGCCAAAATGAAAGCAGTAAATTATGAAATAAAAATGCAGTTCATACAAGTAACTATTTTTCATAATTAAATATAACTTCCATATTTGCCATATTTTTTTTATTTAAAATAATAAAACAAGAAAAATACGGTTCGTTTTTTGAGGTTAGAGAAAAATATATGTATTGCATAAGTACCTGTAAAAATTAAACTCATTTCTCAAATGATTTGCACAATTTGGAGCAGAACAACCCGTCATTATAGATAATTTCTATGATTTATAATACTATAACGCTGAAATTGAATTATTTAAGTAGCTCCAAAATGATGAACGAGTCAGCTATAGTGCGTATGACGTCAGAATTTGGCGGTAATTTTGAAACATCTACACGAGTTTTATTTTGAATTTAATGAAATATATAAGTTTGCACATTTATATTCTTCGTGATAATATTAGATTTTAAATATTGTTGATATTTTCAACAAACTATTGTTCTCCAAAGTTTTCCTGGAGAACTTTATCGTCCAACTATCCACTTAAAGTTAAAAAGATCTTCATAAAGTAAAGATGCCATTACCAAAGTTTTTATTAGTTTAAACTCTGAGTCATTTCACTTTTTATTTAATTAGAGTTCATCAGATAAGTAATAAAGTCTTAAAATAATTAGGACATTTCAGTTTAACTTTTTTATTTATTTATGGCATCAAGGTGATTTCCTACACCACAAAACCGCAAAATATCAATGTCAATTTCATCAGTAAAATACTGAAACCACATATCAAAAATTTATCTTTTGTATTATCATCATTTCCTTAAAGTTATTTTCTTTCATAAAAACTTTAACCACATTTGTTGATAGTGGTGCTATTATTAACATTATGTGATAATGAAAATTTTAAATTATACAATTTTCACATTTTAGAAAGAATGTTAAATATTCAATAACTTTCTCAATATTATTCAAGGTGAAAAGAGCAGATATTTCTATAGATGGAGCATGTGCATTAATAATCATATGAAATTACATACTGCATATGAACTGCAATTCTAACTTTATTATTTCGAAAGTTGATACCTATGCAGCCTCATTATGTAGAAAGCTGAACTATCAAATAAATTCAATTAAATAGAAAATTGGATAATTTGCAATAAATAGTGTAAAAGTATTTGTTTTCCTCAGCATTAAACTAGTTTATCATTATTGTAATCTGATCTGAGCTTTAAGTTGAAAAGTTTGTTTGAAATGAATATTAAGCTTTCTCTAATGTATTTCATTACATTTTTATTATTATAAAGGTACGAGTACAATATTTTTGAAATGCATTCTAAGTGTTTTTTTATTAAATTTGAACGAGATACAATTTTTTAAAAAGTTATTAAATAAATAAATAAATATATCATCACGGCATATACCCATTGCTGGGTGTGCCAATCTGCTTTGTACGCAGATATCGGCAATGATTATGATATATTTGTACCGTGCGGGCGTTTACCACGCGTCACCTCACGGGTACTCATTGCTGGCGTAGAGAGTGCACCACACGGGTCATTTTTGCGCCATTTAAAATTTGAAATATTTGGCGTCGGTCGAGATCGAACCCGGTTCCCCAGATTCGCGACCAGACACTCAGACACGCTCCACGAGACCCCATAAAAAAGTTATTAAATATTTGAATTTTAAGAAATGACTTTCGTTCAAACGTTCAAAGTGATGGCCGTCTACTTCTGAAATGTAGAAATATCATTGCATAGGAGTTGGTGACAGTTATTCGGTAGGCGGTGTGAGGAGGGCTTTGTTTACAAATACTAAAGCTGCATATATAAACAAAATTTGCGCTTAGATTTTTACTTTACATTACTTTTGATAGCTGGCTCAAATATAAATTTGACTTATTTATAGAATGCGTAGGTACAGGTTAAGAACTAGTCGGCTACCGCAGCACCCTGTTCTGCTGTTCGCGTCTCCAAGGAAGTGTTCAGTGGCGTGCACAATATTATTTTTTCTATTAATATTTTTTTGTTTATACAAATTATTATTTTAAATTAAAATATGAATTTTTCATTGAACCACCATTAATGGGGTCCTGCACTATAACAAAAAAATAAAATATACACTTTATATTTAAAGTATTACTCAATAAACAGCCATTAAGATGAAAAAAATATTCTTTTTAATAATTACTTTGCGAGATATTTGAGGTTTGTTGTCAGTGTCACTGTGACGTCATATTAGTGCTATCTTTCTCTCGTTGTCTACTATAGAGCTTATGCGCGAGAAAGATATAGCAATACGTGTAGCCGTGACGTCATGTTGACATTAAAAATCAAATTCAGTTAAACTAAAAACAATTAAGAGTTTTAATACTATGAAATGCTTCAAAATTAAAAGAAATTTAATTTAAAAGATTCCCATTACAATGAGAAATTCCCCCGACAGCTTAAGCCAAATAGTTTCTAAACTCATACCACCCTGTTTTATAATAATTTGCGGCTGCTTGCATAACGGAGTTACAAGACTTTTTAATCCACCAATCCCGGAAGGAAATCTTGAGGTGTGATGATATTATTACAAAATAAAACTGGTTGCTAGGTTTTAAAAATACTACTAGTGAGTTACAAAATTTGTTTTACTTACTGTAATTTTGACACTTTAGAGTTGACTTTTCACTGACAACAAATTTAGATTAGCGAAGGTGTCATCCGAGATCATCATTTATATCGTACAGGGCAACGTGTTGTAGCAGCTGTGTAAAATGTGTTAAACAAAAATATTATTGTCATTTGATCTGGCATAACTTGACCGGTCTCATGCGTCCTTGCGATGGTTCTCAATATCACTTTATGATCCACAAGATTTCTATCCGGAAAACGTTCCGAATAGACTCGTGCTGCCTCTCTGGCGTTACGTCCACATTCTCCGAAAATTATAATCATTTCTAAGTAATCAGCGGCTGAATACATGGTAAGAATTTGCCTTTTTTTATTCACCTTGTCAAATTTAATTTGACACTGACATTTTTCGAAAACTACAGTCGCCCACACATTTTGAAGAAGATTTGATTTGTATAAAACCCTATTAACGAAATATTACGGCAAACACACGTTAAAGGTGTAGGTCTCTGATTAGACAATTTTAAGACGTCTTTTCTCGAATATCTTTTAAGCTAGATTTTTTTTCTTCGAAATTACACATCCGAGTGCAGTCTCGTGTTTCCTCATTCGCTCTGGGGCGCGAGTTGTGAGACAGCCTGTATATATATATATATATATATATATATATATATATATATATATATATATATATATATATATTAAAATAGTAGTTTTACTAAATTTTACTATAGAAGAATACCCCATTTCCAAACAAACCCTTATATGTCATTGTATTCACCATAATTAATAACGTTTCTTAAGCTCATTTGATTATGACTAATGGCATCTGTAAAATATCACTTGAACTTTTAATGAAATGTTCATTAATATCTCGTTTGACAATATTTTTTCAATCTATTAATTTTTAAAGGATTTAAAAGTCCCCAAAAATAATCAATCAACAAGTTCATTAGAAGTGTACCGCAAAATTGAATATCAGTGTTTAAATGGCTGCGTTCATTTGGTTGTTGTATTGTTGGAGCGAATTTAAATGTAAATTAAATTGAAATCCTGGTTTAGAGAATTTTAAATTGCTTGAAATAAAGTTCAACTATGTCAATCAACGCTGGAGATTTACATTTAACTTAAGGAACAGATTATTTTTCAAAGATGAGGAAATGCATGTAAAATTAATAGAGCAGACAGGCACTCCTTGAAATTAAACTTCTTTCCAAATGCATAAGATACTTCTGTCTGGGGAAATATATCTACTTCGTTTACGGAATTTTTTCCTCTCGTGTCTTCAACTTTTCTCATCATCACGTGCATTTCAAAATCTGCATTTCTTTAACGAAAAGCAAAATCTTTTTAATTCAAAGGAAAAACACATTAAACCTTTTCATCCACTGGTTTGAATTTTCTACAATATCATGAAGATCGACATTCATTGAATATATCCCTAGTGTCATTTTGAATCAATAAATGGTACATTGGGTTCGATGAAAGTTCTTAATTTGTGCAATTATCATAAATTAGTACGATATAAGGAAGCAAATGGTCAAGACGTTATAGTACACTTACACTTATGATACAAGTTTAATAGTTTAGAAAGGTAGTTTCGAATTCTGTTTTAGATCTCAACATATTAAAATATTTGTCATTGAAATGTAAAAAATATTGCCGGTTTGTAATTGTAATAATTAGAATACCTCGTTTTTTTCAAATTTTCGGGACTGTAATATTACCTAAATGAGATGATAGACCAGAAATCTTTCGGCAACCCAACGGATTACTATTTTCAAAATTACTGCGTATAATCATAAAATTGTTATTCAGAGGTCGTTTTGGTCTTTTTTCTTTATTACTTGGCTTAATGAATTGCAATAAAACAATGAGTTTCAATCAGTTTTTTGTCATAACCCACAAGAAAAGTTTTTATTATTTTCAATTATCAATACTTATTATTTTTATATAATCTACTAACAGAGTGATTCACATAATTTTACGAGCCTGCGAGACCGCTACTTCTGTCAGGAATATCAAAATATTTTAACTAAATAAAGTTAATGTTTCGTATTGAAGCATTTGAATGCAAAGAGATCTAAATTTCATTTTTATTAATTTTAATAAACATTGAATAAACTGGCAAGTGAAGCTGCTAAAGTCGGCTTAAGAATTAATGTCCATAAAACAAAAAGCATAAGCCTAAACACAAATAACACCGACGAATTACGAATTC